>VZQC01009363.1:92185-189335 GCA_009823505.1 Rhizomys pruinosus
CTGGGTAAAGTATTCTGGGTTGGCATCCATAGTCCCTTAACACAGGGAATGCTTTGCTCCATGTTCTTCTTGCTTTCATGGTTTGAGGCAAGAAGTCAGTTGTAATTCTGATGGGTTTCCCTTTGTATGTGACTTGTTTTTCTTTTGTGGCCCTCAGAATTTTGTCTTTGTTTTGGGCATCTAGCATTTTAACTGAGAGCTGATAAATGTTCCACTTTGTATGTGTGCTACACCTTCATTATCCATTCATCAGTTGGTGGACATGTAAATTGTTTCCAATTTCTGATTCCTAAGGAAAAGGCAGCAATGTATATGGATGAATAGATAGTTTGGTAGTAAGGTATAGAACCTTTTGGCTATATGTCCAAGAGTGGAATGGCTGGATCAAATAGTTAATCAATTTCTAGGTTGGGGAGGAATCCACACACTGATTTCCATAATTTCTGCCCCAGTTTTCACTTCTACCAGCAGTAGAAAATAGTTCCCCCTTCATGTCCTCACCAGCATTTGCCATTGTTCACTGGATCATAGCCATTCTGAGTGGGATAAGATGTGGTAAGATGAAATCTCAGCCAGGCTTGGTGGCACTCACCTTTAATCCCAGCACTCAGGAGGCAGAAGCAGGCAGATCACTGTGAGTTCAAAGCCAGCCTGGTCTACATAGTGAGCTCCAGGCCAACTGGGACTTAAGTAAGACCCTTGCCAGAGTGCAGCTCCAGCAGCTTCAGGTGAAGAAATTAATCAAGTAAGACACAAGAATCTTTTTCTTTCTTCCTTGCTCCTGTGCAGAGGGCCTCTAGGGTTTGCCACTCTGCCAATTTCTTCTCTTCTCTGCTCCTCAAATGCTTATGTTTATGTCTATATGCCCTAAAACTAATACAGGTTATGGAAGCCTAAGCTAATGATGAAAAAATAACCCAACATCCCCATATTTTTCAGAAAATTCACACCCGAAATCATTCTTAACATCAAAAACAATCAATAATGATGCAACCGTTTAGTTGAGACATCAAAGTAAACAATAATAGTACAGCCACTCGGCTAAGCAATTTAACAGTTTTGCAGGAAAGCGAAGTTAATATTAACTTTTCACTCTGAGGACTTCATTCTTTATGCCTAGCGGTTACATAGGTGCTGGACAGTGTAAAAAACGAGCTTTAAATCTTTAACAATAGAGTACTTTATTTTTCTTACTTTAGTACCTTGTTCAATCGACTTGTAAGCCATTTTGTGGCTGGTGTAGCTTTGATTCATATCTCGTTTTTATTCTGGTCATCGTTTTCCTCAGTTTCTGTTTTTTATATTTCCTGCTGAGGTGATTTTATAAAGGCTATTTATTCATCTTTAAGTCATATCACTAGAATCCAGGGCCTCATTAGACTTAGTTTCACTTTGCCCTACAATCCTGTTTTTAGTTTAAACCTGACCATGAAATCAAAATTATTTTCTTTACTTGGGAAATCTGTGCATGATACAGTTTCTGTAGAATTCTTGATTGCTACTGTATCATATTTTTAAGTTGTGTATACAGTGCCATTATTTCTCATAAAGTACTCATTTCTAGAAAAGGCAAAAGTTTCAGTTCTATTTGAGGCAGAAGCAGGTACTGCAATTGCTAGAAAGCCAAAAGTCAAGCCGGCCAGAAAAATGAGAATTAATATGATAAAAGAATTATTAAAAACCAAGGTCAACTGGAGAGCAGACTTCAACCAGATGAGTCAGGTCACTGGAACCTTGTCAAACAGTGAACCTTTCACGAATGGCCCTGCCAGACCCTGTCTCAAAAAAAAAAAAATGAAATTTCAAAGTGATTTAAGGTGCATTTCCCTAATGGTGAAAAATATTGAACACCTTTTAAAATATTGCTCTGCCATTTGTATTTCATCATTAGAGAACTCCCTGGCAATCTTCTTGCAATAAATTTTAATTGGGTTATTTTGGTTTTGCTTCTTTTTTTTTTTTTTTTTTTTAGTTATTTGTATACTAACCCTCTGTCAGAGGAAGAGCTGATAAAGATTTCACCTGTTCTGTAGGTTTCTTTTTCACTGGAATGATAATGTCCTTTGATGTAAAGAAACTTCTTAGTTTCCTGAGGTCCCATTTGTCAGTTGTTGGATGTTTTGCTTGAGCTATAGGAGTCCTATTCAGAAAGTATTTTTTGTGCCTATAAATTCCAATATATTCCCTATTGCTCTTCTATCAAATTCAGGATATTGGGTCTTATGTTGAGGTTTGTGATCCATTTAGAGCTGAGTTTTGTGCATGGTGAGAGCCAGGGATCTAGTTTTATTCTTCTACATTCTCTTATCCCGTTTGAACAGCAGCACCATTTGTTGAACATGGTGTCTTTTCTTCAGTGTTTGTGGCTTTATTCTCCAGTGTGTGTTTGTGGCTTTATCAAAAACCATGTAGCTTTAATTTGTAGATTAAAACCTGGGTTTTCAATTCATCAATGTTTTTTTCTTCCAAGTACCATGTGCTGTTTATATTACTATAGCTCTGTAGTATAATTTGAGATCAGGAATGATAAAGCCTCCAGAAGGTGTTCTATTGTTAAAGATTAGTTTGGCTACCATGGATTTTGTGCATGTGTGTTTCCATATAAAATGTGAGATTATTTTTCAATTTCTCTGAATAATTCTGGTGGAATTTTCATAGTTATTGGATTGAATTTGTACTTTTTCTCTGAATACTCTAGATAAGACTTCAAATACTGTGTTGAGCAAGTATGGAGAGAGTGGATATATTTATCTTGTTCCTGATTTCCCTGGGACTGCTTTCAGTTTTTCTCCCTTTAGTATGATGTTGGCCATAGGCTTGTAGTATATTTGCGTTTATTTTCTTGAGATATATCCCCTACATACCTGGACTCCCCATAATTTTATCGTGAATTGATGGTGGATTTTTTCAAAAGCCCTTTCTGCATCTAATTAGATGATTATGTGGTTTCTTGTCTTGAGTCTTGTTAGATCTATAATGGTACAAACCCCAGATAAAAAACAGGCACACCGGGCTTAGTCACTCCAGGAATATATTTACTTTATGAATTGCCAGGGCATGGCAGCTATTGGCAAGTGGTGAGGCAGCCAGCCATCCAGCAATGTATGCTCCTTTTACAGCCCCTGGGCAGGACCTCAGGTAAAGGAGAAGAGGTCATAAGATTGACAACCTCTGGAGGAAGTGGACATCTATGTGTCCCTTGGGATTCAGAGAAACCTAGACCTAACAAGTCTGTTTGCATGGTTGATTACATTTATTGTTTTACTTATGTCAAACTATCCATGTGTTTAGGGAATGAAGACAACTTGATCAGAGGTGTTAGTCTTTTTGAGCTGCTCTTGCATTCTGTCTGTATTTTACTGAGAATGTTTGCATCTATATTCTTCAGAGAGATTGGTCTATAGTTTCATTTTTTGTTGAGTCTGTGACTGGTTCTGGTGTTAAGAGTAATACTGGCTTCATAGAAAGGGTTTGCAAGTATTCCTTATTTTATGGAGTAATTTGGGGAGTATGGTTATTAGGTCTTCTGTGAAGGTTTTGTAGAATTTTATGCTGTATCTATCTGGTAAAGGCCTTTTTATACTGGGGAGATTTTTAATTATTGATTATTATTGGTTGTTATGGGACTTTAAATTACATATGTCATTTTGAGCTAAGTTTGGTAGGCTACAAATTTCTAGAAACTTATCCATTAATTTTATATTGTCTTATCCATTCTTTTTTTTAAAACTTATCCATTTATATTGTCTACTTTAGGAGAATCTAGATTTTTAAATATGTCCTTGAAATTTTATGACCACAGTGTCTGCTGTAACATTTCCTTTTTGTTACTTTGGGTCCTCTCTTTTTGGGGGGAATTTAGCTAAAGGTTTGTCAATCTGGTTAATCTTCTCAAAGAACCAACCCTTCATTGATTCTTCGTACCGTTTTCTTTGTTGATTCTGTTTCATTCATCTCAACCTTGATTTTCTTTGGCTCTTCCCACCTGCTCTTTTTATGTGCTGTGTGTTCCTGGATTTCCAGGGCCTTCAGTTGCATCATTCATTTATTTATAAGATGGTTCTAGTTTGAGGCATATGCACTCAAAGCTATAAATCTTCCTCTTAGGACTGCTTTCATTCTGTCTTCTATGTTTTCTACATTGTATTTTCATTTCCATTCAATTGTAGGCAATTTTTAAAATTTCCTTCCTGATTACTCCCTTCATCCAAATTTCATTCAGTAGTGTGTTATTTAGCATCCATGAGTTTGTGAACTTTTCCTCATTTTTATTGTTGATAGTTAGCTTTATTGCTTTGTGGTCAGATAGAATTCTAGATGATATTTCAATTTTCCTAAATCTCTGGAGACTTTGTGTCCTAGTAGGTGGTCAATTTTGGAGACTGTTCCATGGGCTATTGAGAAGAAAGTACCTTCTATAACATTTGAGTGGAATGTTGTGTAAATTTCTGTTAGCTCCATTTGATATGACATCATTTAATTCTAGGGTTTCTGTGCAGTTTTTCTCTGGTTGATCTGTCGATTGGTGATATTAAGGCATTGAAGTCCCCACAATCATTGTGTTAAAGTCAGTGTGTGATTTTTCGATGCAGATGCAATAAAGTTTCTTTTATGCAATTGGATGCCCCTGTGTGTGGTGCATATATGTTTAGGACTGTGATAGCTTCCTGGTGGATTTCTCCTTTAGTATGAACTGATCTCCTTCTCTATCTCTTCTGTCTAGTTTTAGTTTGAAGTTTATTTTGGCAATTATAAGAATAGCTACACCTGCTTATTTCTCATATCCGTTGTCTTGGGACTAATCAAGGATTAAACTAAAAAGGGTTTTTACACTTTTTTATCCTAAGACATTTCGGATCATTGTTGGTAAAGTGCATTTTCTTGGAGGCAGCAGATATCTGGACCCTGTGTTCTGAGTGAAGCAGTGAGTCCAGGTATCTTTACTGCAAGTTGAAATAATTTATATTGAGAGTTATTATTGATCAATGTATAATTCCTGCTATGGTTGTGTTGTAGTACTGTTTTCTTAGAAATCTTTTGGTTGATTGTTTTGGGATAACTTAGTTTTTCTTTGTGCCCTCTTGGGAATGTTTAATCTTCTCTTCTGACCAAAGTATTCTATTGAGTATTCTCTGTAGAACTGGTTTCATGGTCATCAATTCCTTAAAACTGATATTATCATGGAAGTATTTTCTTTTCCCATCAATTACCACCAATAGTTTTGCAAGGTACAGTAGTCTGATCTGAAATCTGTTATTTCATGGCTTGTAGGACATTTATCAAAATCCTTATTTCCATTGAAAAGTCAGCTCAAAATATTCTGATGGGCCTTTCTTTATATTTGACTTGATCTTTCTCACAACTTTTAATATTATTCTTTGTTCTGTATATTTAAAATTTTGACTAGGATATGGAAAGTTTTTTTTTTTCTTTTTTCTGATCCTGTCTGCTTATTGCTCTGTATCCTTCTTGTTCCCTGATAGGTATTTTGTTGCCCAGATTTGGGACATTTTCTTCTGTTACTTTATTTAAAAAAATATTTTCTGTGCTTTTGACCTTGCTTTCTTCTCCTTATTATATGCCTGTAGTTTATAGGTTTGATCTTTTCACTGTGTCTCCGAGGTCTTGCTTATTCCATTTCTGGGTTATTTAGATTCAGCATCTTCTTTGATTTGGTGATTCATTTTCGTAAGCTTGTCTTCAAAATCTGAAATTCTTGGTATATTTCCTCAATTTCCTTTTTGTTTCTTTCCTCTAAATTTTTTGTTTGAGCTCCTGAGTTTCCAAGTTTTATTTTGCATTGGCTTTTCTTCAGAGGGTCTATCTCTTTATTGAATTCTAGCTTTATGTTTTGAATTTTTTAATATTTTTTGTCTTTTTTGAGACAGGGTCTCTCTGTAGCCCCAGCTGTCCTGGAACTCACTCTGTAGACCAGGCTGGCCTTGAACTCACAAAGATCCGCCTGCCTCTGCCTCCCGAGTGTTAGGATTAAAGGCGTGCGCCACTACGCCCGGCTGAATTTTTTAATTTTTTTAAGGGATTTTACAATATAAAAGCACAGTTGTTTTCAGATCACATTAACGTTGCTCAGTTTGCCATGCAATTATTGGTGCTAGCATCCACAGATGAGAAACACTATTTATCATTTGTTTTTCTGGGACTGTGTTACTTCACTCAGCATATCTTCTAGCTCCATCCATTTACCTGCAAAGTTCATGATGTCATCTTTCTTTACTGCTGCATAGAACTCCATTGTGTAGATGTACCTCATTTTTCTCTTGAATAGTTTTAGTTATTTCATTCAACTGTTTGTGTTCTCATGGTCTTCATTCCATTTTTATTCATAACCACATTGAATTCCTTGACATACTTATAATTGCTTTTTGAAGTCATTGTCTTGTGTATCTGCTAGATTGCCATTCTTCAGAAACATTATGATTGTAGTGCTAATTACTGTGGTGGATCTATCACCTTAGCTATTCATGTTTCTGTCAGTTTTTTTTTTTCAATGAGACTTGGGCATCTGGACTTGTGTCATTGATGAAGATTTTTATTTCAGATGGTGATCTTATCTTTGTTGAGTGGTTATTTGTATCTATGTTTGCTGTTTCTCCAGCTTGTCAGGGTATGACTCACTTGAGTAGTGCTCGTTCAGTTCGGAAGCCACTTTATGTTGGTGTGCAAATGTGGTGTAAGAAGTGGTTTCAGTTAACCTAGAGATAGGGGCAACTTTCAGTTGAGGCTCCAGGGTTGACTCTTCAGGGTTCTGGAGCAACAGAGTGGGCTGAATGGTTGCCAGGTGGACGTGTTGGCTGATAGGTCAGGCTACGAGAACTCATGGCTCTTGGATGTAAAACCTGAGTAGATCTGAGAGCAAGCCAAATATGAGAAAGCTCCCCGCAGCATGCAAGGGTCCCGAAAGTGCTCAGATGGCAGTGGCAGAGTGCTGGAACATGAGAAAAAGCAAATTTACCATGACAGGTTTGTGAAAACTTCGGATCTGCTGAACGAAAAGGCTCCTAAGATAGTAGAGACTGTGGGTGTGAGGAGTCATGGGAAAGGGAGTGCACCAAGTGGGGTCTGCATCCAAGGGTCCTGGCAGGGCTGAGAGCACAGAGCACAGTGAAGTGTGGGAATCAAATTTAACATTTTCTTCTTTAGAGTCATAAGCATTTGCCAGGCACAGATATAATCATGTGCATAGATACACAAGTGTGCATGCGTGCATGCACACACGTGTGCACACACACGCATGAGTAAACAGTCATGATACTCTCAAAACAATTATGTGTTGTCTCTATTTTACACATGAGGAAACCGAGACACATTTTAGTGCAGGGACATGTCGATGTTTACAGCTAGTGAGCTTCGTCATGCCGCTGCTCATGGGAGGACTCACTTCTGGGGGTACTGGCTCCAATGCATCTTTAGCTTGGAATCATTTCCTGTTGTTGAAGCATACTTAGAAGTATGAGTCCAAATATTGTCAAGGCAAAACTGTCATTGCATTTACACTGAAGTGTAAAATAATTTAAGTGTATAGATATTTAGAAATACTTTATTTCTGTCCCCCAGCTTCATGGTCTTCATCATGATATAGCCCGTTCCTTAAACTACCTGTATCTATGTACCTTCTGACTGAGAAAATCCACTTCATGGAATTTTTTCTGAGAGAAACTAGCCAAAACATTCATAATGCTGCCCAAAATAGTGTTAAAGAGAACAAATAATTACAAAATTTTAATTAACAACAGTAAGAAAATGACTAAATAAATTTAGTTAATAGTTATAAGATACTAGAAAGCAATTATATGCCTTGTAAAAAAAAGAGATTTAATTAAGTGTGGAGGTTCACATAGCATGATGCAAAGTGGAAAGATTATAAATATATTTACCTGCATTAACTGAATCTTTGCACATAGGTGCACACACACACACACACACACACACACACACACACACTTCACTAATTCAAATGCTGAAAGACTGACTCCCAACATGATGAAATTAGGAGCTAGGGGATTTAGGAAGTGACTAGGTAATGAGGATGGAATCCTCCTAAATACTATCACTTCCTTTATAGTAAAGACATAACAGAGCTCCCTGTATTCTTTGTCTGTGTGGTAACACAAGATGATCTCTTCTCTGGTAAGGAAGAGATGCTTTGTGCTTTACAAAACCACCCCATGATGGCATCTCAATCACAGTCTTCTGTTAAATCTGTTGTTTATAAGCCATCCAGTCTATGGTACTTTGTTATAGCACTCAGAGCCAAACAGAAAATAGCACTCATTATTTCTCTTGTTTTTTTTGTCTTAAGGCAATAATATTTCTATATACAAAACCCACCATGATGGGGCTGGAAAGATGGCTCAGTGGTTAAGAGCACTGGCTGTTCTTGCAGAGGACCTAGGTTCAATTTCCAGCACCCATATGGCAGCTAGTAACCATCCAGTTCCAGGGAATTTGATGCCCTCTTCTGACCTCTGCAGGTATTGCATGATGCAGGTGGGCTTACATACATGCAAGCAATACAGTCATATACATAAAATAAAAATAAAGTATTAAAAATTCACCATGTACACACTCAGAATATTTATTTTTTCCCTTTAAAATGCTTCAATCTGTTATCCTCTGACGAAGGCATATAGTTTATTTCAATCTCCTTAAAATGTTCAATATTTTCCAAATTTTATAAGGTATATGTATTATCTCTAAAGTTGAAATTCTTAGGTTAAATAGTAAGAAATAACAGTCTGTTCCATCTGCATTTAAGTGTATATTTAGCTCCTGGTAAATTATTAATTTGCACTGGTATAAGCAAGTCTTCATGTCACAAAAGTAATTCATTACAGTAAATTATTCTGAAAGTGCATGTCAGAAATTTCTTGGCACTTTCTGCTCTGTTTTCTGTGCCTGTCTCTTCATTAACTTACCTAAGGGAACTCTTTAACTACAGCCAGCTCATATTCTCATCATATATGAATGTGGTGCCTGTGCAAGTCAATTTTTATTAAACTGTACCTGACAGTGTCTAAAAGGTGAGCAGGAACTGGTTTGCATGCTATTGCTCATTTCTGTTGCCCAGAGCTGATCAGATGCTTGATGTGACAATACCCTTTGCCTCAGTGGAATGCTGTGTCTGCTTTAATTTTCTCTCCTGTCCTAATCATTATTCATTTCAAATATATGTACTCTGATAAAAACGGTAATGCATCTGAGTTAAATGGAGATATAAATCGCTGTTGTCCACATTTGTTTTACATAAAATTTGTAGAGCAATAACTTTGGAATTGGCACATGCAAATGTTCTCTATAATTTCTCTGTTGTACAGTATCACCTTGTAGCATTCTCTTTAAGATGATTTAACATTAAAATTAAGTTTGCTTCCCAAGTTAATCATGTATAGTCACTCAAAACAACATGGGTGAATTTGATGAAATCTGAGCCTTGATTCCACCCTATAGTTATGTATAATACAACTGTCCTCTGGAGACTCATGGGTTAAAAAAAAGGAGGGGTACAGATAGACATGAAACCTTTTCGTCAAAAACCTTGCAATTCAAATCTTAAAACTAACTATGGGAAAAGATTTGTGGGTTCAAACAGGACAAAATGTCACCAACTTAATGGCTGAGAAAGAAAAGATACAGCTTTGCATTGAGTAGGATGTACCAGAAAGTGCCAACTGAAAGGTTGATCCGTCTGAACATCGAAAGGAAGAAAAGCCTCAGATTACCATAAACATAGAACCCCTCTGTGGATACTACATGTAACAACTATTTATAATGAGTCCTAATGAAACTTACCTTGTAGGTGCCGCAAGGTTTTGATATGAGAGACTTTCTTACCTCCCCCCCAGAACAAGGATAAATATGACGATGATGAGGTCACTCTCCAACTGTAAATTGGAGACAACTATTATAGAGGTAATCTCTTATAAAACCGGTAAAACTGCCTTCTTTAATTGACTAATAGACATAAGAACTGTGAAAAGGATTATTCTCTTTTCAGAACCAAATATAATACTAAAGTCCTTAAACTATGCACTTAAGCAAAATATATCAATACAGGAGATCTGACATCAGTAATGGATTATTCTACCAGGGAGATGTTGGCCAGGGGATCCAAGGCCCCACAAAACGTAAAGGCTCCTTGCCTCTAAACTGGGATACCTGCAAGAAGAGAGGTGATAAGGCCCTGCTGCCGAAGACCTGATGTTAACATGGGAAAGATGTATTGAGACCAAACATGCAAGTTTACAGATGGCCTCTGGAACACCAGAGAGTTTTACCAAAGGCCAGTAAACCAATAAAGCAAATACGGGTCTCCTTGAGTCAAGCAAGACTCCACCGTCAGCACCAGCTATAGAGGCAGCCATATGCCTGTATATCCCAAATCTAATTGGCTATTGGCTCTCTCCTTGGAGGAATAACCCATGGCTGATGCCACAAGCTTACATCCTCTACAGGTTAGGAGATGTTATAAGCCACAGTAAGACCCTGTCATATCTAACAGGAAAAAATGTAATTCATGGATCAACATATCATCCAAACATATGTGTCTATACCAAAGTAACCTACCATAACTATTAGTGCTGTTTAAATACCTATATATCTAATTGCTTGTGCTTCATTAGTAGGATCGAAAGGTTATTCCTGGACAAACTGTCAGCCCATGAAAGGAAACAGTCAGAATTGACCAGAGTCCAAGACAACAGCTCCAGAGAGAGTGGACTGTTTTGCTTCTCATCCACCTGTGCCCCTTTTCTAAGCCTAGGGAACAATCTGAGAAAGAGGGGGCATGGTAGAATGTAAGGGCTGCGATTGGGGTGAATGGTGAAACTACAGCAATGTAGTCTGGACACTTATTTGATCAACTTGATTGAACATACAACCCCTCACCCCCCACTGGAAGGTGGGGCTGTGGGGGTTTGGGCCCAACAGCCTATAAATTGGTTTTACATGAATGATGCTTGTACTCATGGATTATCTCTTATAGCCAAAAAATGAAAAAAACTGAGAGAAAGATGCAGGACAGTTATGGAAGAATGCATGATCTGGGATGGGGTGGGGGTGGGGGGGGAAGGAAAGGGAAATATGCCTGAACTGAATTGGAAAATGATTTATGAAATGCACAAAGCATCAATAAAAAATGTTAAATAAAAGATAATAGCCATTCACTGCAAAAAGAAACTTATCTGATGAGAAATGCACTAATCTATGGGCATAATGATAAGTCATCAAAAGTCAATTTAATACTATGCTCCTTTAGCAGACTAACATTTCATTGTGTGCACATACCACACTTTCATTATCAATTCATCATTTGATGCACTTCTAGACTGTAGGAGTTTATAATCCCTCACTGGGGCAGGTAGTGAAGAAAGTACAGGCACAAGATTGCTCCACCACGTCTTGGGGATACATGGCCGTGGGTGCAAGGCCAGTTTATTTCAAACAGCAGGCTGTTTATAACAGATATTGTAACTTCCTAGTAGCCAATCCCAGACTCCCTACACCACATGCAGCTCCAGCCCATGGGCCAGACCCAGAAAAGGATGTGCAGGTGTGTAAGGCAGCTGGGCTGAGCATGTGCAAGTCCACACATGCCCACATATTCCCCTTTTGTTTTTCTCTTATAGAAATGGTGGTTAATTTCCTCTATCTGTCCCAAATAACTACAACTCCTCTGCAAAAGCACCAATACTAATCATTGCCTCAGCAAAACCTAATACAGAGAAAATCAACCAGTAAACATTAAGCATAGACAACAAACATAAGCAACATTCATGCAAACCAAATTAGCAAGTATCTGTATTTGATTTTATAGAGAACAGCAGAGAATGAAGGAATCTGGTAGTGTCCCAGACCTCAAGTCTGGCTGGAAACCTCAAGTCTCGCACAAACAAGCATGCTGATCATTGAAAGTCTAGTCTGCATTTGCTGTTATCCCATAATTAATTACCCCTCTTTGGCCCTTAAATGCTGGCACACTACTCTTCCTCAATAGTCACTGGGCCTTAGAAGGAAGAGCAAGAGAGTTTTTATTGTTGTTGTTTGTTTTTGTTTTGTTTGGTTTTTTTCCAATAGACTGGTGGCTTATTCAGAAATCTTCTTCCAATTCTATTGATAGAATACAAATAGTAAGAAGCACAGACACTTAAACCATTACACCAAGTTACATTATGGGCACAAACATAAATGCTAGGATGATATTTTAGCTTGAGAACCATGGCTTTATAATGGCAATAACTTTTTACTGTGGCCTAAAAAGTCTCCTGTCACTAGAGGGTAGCAAGCTTACAGGATCAGTCATTCACCTTAGGCCCCAAAGGAGTGGGCCATAGATCCAATTAGACTTTGTCTGGGTAGACACTTACATGGCTGCCACTACTGCACTCTTGGTTAGTATGTAAAGGTGTAGCATATAAATTCCGTAGTAACTCTGCAGAGCACTTCCTTCCAGTGATCCAAACAATGCTCTCTGGCACTGTGAAGCTCAGCATCCATTCACAGTGCAAGGTCTCAACATACTTTTCTTTTTTATGCTCACACCACATCATTTCTTCAGCTGTGGTGTCTTAATGTTTTGGGGAACATGTGAAGCCTCCCTAGCCAACAGCTCCCTGCAGAGTATGCATACCTGATATCGAAGCCCTTTTCCACCAATGTGTTTTAGCTAACCACAAAGCTCTAGAGGACTTTTTGAGTATACTTGGCTTGGTAGGCCCTTCCACACTGATTTCCTTATGGTTGCACCAGCTCGCACTCACACCAGTAGTGGATAAGCCTTCCCGTTGCCTCATGTCCTCTCCAGCATTTGTTGTCGTTTGGTTTTTAGATCTCATCTATTCTGACTAGGGTAAGATCTTGCATTTTTCTCTGATGGAAAAAAATTATTGAACATTTCAGATGATGCTTATCAGCAATTTGCTTTTCATATATTTCTTCTGGTTTATCTGGCTTATCCAATGCCACTATTCTGCATTTTTTTTCCTTTTTTTCTTAAATTTTTGTGAATTTCATACATAATATTTTGATCATATTTAGATGCCCTCTTTTATCTGCTCCCCCTTACTACTCTCCCACCAAATATCCAGTACTCTAATATCTATCTATCTATCTATCTATCTATCTATCTATCTATCTATCTATGATCTATTTATCTATCATCTATGAATCTATCTTTCTATCTTTCTATTATCTATCTATATTTATCTATCTATCTATCTATCTATCTATCTATCTATCTATCATATATTGCCTAGAGAGTCAGGTTTGTGTACCCAAACACTGTTGTGTTGGATAGCTTTACTGTCAACAATACACACCTGGGTTGAGGGAGACTCAGTTAGAAAATTGTCTCCACTGGACTTGCCTGTGGCCATATATGTGGGATATTTTCTTGATTATTGAGTGATGTGGGAGAGCCCAACCCACTCTGGGCTGTGCCATCTCTGGGCAGGTTGTCCTGTATTGTATAAGAAAGTAGGCTGAGGGGCTGGAGAGATGGCCTAGTGGTTAGGAGCACCGACGGTCTTGCAGAGGACCCGGGTTCGATCCCCAGCACCCACATGGCAGCCGAGAGCCATCTGAAACTCCAATTCCAGGAGAACTCCAGCTCCAGGGGAATCTGACACCCTCTTCTGACCTCCGCAGCATTGCACGACACAGGTGCACAAACTTGCATGCAGACAGTACATTCATACACATACAGAAATAAATAAAATTAATAAAAAAAATTTAAGAAAGTAGGCTGAACATGGACCAGAGAAGCAAGCCAATAAGCAGCATTCCTTCCGTCTCCAGGTTCCTACCCTGGGTTTCCTGGATGATGAACTGTGACCTGGGAGACGTAAGATGAATAAACCCTTTCCTCTCCAAGCTGGTTTTGGTCAGAGTGTTTTATCACATACTTTGAGGGCATACTAGAACAACAGTCAAGTATAGGTTCATCCAATAGAGCCTGGTCAACCTACCAAGACTCTCATCCTTAAATGAGACTGAATCTCCCCTTCCTAGCAGCCATCAGTTGCCAATAGTTCCTCAGGTAGTGTTGGGGTTTCTTGCCCACTTTCCCATGATTTTTGCCTAGCTTGAAATTACCAGGTACTTGTGCATGCTGGCACTACTGCTGTGAGTTTATATGAGTAGCTGACCAGTTTATATAAGTAGCTGACCAAAACAATTTAAAATTGTTTCCTTGTGATCATCTACCTCCTCTGTCTCTGAGAATGTTTCCACTGCCTGTACCATAATGATCATTAAGCCTCTGAAGGCAGAAGTCTACTACAGATTTCTATTCAGGGATAACCACTCTGAAGCCTCTTATTCTCTGTACACTGGCCAGTGTGTTACTCACAGTCTACTGTATGAGGAAGCTTCTCTGCTGAGAGTTGAGAAATGTATTAATCTCACTCAGGATAATTCTTTCTAGTCCCATCCATTTATCTACATATTTCTCATTATAATTTTAAGAGCTGAATGATATACATTTTTCATATCTATCACAACTTTATTGTTGCTTCCTCCAATTCCACAAGTCAGTTCTCTTAGCATGCTTTTTGGCCAGCTGTGTGCTAAGTTGTACGTGGAGAAACTGTAGGGGAGGGCAGGAATCCGGGAGCCCAAGAGACAGAGGAAAAAGAGAAAGAGAGAGAGAGAGAGAGAGAGAGAGAGAGAGAGAGAGAAAAGAGACCCAGGAGAGATTCCAAGAGATGAAACAACTCATTTATTGGCAGGAGTTGGGGTTCTTATATACTATTTGCAGGGTTTTTGAGGTGGGAATGGGGGGTTGGGAGGTACACATGAGTTTCACAGTGTCCATGGAAGGCGCAAGCTGGGCTAGTGAAACTAAAATGGGATTTTGAGATAGTGTGGGAATATGACACATACTTGCCCAGAGCTTCAAAGCAGAGCTGCAAGGCTTGAATTCTCAGTTTGGCAAGCAGGGCGTTGGCCTAGTCCAGGCCTCCATGGTGAGCAGGGTAGTGAAGCAAGACCCCCTATGATGCTCCAGCCAAGTGAAGCCCAATCCCACAATCCATCATCAATTGGTGGAGATCTAAGCCATTCCTAGCTATTATGAAAAGCAAAGTGATAAGCAAGGATGGACAGAGATCTGTGTGGTAGGATATAGAGTCTTTTGGGTAAATGCTGAAAAGTAGTGTTGCTTGATCAAATGGTAGATCAATTTCTAGCTTTTGGGGCAATCTCCACTCTGATTTCCATAATGGCTGCAAGAGTTTGCACTCCAGTCAGCAGTGAATAAGAGGCCCCTTTTTTCCTACATCCTTGCCGACATTTGTCATTGTTTGATTTTTGGATAGTACTCAGTCTGAGTGGAGCAAAATAAAATCTCAAAGTGATTCACAAGATTACCTGAGCCACTGAGAGAGAGGTATGTAATCACAGCCTCTATCTATCTTCTTCTCTATGTCCTCACAAGTCTACAATGGTATCTTTCCTGTGTTTTTGTCTTCTTGATTGGATAAAATGTTCTCCTTCAGTCAGTTATATAAGGCTTATGCCTGCCCCACCTGTTTTTCTGAACTGAGGCATTTCCCTGGAGAGCTAAAAGTGATTATCTTAAAGTATTTTTATTCATTTACATTTCATTTTTTAGAAAACTCCCTGCTCATCCTTTTGCCCCAATATTTAATTAGATTGGTGTTTATTTCTCTTTTTGTTGTTTAGGTTTTTGAGACATTTTTTGTGTATTCTAGATACTAGCCCTCTTTCAGAATTATAATAGTAATTTTTCTTCCATTCTGTAATTTGCCTCTTAACTTGAGTGATAGTATCCTTTACTTTACAGAACATTTTAGGAGCTGGGCATGGTAATGCATGCGTTCACTGCCAGCACTCAGGAGGCAGAAGCATAGGTAGGGAGGCAGATCTCTGTGAGATTGAGGCCAGCCTGGTCAACACTGCTAGCTCCAGGCTAGCTGGAGGTACAGGGAGACCTTGTCTCAAGGAGGAGGAGGAGAAGGAGGAGGAGGAGGAGGAGGAGGAGGAGGAGGAGGAGGAGAAGAAGAAGAAGAAGAAGAAGAAGAAGAAGAAGAAGAAGAAGAAGAAGAAGAAAGAGGAGGAGGAGAAGGAGAAGGAGGAGTAGGAGGAGGAGGAGGAGGAGGAGGAGGAGGAGGAGGAGGAGGGAAGGAAGGAGAAGAGGAAGATGATTTTAGTTTCATGAGATCCAGTTTGTCAATTACTGAACTCAATGCTTGCACTATTGGAGTACTGTTCAGAAAGTCTTTTCCTGCGCCCATATGTTCCCATGTATTTTCTTTCTCCTCTATCTGATTCATTTGGTCTTATTTTGAAGTCCTTTATCCATTTGGAGTTGAGTTTTATGCAGGGTGACAGATAGGGATCCAGGTTCATGCTTCTATGATTTGCTATCCAGGTGAACCCACACTATTTGTTGAACACACTTTCTTTTTTCCAATGTGTATTTGTGGAACATTTTTAAAAAGAAAACCAGGTGGGTGTAAATGCATAGGACACAATGAAGGCATTCATAAGAGGAAAGTTTATAGCATTAAGTACCCACACTAGAAAATTAGAAACATCTCATATAAGTAAGCAAATAATGTACCTGAAAGCTCTGGAAAACCAAAAACAAACACCAAAAAAGAGTAGAAATGAAGGGATAAATAAATCAAGGTCAAAATTGATGTACTAGAAGTGAAGAAAACTATAAATCAATGAAGCCAGGTATGGTGGCGCATGCCTTTAATCCTGTGAGTTTAAGGCCAGCCTGGTCTACAGAGTGAGTTCCAGGACAGCTGGGGCTACAGGGAGACTCTGTCTCAAAAAGACAAAAAAAAAATATAATCAATGAAATTAAAAATAGGTTCTGCGAAAAAATAAGCATGGTTGACAAATCTTTAGCCAATTTAACCAAAAGACAGAGAGAGAGAGAGAGAGAGAGAGAGAGAGAGAGAGAGAGAGAGAGAGAGAACCAAATAAACAAACTCACAGATGAACTGGGAACCAATTCAAGAGACCTTGAAAAATTTGGAAAACTAAAAGGGCATATTTTTAAAAACTATATTAAACAAAACTAGAAAACCTAATGGAAATGGACAAATTTCTAGATGTGTATAACCTACCAAAGTTAAATCAAGATGACAGATCAATTAACAATCAATGAGACAGATTTAATAATTAAAAATCATCCAATTAAAAGTGCCCAGGTTCTTGTCATGGTGGCACATGCCTTTAATCCCAGTACACATGAGGCAGAGGCAGATAGATATCTGAGAGATCAAGGCCAACCTGGTCTACATAGCAAATTCCAGGTGGGTTTGGACTAGGGATACCCTGTCAAAAAAAAGTGTACAGGATCAGAAGGATAAGATACAGATTTATACCAAAACTTCAAGGAATAACTAACACCAAGGATCCTCAAATTATTTTATAAAATAAAAAAGAAAATTTATCATTAACAGATGATGAGTGGATGATCATTTGATACTGCACTAAGCTCTTCAAGCCAAAGAACTAATATGAAAGACAAATTTTATTGATTGATCAAGACTAATTAAAAGTTTAAACAGACAAGTATAAACAAGTTTAAAATGCATTTTTATTATTAAGGTATGTTAATTTATTATTGAATTCTGAGCCCCCCCATCAGTATTTGACTGTCATTGAAAAGATAGTTTGTTACTCAAAGTTCTTAATAGTAAGACCCCCATTCCTTTCCAGAGACACGGGGAGCAGAATCAACATTATTCATGACACAGACAATGGAAAGCATGGACAAGAGCCTTCACTGTTGGTTTCATGGGAAGGCATAGGCAAGTCTCACCAATCAGACTGCACAGCTGTTTGGTTAGTTTGAATAACTGCAGTGAGCCCAGGGGTCTATCCTGGTTCCCTGGTGTCTGCTCCTAAGATGATAGGACATGGCAAGAATAACAAAGTCTGAGGGTCCTGCAGAGTACTGGGGGTAGTGGGTTCATGAACTTCAAATTGGCCGATGAGTTTATTTTAGTTTATTTTCCTATCAGTGCACTTTCAGACAGGACGCTTACTATCTCTAAGAATTGGCTGATCCCAGGCAGGACAGCCTGGGTCTTTCTCCTGGTTCTGGCAGGCTCCGGTCATCAAAATATTATAATAAAATTATATTATTGGGGCTGGAGAGATAGCTCAGCAGTTGAGAGCACTGACTGCTCTTGCAGAGGACCCGGATTTGATTCCCAGCCACCCACGTGGCGGCTAAGAACCATCTTTGACTACAGTTCCAGGGGAATCCGACACCCTCCTCTGACCTCCACAGCATTTCACAACATGGGTGTACCTACTTACATGCAGACAGTACAATCATACACATAAAATGAATAAATTTTAAAAAATACTTTACAAATTTATATTATTAGCATTCCAATATAAAGTATTCTAAAGGTAAGAACTATAAATTGTATGGTAGAACTTCAATCTATGTAGATACTACACATGGTAAACAACATAGATGTTGGGGATGAAGTGATACTAAAATGTGTCAGGAAGATTTCTAGAACTTTAAATAGGTTTTGACAATTCAAGTATGTAACACATAATAAAAACAATCACTACACAAAGGGATAGCTCTAAATCCAATGATAAATACAGAAAGAAAGGGAGAATGCTCAGGAGTTAAGATCACTGGCCGCTTTTGCAGAGTATCCAGGTTTGATTTCCATCACCCACATTGTGACTCAGAACCATTTTTAACTCCAGTTCTAGGGGAACCTGATGCCCTCTTCTGACCTCAGCAGGCCTTGCATGACATGGATGTACTTGCATACATGCAGGCAGTACACTCACACACAAAACAAAAATAATAAATAAAATTTAAAAAGAAAGACAACAGGAAAGAAAAAAAAGACTGCAGAAGAAGGCTGGGATGTAGCTCAGTGGTAGAGCCCTTGGTGAGCATGCATAAGGCCCTGGGTTTAAGTTATAGTACTGGAAAAGAAAAACAATGCAGACCTAATAAAAATAAAGCAAATAATAAAACAAAAAATCTAAAGCAAAACAAATGGATAATTTAAAAATATGAATAGTATGTCCAATTTGTGTCTGCAGATAGCTGGGAATATAAGCCAACACAAAATTACAAAGCCACCGAAACATTATGATATTTTTGTTACTTTTTTGTCTCTGTGTGTATATGTATGTGTGTACATACAGAATCCAGAAGCGAACACCATGTGTCTTCCTCAATCACTGTCTATAACATTTACTTCTCTTTTTGAGACAAGATCTTTCATGGAACCTGGAGCTCACTGATACAGCCACATTGGTACTTGTCTCCACTTTCCCAATACTAGGATTACAGGTGCTCACCTATAATACATGTATTGCATGGATGCTTGGATCTGAACCCAGGGCCTCAGACTTGGGCACCAGGTATGTTATCAACTGAGCCATCTCCCCAGAATGCAAATGCACAGCTGTCAAGCATAAACTTTGTTGAAACAAACATAATGCTGCAATGTTTATAGGTTGTACATACCTGTATTTGCTCAGAGCAAATAATCACAGATTATGTCCTGTCTTTGGCCTGTTTTACGTATTATTTACACTCAATATTGTCTACATTATTACTAATGCATTCAAGCTATAAAAATATTGATCAAAGCTAAAGAAGACTAAAAATAAATGAAGAGATTTACCATATCCATGGCTTGCAAAACTTATTTTTGTTAAGATTATAATATTCCCAAACTGATATATCTATCAAATATAATCAAGTTTTGCACAAATTTCATAATCTGAATCTAAAATGCACAGGGAAATGAAAAAAAACAAGGATGATTGAAGTACCTTATAGATAGAACATTAGATTTATTATGAAAACATAGAACTCCAGAGAGCTTGGAATTAATGAAAAGATAGACATGCAAAGGAACAAAAACAAGTCATACCACATGTATTTGTTCAACAGATTTTCAACCATGATATGAAGGCAGCTCCTAGGACAAAGGACAGTTCTTTCAACAGATGATAATTTACTGCTAAGGATATCTCTATGAGGGAAGTATGGACATGAACTCTCACTCTATGCTCCATGTAGATTATGTAAAAAAGAATCATAAATTGCAAAATATGGAACTATAAAGCTAGAGAAAAATGGAATGTAACATTTGAGATTTTATGATAAGCAAATACATCATCTAGAAAACAAAACACACAAAACATTAAATAAAACATTGATTTCAGGGACTTCAGCAAATTAAAATACTGAAGAAAATATATGTACTCAGGCTCAATGGTGCACACCCTTTGTCTCAGCATTCAGGATGCAGAGGTAGGTGGAACTCTGTGAGATTGAAGCTGGCCTGGTCTGTGTAGTGAGTTCTAGGACATCTGGAGCTACAGGGAAACTGTCCCAAAAAGACAGAAAAGAAAGTTTTTGTGAAGCATATGCCTTAGTTAGCTTTAACTGTCAACCTGCCACAGTCTGGAGTCCTCTGAGAATGCTGTATCAGTTGAGCCTGGGAGCAAATCAGCAAGCAGCATGCTCCATTGTTTCTGCCACACTTATTTGGCCTGTATGGAGGCCTGCCTAACCCAATTAAAAAAATTAAAAAGACTTGAAAGAATATTTTCCTCAATCAAATGTAAATAGTAGCCGGGTGTGGTGGCGCACGCCTTTAATCCTAGCACTTGGGAGGCAGAGGCAGGCAGATCTTTGTGAGTTCAAGGCCAGCTTGGTCTACAGAGTGAGTTCCAGGACAGCTGGGGCTACAGGGAGACCCTGTCTCAAAAAAGACCAAAAAAATGTAAATAGTAATAACTATATAAAAAGATTTTGTACCTCATAAGTGATCACATGGCACTGAATTACTGTTAGTATTTTAAAAATAATGACAATGAAATCTAATGATATGAGGCATTGGTGAGGATGCAGGACAACTGTCATTCTTATGGATTACAGAAGAAATACAAAATCCATTCTATATAGTGACACCAGTGTTTCTTATAAATTTGTACTTTTATTCACGGTATGATCTAGTCACCTGATAATATATATTAAACTAAGGGAAATGGGCTGGAGAGATGGCCTAGCGGTTAAGAGCGCCGACCGCTCTTACAGAGGACCCGGGTTCAATCCCCAGCACCCACATGGTGGCCGAGAACCATCTGAAACTCCAATTCCAGGAGAACTCCAGTTCCAGGGGAATCCGAGACCCTCTTCTGACCTCCGCGGCATTGCACGACACGGGTGCACAGACTTGCATGCAGACAGTACATTCATACACATTCAGAAATAAATAAAAATTAATAAAAAAAAATAAATAAACTAAGGGAAATGAAAGTGTATGTGTGATATCATCAATGGCTTCCACATACATGTTTATCACATTTTTATTTCTAATAATATAATAACTAACATTAAACCAAATATTTATTAATAGGTGATAGGAAAGAAGTTGGCATATTCACATAGTATAATGGTTCTCAGTAATAAAAATGCACTCATATAATAAAACAAACTGCAAACTTTCAAGTGACAGAATCCCAACAAAAAGGAATTCATAGTGTCTGATGCCATTCATGAAAATAAAAGTGACCTGCATCAACAGAAGTAGATGGACAATTCATGACAATGGGCAGTGGAGAGGATCACTAAAAAAAGATAAGGAAACTTCTGGAGAGTTGGTAGAAATATTGGTCACACCAACTATGGGGATGATTTCAAAGACTTAGATATGTCAAAACTGATCAAATTCTTTAACTATGAATACTTTAGTTATATCCCAACAAAGTTATGGAAAGCAACTAAGCAAAAAGGAAAAGCATTTCTGAAGAAGAAATTATCCCAGAGTAATATTTATCCCATCACCTTCTAGAGATCCCCTCAAGCTCTGTGTGACAAAACAGCCAGCAACTCTATCTAGTGCCAGGTGTGGAAACCCCTTCTACTAGGTGGGGGTAGTCAATGGACAAAGCACCTCTATTCCTCACTTGGCCTATCAGTGCACTATACAAGTCCACACCCAGCAATCCAATAACTTCATCCTAGATGTCTATATACATAAACATATATGCCTATAAGATTAAAAATTATTGCCATTGGCCTAGTAAATGACTGCCACCAAATTTATTTGGATTTGTGATTTACAATTTCCAATTATTTCCCATGTCAATCTTGAAATAACCAATATGAATTAATTTTTCTTAATGATTCAAAACTCTTACCCAACATCAATAGATTTCCCTCCACTCTATCTTCTGTGTCTAATGGCACTTTTTACATAATGCTACTTCTATTTTCTTCTTTCTGCTGAAGTTATATTATCTTTGGAAAACTAGTGCTGAAAGTCAAAGTTATTACAAAATATTCAGTGTCAGTTCAACTCCTTGTGACTAAGACCTCACTTAATTAATACAAATTTGGGGTAGTGGGAACAAATTTGGAGTGGCGAGGACTAATAAAAATTGTACAGAAATTAAATGATCATTTGTATATAAGATTGTCACTTTGAAGGAGAAAACTTTTATTAGTTAGTAAATTACTTGCTATGAAACTGAAAGACACTTCTCCTTTTACTGAATTTACTCTGGTAACAAACAGAAGATTTCCGTACTTACTGTTTATTCATCCTCTGGCAATGTTCCTCAGGATGCAACATAGTTGTGTTTAAAGTGCCAAAGGCTTCCTGGCAGCAGAAGTAAAAAAACTTCCAGTAAAGATTTGATAAAACACAGTTTTTAGAATAATTGCACATCATGGGAGATGACTCTTAAAATTTCAGGGCTGATGTGGTTGAGGTATTACCTTGTCTTAATGCAGCTTGCTCCCTCTGTGAGTTAATCAAATGCTATTTCACTCTTTTTTCAGTTCTGTACCTTGTTACTTCAGCACTACTTTATTAGTTACCTGAGCTCTATAGTATCACAGAGGGCATAAGAAATTATCTGTGATGTGATATTTGTACTTTGACTACCACAGGAATGGATTTATACAATAACACACATTAAGTAGGAATTACAATATGTCATATCTGTCCCTACTCCAATAATAAAAATTGTTATTTTCAAAATATATTCACAATTTTTGTATCTTTAGGGCACCTAAATAAATGATTAGCTTCCATATCCATTAAATATTCTCCAGTTCCATGTTCCAGAACCTAATAAACACTGTTATAACTTAGTCTGTCATTTGAACATGGTAAAAATCCAAGTTTAAAAAGCTTACAGTCGTGTCTCTGTAGACAGCAAGTCACAGGTGTGGCAAGAGTATAAATAAGAATGTAAGTGGAAGGATTGCACAGAGCAATATGGTGGCTCCCAGGGAGGCGGGTGCATTCTGAGCAGCTAAAACAAGGCTGGGGGAGGGAGGCCTAGGTTGGGAAGCATTGGAGTTGGTCTAAGGGCATCTGGATCCTTAGTGATTGCAATTCAATGCTATAGACATCTCTGGAGGGTGTCAGGAGACAACAGAGATAATTCCAGTGTCAGTTGAGTCTACCTCCCACTGGACCCAGGTACAGACCTTGATGGGTGGCCTTGGGGGCCAGGTGGGTGGACCATGGGTGATCTGAGGTGGTTCTCTAAGAACATCTCACCAGGTCGGTGATTGGGGCTCACCCCTCTTTGGCGTGGGGACCTCCAACCGGATAGCAACAGAGATGTTAGAACCTCTCAGCCCACAAAACCAGGAGTGTCTGGGGCCCTAAGGTTGCGGTTCCACAGGCCTGGGGGATTTGGGCTGGCTTGGGTGTTGTGAGGCTTCAGCCATTGGGTGAGCTATTTACTGCTTGGATGGGGGTGCTGCTCTGTACAGTGTTAAGATACAGGTCAGATTTTTGAGCTTAAGATATCGACACCTTTACACCAGTTAAGAAGACAACAAAAATACCTGAAGAACATAATCAAAATCAGTCTTAGTTCAACAAAGAAACACCTAAGCTTCACATTAGAACCACACCCAGCAAAAGCTACCCAAATGCTTAAAGCTCAAAGAAAAAGTTAACAACATGAAAGCCCTAATGAACCACTGACAAATACCAGTAACCCTATTAAAGAACCCTATAGTGAATACTCCTTAGATATAACTCAGGATAAAGATCTTAAAAGAAATTTATAAACATGATTAAAAAAATTAAGGAGTTGAAGGAGTTTAAAGAACTCATAAAGAAGTCAGGAACTTAAAAGAAGATAGGGACAAATTAAGAGTACAATGATAAACTGCAGAACAAAATGACAAAAGATAAAGAAACATTGAAGAAAATTCAAGTTGAAATTAAAAAAGAAATGTAACAATTCAGAACCCACTTGGACAGGATGGACGAAACTCTCAATAACAGAATGGGTGGAGTAGACAATAGATTATCAAGATTAGAAAACAGAGTGGGAGGAAACCTTCACCACAGGTACATCGGACAAAGCATTGATTTCCAAAGTATAAAAATTACTCAAAAAACAAAGAAGAAAGAAAACAAATGAATCACTCAAAAGATGGAGCAAAGAGCTGAACAGAGACTTGACAAGTGAGGAATTAGAGATGGCTGAGAAACATCTTAAAAAGTGTCCAACGTTGCTAATAATTAAGGAAATGCAAATTAAAACCACTTTAAGATATCTCACTCTGATAAGACTGGCTGGGATCAAGAAAACAAATGATACCGAGTGCTGGAGAGGTTGTGGGGAAAGGGGAACACTCATCCATTGCTGGTGGGAATGTAAACTTGTACAGCCACTATGGAAAGCAGTGTGGAGAACCCTTGGAAGACTCAAAATGAGCTTACCACCTGACCCAGTCATACCACTCCTGGGTATATACCTACAAGACTCTTCTTACTGCAGAGATACATGCACAGCTATGTTTATTGCAGCTCTGTTCACAATAGTGAAAACCCAAATGTTCCTCAACTGATGAGTGGATAGAGAAAATGTGGTATATCTACACAATGGAGTCCTATGCAGCAGAAAAAAAAAAAAGACAACATCATGAACTTTGCAGGTAAATGGATGGAACTGGAAGACATTATGTTAAGTGAAGTAATACAGTCCCAGAAAAACAAATGACCAATCCTCATCTGTGGATGCTAGCAACAATAACCTAGTTGTAAACATTTCTTGCTGGGAGTGATGCATAATGGAAAGAACAACAACAACACCAACAACAGAAAAGACTGCATCAAAGAACTGACTGAAATGGTGAATCTGGTGGGGTGGGGTGGTTGGGAGGGGAACACGGGTCTAGATTCGATTTGTAACATAACCTTGTACAAAAAATATATGTAAAACAATAAATTAAAATAAAAAAAGATTAGAAGACAATATGGAAGAACTGGATAGATCAAGTAAAGATTATCAAAAGTTAAAAAGAACCCAATAATGGAGTAACCAGGAACTCTGGGACACTAGTAGAAGACCAGATTTGTGAATCATAGTGATAGAAGAGGAAGAAAATTCACAGGATAGTGGTACTTCCCAGATTTTCAACAGAATTTTAGAGGGAAACTTTCCTAACTGAAAGAAAGATCTACCTGTACTAATGTAAGAAGCATAACACAAGAAGTAGATAGAGCCAAAAAAGACATTGCCCATGCCATATCATAGTCAAGACACTAGATATTCAAAGAAAAGAGAAGATACTGAGGGTAGCAAAGAAAACAGGTTACTTATAAGGGAAAACCTATTAGAATTACAGCTGATTTTTCATTGCAAGCAAAGAGCTTAGTGTAAAGTATTCCCAGTTCTAACAGACTATAGATGTCAACCCAGAATACTATACCCAACAAAACTATCTATTATAAGTGAAAGAGAGAGGAAAACATTCCACAAAATAAATAAGTTGAAAGAATTCTTGTCCGGAAAGTCTCCCTTCAGAGAATATTTGAAGCAATAAGAAGAGGGTAGGGATAACTGTAATCAACCAGAACAAGAAAATACATGATACTAATGCTATGAAAATATAAACATGGGATAAAAATGCACCTGAAATCTAAATGACTCGAACTAATATAATTCTCTCATCAGTAACTAAATATTAATGAACTGAATTCTCCAATCAAGAGTCACAGACTGGTAGAATGGATGACGAAACAAAACTCATTTTTTGTTGTCTGTAAGAAACCCATCATAATGAAGAAACTCATCTCAGGATTACCAAAGGAAAAATTAACCAAGATGATATCATAATCCTTAATTTTATGCACAACAACTTCAGGTGCATAGAACTTTATAAATAAAATTCTACAGGAGTTTAAGGCACAGATTGACTAGCATACTAGGAGCAGGGAACTTTAATACCCCACTCTATCCATTAGATAGGTCAACTGGACACAAAATAGAGAAACATATCAACTCAATGATATGATATACCAAATAATAGAATCACAAAGATCTATCATCATTTCAATGCACTGCCAACCACATAAGCCCTCTCCCTACTTCTTGGTGACACCTCTTTGAAACTCAAGGCAAAGTTTTTGGTAATCTGCTCACTGACAAATAAATGGCAATCTATACTAAGAATGATAAACCAAAATAGGGTTCTTGATCCTCAAGGATAGCAGTTAACTCAAAGAAAAGATTATTTCTGTCCCCAGGAGCTACACACTTTGGAATTTACCTTTATATGTAAGACATTTCCCACCCCTGGCTTGTACTAGAGTCCCAGTTACAGCTATTAGATTAAATAGACACAAATCTTCTCTATGTATATGTAAGTCATTTGACAACTAAGTAAAACACCTTTGGAGTGAACAGAGAGGCCTTTTTCCAAACCTATGTAAAGTATCTCTGAATATCTGGAGAGCTTGGTCATCTAGAACCCACCCCAAGAATTTCAAGGACATTTCAAAGTTTATACTTTATAGTGACATCTTCAAAACAACTGTTCCATCTCTCTCTCTCTCTCTCTCTCTCTCTCTCTCTCTCTCTCTCTCTCCTATCTATCTATATATGTATAATTATTGAATATATCATAAATTAAAATAACTAGGGGAAAATCTCTCAGAACATGTTATTATTCTCACAGTATTAACTAATAGCCCCCTGTATAAGATTAAAATGAATGGCTATCTCCAGAATAGAAAATAGTAATATGCTTAAGCTAATTACTGATACAGAATTATTATTAAGTTTCAACCCACCCCTAACTTGTATTGAAATCCCAGTCACAGCTATTAGATTAAAGGGATATACATGTTTTTCATGTTTCCTTATATTATACAAATGATAAGTTTGACATTTCTTTTTATATTATGAGATAATTTTCCTCAGGAAAAGCTGGGTTCTACCTCCTTGAACCAGTGTTATGGAGTCCAGAGGGAGACATTCTGAAAGGGCATGGTAAACCCCTTCAGTTTGGTTCCTATTTATAGGTGTGTGATACAACTCCTCCCTTCTGTAGAACTATAAATCATGATTTAGGGGTCTGGGAAATAAAAGAGGCTTCTCAGAGTATAGTGACAATTTACAAAAACAGAGGGGGAAAGGAATACATTTCCTCCCTCCAGAATGTAAGTTTGCCTTAGAGTCAAATAAAAAGCATTGATAGATAAAGGTTTCAGTGACAGTTATGGGCTGCCCTGCCAGGAGCTGCTGGCCAGGGAGGCTCTAAAAGCCTCCAAAACAAAGGCTGTTTGTCTATAACTTCAGATGCACATAAGAAATGGACAGTAAGACCCTATTGCTGAAGATATGGCATGATATAGGCATGAAAAAATTATGTTGAGATCCTGCACCACAAATCAACAGCTGACCTCCATGGTGTTAGATCCAAAGCAATAGAAAGAGGTCTCTGAAGCTTCACAACAGACTTTTCGTGCTATACTTTTGCATGCCTAAGAAGATGTAGTGCAATAGTGGCGGCCTGATAAATGTGCACACAGAAAGAAAAATAAAATAAATTCAAATTGATCTTTGGCCCACTTGCAGGGTATGACACATGACTGACGCTGTAGCCTTGGTGCCTCCTAATGTCAGGGGACTCTATCTACCATATTGGAAAGTTTTTAGCATCCCTTGGTCAAAGAGTTATAATGCCCGAACAAAGATATCTCCAAGGATGTGTGTCTGTACCCATAGAATAACTTGTTACTATTTTTAATGTGTTGCTATTTGTCTTTTATTACTAGAATTAAAAAGGAGACTGCTGTTTCCTTTCATGGGCTGACAGTTTGTCCAGGAATAACCTTTCGATCCTACTAATGAAGAACAAGCAATTAGATATATAGGTATTTAAGCAGCACTAATAGTTATGGTAGGTTACTTTAGCATAGACACATGTTTGGATATGTTAATCCATGAATTACAATTTTCCCCCCTGTTAAATATGACAGGGTCTTACTGTGGCTTATAACATCTAACCTGTAGAGGATGTAAGCTTGTGGCATCAGCCATGGGTTATTTCTCCAAGGGGAGAGCCAATAGCCAATTAGATTTGGGATATACAGGCACATGGCTGCCTCTGCTGCACAGTATTTCCAGGCAGGTGAGGTGTAGCTGGTGCTGACGGTGGAGTCTTGCTTGACTCAGGGAGACCCATATTTGCTTTATTGGTTTAGTGGCCTTTGGTAACACTCTCTGGCATTCCAGAGGCCATCTGTACACTTGCATGTGTGGTCTCAATACATCCCTCCCATGTTAACGTCAGGTCTTCGGCAGCAGGGTCTTATTGCCTCTCCTCCTGTAGGTATCCCAACTTAGAGGCAAGGAGCCCTTACCTTTTGTGGGGCCTTGGATCCCCTGGCCAACATCCACCTGGTAGAACAATCCATTGCTGATGTCAGAGCTCCTGTATTAATATATTTTGCCTGAGTGCATAGCCCTAGGACTTTAGTATTATATTTGGTTCTGAACAGAGAGTAATCCCTTCCACAGTTCCCATGTCTAGTAGTCAATTAAAGAAAGCAGTTTTACCGGTTTTATAAGAGATTACCTCTACAATAGTTGTCTCCAATTTACAGTTGGGGAGCGACCTCATCATTGTCATATTTCTCCTTGTTCTATGGGTGGGAAGGCAAGGAAGTCTCTCATATCAGAACCTTTGTGGCACCTAGAAGGTAAGTTTCATTAGGACTCATTATAACTAGTTGTTACATGTAGGATCCACAGAGGGGTTCGATGTTTATGGCAATCTGAGGCTTTTCTTCCTTTGAATGTTCAGACGGGTCAGCCTTTCCNCCCACCCCCTTTAACCCAAGCCTCGGGGGGGAGAGGGAGGGGGATTTTCGTTGGTTCAAGGGTAGTTTGGGTTAAAAAGTGAGTTTTAAAACAGGTGGGGGGACAGGGGGACCCCTATACAAAAAAAACAAAAAAAAAAAAAAAAAAAAAAAAAAAAAAAAAAAGGAGACTGCTAGATGACCTACCAGTCCCTAGTGAACTGAACATGGACAGTCCCAAGAATTTGACATGTCAACTCAAAAAGGGAAGAGAGGTAAAAAGGGGAAAGGGGGGTGAAAGAAGGGGAAAAAAAAAACGTGCATCTTCTATCTCTCATGCTCTCTTATCTTCCCCTCCAAAGCCCAGGGACTCTTGTAGAAGAGGTGGGTGTGCCAGATTGTAACGGGCAAGGAGGGGTGGTGGTGAATTGTGAGAGTACAGCAAAAGCGGACTGGGTTTTATTTTTGTGTAAGAAACCTTCTTAAATTGAGTTTGGAGACCCAGGATTGTACAGAAAACTAGACGCTGATGTAGTTGGGCTGGTGTGGACACTCCTCACGTTTGTTGCCTAAGCCTACTTACTGCTTAAATAAATATTTTTTTAAAGTAAGTGCTACTACCTCTGTTTGTTGTGATTCAAATGGACTGGTGACAAAGAGGGGAAAAAAAGAAGTGGGTGGATTTGGATGACATTTTCAATTTGAAGGTGATCAATTTGTCATGGATGGCAATGAAAAGGGATAAGATAGCAATGCCTTCTAGACTTGGACCCTGGATGGCTAGAGGGTCGTGCATTATAATGAAATGGAGATTTGGGGAGACTAAATAGCTGGACTTGGAGGATGCCAGTATAAAATCTTATTTTGGAAATAATAAATTCAAAGCATAAGTTTCATGAAAAAATCAAGTTGTTAAAGATGATCAATGATGAAAATAAAAATCTAAGAATAATAACAAGATAAATGATATTCAAACCCAGGGACCAAATCATTTACAGAGAGAATGTAGACAGAACCATAAAATTCCAATACTTAAAGTCTGAGTGGAAGATAAATAAAAATTGACACCAAGAAGGGACAGCTGGCAAGAGAACAGAAGCTTTAGAATATTTTTCTCCTTTTTATACAGACTTTATTGCTGAGCAGCTGATTAAATGGTGATGGGTGTTAGGCAGCACTATTTAGCTGGGCTACATATTGCTGAGAATGACAAATTGACTTGAAAAGATTTAGGAATGACAACATACAACACTTAGTGTAGCTTAGTAGCATGTTTGTCATTTTTCCACTACTGTGACAGAATAACTTTAGATGATCATCTTAGAGCAAATGTGTAACTTGGTACATGGTTTCAGGAGTTTTACTCAGGGGGAGGTGGAGCCATTGTTTGGGTCTGTCACACAACCATGGCAGAAGTACATGACAAAGGAAAGGCTCCCCTAAAGAATCAGCAAGGGGGAAAGGAAGAGAGGGGAGAGGAAGGGAAGGAAGGAGAGAAGAGAGAGGAAGAAGAGGAGCAAGGCAAGGTGAGTGTGGTTAAGGTCCCCCAATCCCTTTAGCAGCTATCCCCCCAGTGACCTTACTTTCTTCCAAGTAGGTTCCACCTCTTAAATCTTCCAACACTTCTCACTGGTGCCTCAGGTTTGGATAGTCTGGCAATTTCAGAATTACCAGAGTGGCCAAATAACATTGAATTTTGCATATCATTAAAATAGTAGGGACAAGCCTCTGCAAGGAACACTTCTGTTTCAGTCAGAAGGAAGGAAAAGCACATGGGCTCAAGTACAGGGAACTTGTAGATTTGTTGATAGAACAAGAAATTTTCTGAATGATGATTTGGGGAATGTAATAGTGTATATGGTGTTTGTCATGCAGTTATATAGATTAGGAGATCAACTTAAGGAGAGACCACTGAATCTAATTTTAGAGAGAGGTCTTGTAAAAACTAATTTTGGAGAATTTAAATGCTCAGAAAAGTAATTGAGTCCCATTTCATTTTGAGATCAGGAATTCAAGTAATAATTTTCTACACAGATGTGAAATTTCAACAATATTTAATAACTATAGTATAGACAGGAAGTGAATAAATGTTTGTGGTCAAATAAATGCGGGGTCTTTTCAATATATTTCACAATGGAGGGAAGGGAAAGAAGAAAGGTAGGAAAGAATAAAGGGAAGGAGGGAAGAAGTAAGAAAGGAAGGAAGATGTAGCTAAAATTCCTTCTAGGCGGCACAAACTATATCTGCCTCCCTCCTCCCTTGATCCCTATGATAAACAGAGGTCCAGTTTCTCAAAGCTGCAGTTTAGGAAATCAGAGGGTTTATTGGGTTTACTTAGCAAGGGTGAGGGTTTACTCACAGAAGTTGGGTGCTCACCTTCCTAAGGCTGCACTGGAAAGTCTCCATGCAGGCATGGATCTTGACCACCCCCAGAGCCTCACAAAATATGGAGAGTCCCTTCCCACACCTTAATCCACTTATACACCCTTAGCCCCTCTCATGCAGCTAATGCGACTGTTTGGTTGGGAGGGATGGCTGACTCTCCCTGCCCCTCCTTTCTTGAAGGAGGTCAACAGTCAACAAGTTTATAATCCTAGGCAAGCAGGTGCAACCAAGCTTGGGAAGAAGCTTGCTAGTTGGAGAACAGTTCTATGTGAAGGAAGGAAGGAAGGAAGGAAGGAAGGAAGGAAGGAAGGAAGGAAGGAAGGAAGGAAGGAAGGAAGGGGAAAGAGGGGGAGGGGGAGGGGGGAGGAGGAGGAGGGGAGGGAGAAGGGGAGGGGAGGGGGAGGGGGAGGGAGAAAATATACACCTAAGTTTCAGGGAATATAGTGGAACAGGGGGCAGAATGAATACTAATGCATCTCTCAACACTCACCAGTGAAGCTTCCTCATGCAATAGATGGTGACTGACCTAGAAAACTACAATTGGGGCCTGGAGAGCTGACCTAGCAGTTAAGACTGACAACTGCTCTGGCAGAAGACCTGGGTTCTATCAACAGCGCCCACATGGTGGCTGAGTATCATCTTTAACTCCAGTTCCAAGGGAATCCGAGACCCTCTTCTGACCTCCATGGCATTGTAGTACACCGGTGCACAAACCTACATGCAGACAGTACACTCATACGCATAAAAAATAAATAAAATTTAAAAAAGAAAACTACAATTGACCAATTTGCTTGTATCTAGGTACAACACGTAGTTCAAACCTCTGGCATCCAGAGCTCAAGCACTACTGTGGAAGAGGGGATGATAAGACTGTGAAAGCCAGGGATGGTGAATGGCTGCAAGGAAATAGAAATATCCAGATAGCTGGGAAACTACTATACATACAAACTTATGGAAGTGATGATAAGATATACAACATCCGCACAAGCTCAAATCAGACAAAAACCAAGCACAGAAGTGGAGGAATGAGTATGAAGCCCCCAACTTACCTGAGATACTATTGGCAACCCATGACTACTGGGAGAAGCAGAACTGGTTTTCATTAAAAGATTGATGCTAGATACGCTAACCAGGTTCCAGTGGGAAATCTGGGTACACAAACTTGTCTTGAGAGACCTTAGCATATTGGACAAAATGCATGAAATCCAGTGGGGGTGGACTCTGAGGGGTGCAGATAGGAGAGGGAGGTCTACATATGATCAAGCTGTATGGCATAAAATTTGTGAAAATTCAATAAATGATAAATTTTATAAAAAGAAATCCCAATACTTGGGAGGGTAAGAAAGGATGATTGTAAGATTTAGGTGATATATAAGCAACACCCTGCCTCAAAAAAAAAAAACTTTTAGATTAATAACCTAAAACTATGCTATGATTAGACAGTGAAAACAGCAAGTTTATTTTGTAAATAAAACTTTGAATCAAAATATTCTAGTTGGAGAATAGGGAACCTTCTGGAAGCCTCCACCCACACTGAGTTTCTGAATCATAATTTCAGCTACTTCCTAAGTTGGTAGCAGAAATATTGAGAGCTCAATAAATTATAACAAAATATTGAGATTTATTTCTGGTGGAAGAGGAGCAAAATAAAAAAGTATATGTTAATTGGGTTATTAAGACTGAATAGGATGAATCACTTAATTTAATTTAGTTTTTGTAAACGATCCCAAAATTTTGGAGGAAATAATTGTTCATGGTGTACTTTAGGGATAAAGAAATCTTCTCCACCCACTGCCAAAGAAGACTGAAAAATGAGTCAGTTTTCTTTGCAGCTTGTCTACTCTATTTTTCTCTATTTTATAGTAACTTTTTTAAGTGCTCAGTGTGGAAGTTGTGGTAGAATGCTAGGGAAATGAAGGCTTATTGTGGGTTTTGTATTTGTCTAAATTGAACTAAATTGTTAACAACCTCACTTTCTTTGAGCAGTAGATAATAAGAATGATGGACTGCAGAAGAAGACCCAAACAATTTGAATTTCATTAGTCATATTTATTTATTTATTTATTTTCGTATGTGTATGAATGTACTGTCTGCATGTAGGTTTGTGCACCCGTGTTGTGCAATGCCGCGGAGGTCAGAAGAGGGTCTCAGATTCCTCTGGAACTGGAGTTCTCCTAGAATTGGAGTTACAGACAGTTCTTAGCCACCATGTGGATGCTGGGGATCAAACCGGGTCCTCTGCAAGAGCAGTTGGTGCTCTTAACTGCTAGGCTATCTCTCCAGCCCCTGTTAGTCATAATTCTTACCCAAGGCAATAGCATTTAAAACCAATTCAATTCTACATGTATTTAACCTAGACCTCTCTAGAAGGCACATTAGGAATCAAGTACATAAGACTTTAAGCCCCCTGTATTTTAGTTAGGAAGAAAGACAATAATTAAACAAGCAAGAACCATCATAAAAAAATAAATTCGGTGATGAGAGTAACCAGCATATAACACTAGATAAGGAGGTGAAGAAAGGCCCTTGAACCTGGATGATAGGTGGGGCTCCATTTAAATGAGGGACGGAGTCATGAAATCCTTTTAGAGACAAGTTATAGGTAAAAGATGGATAATTCCAAGTTCAAAGCTGGGAAGGAACTGCGTGTGCTGAGAAACAGAATGTTGTTGATTGATGGAGCACTATGACCAAGAGACACTAAGAGACATAATGGTAGGAAATGAGCTCAGAGATTAGTTAAGGACCTGGTCACACAGAGCCTTGAGGAAAAGGAGAAAGACACAGGGTTTTGTTAAAATTCTAGTAGGAAATCATTTTACCATGCTTAGATTTTGAGTCGGCCAATGGTGGGAGATAGTTTATGTTTGAAATGTATGACTAACTTCCTTATGGAAATATGTTATAAAGCAGGGAACAAGAAAGCCAAAGAGAACATAGCAGACTCCTGTAGTGAAAATGAGGCTTGGATTACAATGGGAGCTAGAAGCATATGAAAGGCAAATTGGTGGGAATTAGTACTGCACAGATTTTTCTTCTTAAACATAAATCAGGTATAATATAGAATTAAAAGATCTGCGGATGACTCAGGGTCCTTGGCCTGATGTGATAGCTGATTAGAAGGTTGGGCTTTTACAAAAGGAATTATTTATCTCAAAAGTAGGAACTTTTCATTGAAAGACATTTGGTCTTCTTAAGCAAGTAGTCTAGTTGTTTGATCAAGTTGTTAAACCATGCTTTGGGGGAACCTGTAGTATCAAGTGCCATGCAAAATACCTGGCAGGCAGAGATAATGAGTAGCTTACCCTAACTTATAAATGATTCATGTCAGAGAATTATGTCTTTCTGAAGACAAAGATCCCTGGCTCTGGATTACATAAAAGATGGAATGGGGGCTGGAGAGATGGCCTAGCAGTTAAGAGTGCTGATCGCTCTTACAGAGGACCCAGGTTTGATCCCCAGCACCCACATGGCGGCTGAGAACCATCTGAAACTCCAATTCCAGGAGAACTCCAGTTCCAGGAGAATCCAAGACTCTCTTCTGACCTCTGCGGCATTGCACAACACGGGTGCACAGACCTGCATGCCGACAGTACATTCATACACATACAGAAAAAAACAAAAAAAGATGGAATGGAATCAAGTCAACTTCAAAATTCTAACATAACTTCCATATATTGTCTTAACTGATGTCTATTTTGTTGACTTCGGATAGAAAGGGTACAGAGAGTTAAAAGAGAACTCCAACCTAGACATATTTATGAGCATGTAGTCCTCACATTCAACAAATAGGGTGGAATGGGAAATAATGAAAACAACTTTCTATATTCTCTTTCATTTTGTATAGGCCTCTTGTCTTTTCAGAATCAGGTAGGAAGGTGATAACTTTGTACACAATATTCAATACAGATTGGATAAACTGGTAATACAAAATAAAGATAACAGTTAGTTGAAATGATGTATACACAGTAATAAAAAACATTTACTCACTGGCTTAAAGGTGCTGTGTGCATGTCTGAGTTCAATCTCTGAAACCACCATGAAGGTTTCAGGAGAGAACAAACTCCATGAAGTTGTCCTCTGACCACACACAGTAAACACCCCCATACACACCATACACACAATAATAAAATAATTGTGTCACCAGACAAAATCCACAATACTGAATAAAAGCACACTAAGGAGCAAAATGGAAAATAGAAAAGTTCTACCAAATTGATTTTCAATTTTCCTCCAGTTAAGTAGAAAGGAGGGTACGATTCAGAAAAATATACTTTCATCTCCGAGTTTGCAAACTAGACTTTTTCCCTCAAGTTAGCCCGGAGATATTATTTTGGCCCTCCAAATGGTTTTAGAAATGATTTTTTGAAGTGGCTGTCAAGATTTGAAAATTTGAAGATTTATATCTTTCTCCTAAATTCCAAACTCTGGCAACACTGGAGATTAGATTTATATTCCCGTAACATAGCTGGCTGGAACTGGTTGAATACCATATCTGTAATGTCAGCAGCCTTCCACATCCTGAGACACTCGCTCAGTCCTCCTTATTGTTTAGATCATGTGTCAACTCTAAGTTGATCCACTCCTCTGTTTTCTCTTGGCTGCTGTTCTCTTGCCCCTAACCTCATTCTCAACACATCAGCACCAACCCTAACAAACTTCCCAAGTATAAATCAGATGATAACAGCTCCCTCTTTACATGTCCCAAATAATTTCACAGTATACTTAAAATAAAATTAAAATTAACTTGAGGTTTTTGCTTGAATTTAAAGTTAGAAATATTTTATAACAAAATCATTTTGTATGTTTACTATTCACTTTTAATAATTCAAGTAACCTAGAGGATCTATTGTATAATTTACTGACAGATGTAAAATATTAGAAACATAACCATTGTGTGTGGGGCTTCATTCAGCCAGTCGTTGGTCCCCTCTCTACCAAGGCTAAGTGCAAAGGACCAAAAGACCTCTCTGGGAGCCTGTCAGAGGGTGTATTAGTCAGTTTTCTATTGCTGTGATAAAGCACCATGACCAAGGAACTTATAAAAGGAAGAGTTTATGTGAGCTTACGATTGACGGTTCCAGGGAATTAGAGTCCATTGTGGCGGGAAGTGTGGCGGCTGGAGAGGCATGGCGGCTGGAGTAGCAAGCCGAGGGTCACATCTCACAATGAGCACAGGAAGCAAAGAGGAAGCAACTGTAGACCACGAGGCTTGTTAAAACTCACTAAGCCTGCCCCCAGTGACACACTTCCCCCAGCATGACCACACCTTCTAAGACCTCCAAAAACAGCGCCACCAACTGGAGACAAATGTCTGAATACTTACAGCCTATGGGGGAGACTCATGCAAACCACCACATTAGGGCAAAGCTCAAAACTCTATTTTCCGGTACAGGGTATATAGGAAGCTTCTACCAATCAGCACTGAGAGCATCAGAGCATATCCAATCATCGAAAAAGGTCAACTTAATCACGCAGTTACATAGTCCTCAGCCTGCGCATGCATCTATAGATGTTTACATGCTGTTTACAAGCTCAGCGCAGGGGACAACTAATCACTGCAAAGGCGCTACATGCAGCCGTGGCCAGGAAGGGCATTATGTTGATGGCACAGCTAGAAATTCAGCAATGTGGCTTGCTAATCAGGTCTGGGAGTGACCAACAATTGTGAAAGGCTACTTTCTGGGTACACTTTTTAAAAATTTGTCATCTAATTTAATGATACTGAAATAATTTTATTTAATATTGTATAACCTACCATATATCAATACACTTGAGTAAAATGATCAAAGTTCATTTTATGAATCTATGAAAATGTCATAATGAAAATATTATTTTTGTAATATACACTACCAAAAATTTTAATTCCACAACACAAGATATTTTTAATTAATTTATTTGTAATTTTTATGTATGAGTGTTTTGCCTGCATTTAAGTGCACCCATGACTTCTAATGCTGCAGAGGCCAGAGGAGGATGTCAGACTGTAGGAATGAGACTTTGTCTGGCTCAAGGTAAGGAACTGTAGACTCTGTCCTGGAGCTTCCTGAGTTATCTCCATGAGGTCAGGGTAAGGCAGTATTTCCTGCTTCACGTGTCTCTGCAAAGTTCCAGACCCTGACAGCCTCTTCCTTTGTTTGATGTATTGAGCAAAGATGTCACACCTCTAGCTTAATGTTTACACAGACAGGAGCTCTGCTGCCCCAGGTAGAAGCCAAGATGGCTTGAAATTCCCTTCCCCTCATTTCACACCCTTCTGCCCTCCACTTCCTTGCCCAGACAACGGTAGCTTTTCGTATATAAACACATTGCTGGCATGAATAAGTGAGTCACTTTTCTCCTGGATCTTCTCTTTGAGTCCATTTCCCTTATCTTTGGATCACTTCTCGTGGTTCCCTTGCCCCTCCTTGCCAGAAGCTCAGCCTAGGCACTGTTAGCCTGCTGGCAAGAAACAACTCTGAGGCTTACAGCCTTGTGAAGCTGCCAGCCTGGTTCTAGGAGGGAAGAACATCATGTGGATTGTAGCCATGTGTGATTAAAGGATGAACAGACAATATATATTAAAGGACAACCAACATCAGATCCCCTGGAACTGGAGCTACCGACAGCTGTTAGCCACCATGTGGGTGCTGGTAACCTGAACCCAGTCCTCTGCTAGAGCAGCTAGTGTTCTTAAGCATTGAGATATCTCTTCAGCATGTTATAATTTACTGATTTTTTGTGTATTCCATATGCAACATCTTAAACATCTTTATACCCCCTTTTCCATTGGCACCATCCCATACCCCCCTTTGGATTTAATGAATTCTGTAATTTATGTTAAGGCTTATTAAGTCAAGTTAACATCCCTTGACATCCTTCAGTGAACATTCATCTACTAGGGTTTAGTCTGCAGATCTAGAGTCACTCTGTTAAAGATCAGCTCTTCCTCATCCAGCAGTAATCAGCTGCCCAATAGGTCTTCAGCCAAAATTGAGCCTGATGTCCATTTTTACAGCTCTATGCTGGGTTTTAGTGTGGTTGTGTTTGCATGCATATTGTACATGCTGTCACCATTGCTGGAAGTTCATATGCTCAAGGTTCCAGGAGCCAGGAAGACTGCATCCATGTAGTTATGCAATTCCTCCTGTGGTCCTTACAGTCTTTCTGCCCCCATTCTGCAATGGTCTCTGAGTCCCAGGTGAGTGAAATTTAATATGGGAGTCCTGATCAAGGACCCACATCCTGAAGACTCTTGTTCTTTATGTTTTGACCATTTGTTATCCTTTGTGTTCATTGCTCTCTGTTGCATGAGGGAGCTTCATTGATGAGAGTTGAAAGAAGCATTAGTAATCTCTCCAGCCTTTGTTCCACTAGGTTCCATAAGCTTTCAATGTAGAGGTGTCTCTTAGAGTTGGGCATTTAAGACTCTTAATCTCTGTATTTGACCAGATGTGGAACTTTGTAGAAGTCTCTGTTGTTGCAAAGAAAGCTTCTTTGATGTGTGGTGACTGCCATATTTGTCTGTATTTACAAGAATCTATATTTAGCACATACTAAGAAATTATACTTGTCTAAAGACATGACAGTCTTGGGGTGTTCTCTAAGATCTATGACTTATTCAGCCATGTGTATTTGGCTGTGTTTATAGTACCACACATGAATCCCCTCCCATTGAGTGGACTGTAAGTCCAATTAGGTAGCTGTTAATTCTCCCAAGGATAAAATTGCCACTACTTCCTCAATATAGTGTGCTCTGCTGCTCATTGTTGTGGTTATTAGGCCTTAAAGTTTATGTTGGACCATCATTTTCTGTTATCCCTTAGCAGTTTACACAGTGTTCTTCAAAACTAGGTGGCTTCCAGGCCACTTCCAGCTCCATTGCTCTAAACTCTGTGTTAGAAGTATGCTCTGTCTTCAGCAATGCAGGCTTACCTTAAAGCTCTTGGAGGCAATCACAGACTGTGGCAATAGCCTGTGTAATTTGGTGGGGGTTCTCTTGGACTACCCTGGCCAACAGATTGAAATGCTATATTTCCTGTCAGGCACTGTTTCTAGATATATAGCCTTCAGCCATTTCCATACAGTTTTGAATTAATAAATTTCCCTCTTTTTTAGATACTGGCTCATCAGTATTTCTCTCTCTTCTCTCTCCCTGTATAACCCTCTCTCTTCCATTCCCAGTTAAAGTACCTATATTTTCTCCATTTCATCCTTGATAATACTTGTCACCTTTCCCCTCCATCTCTTGAGCACCTTCTCCCCCCCCCCCATTGTTCCTTATATAACTTTCCTTCTCCTCCTCCAGTGTAGATACCCTCATTTTACCCATTTCTCCCCTGGTAATACCTGTCTCCTACTGTTCTTCTCTTTCAGGATCCTTCTTTCCCTTCACCTCCCTGATTCCATTCCATTGGTCTAAAAAACTGGTGCACCCATTAAAGGCTCAGGCTTACAACCAAAAAGGTATTGTTTTTAGTAAATGTTCTTCATGTTGTAGACAGTGAACTACTGGACTAGAAATTAACTCCCTAGACTCAATATTAATATATCCTTTACTGCTGTTGTTTATGAAATAGTGTCAAAATAGTGCATGGCATTTCAAGCCCTGGCTGAAATTTCAGCCATGTGACTTCCACTAAAGGCAATTAATTGAACTGATATTTCCAAAAATAATTCCTTGGAAACTTTCTAGATGGACTTGTGTGCATGTCAGAAAAAACAGTAGAAATTGAGGATCTGATAATATATTATTTTTCTTCATCTCTTTGTCAAAGCTAGAGCTCCCATAAGCCCAGGGCACACCTTCCTCTAAAGGCGCAAAGTAATTGTTTCAGTAGTATCATGATTACTTCTTTCCCATCTATATGCTTCTCCCAGGTACCTATACAAATCTGAAAAAAATGGGGAAGTTAGAGAAAATATTTGAAATCTAAAGTGGCAAGTTCAGGTAATTTAATATATTTCTTTGTTTAACAAAGATTCATGGTAGTGATATGCATTTAGGTTTTATACATTTATTTTATCTTCATATTTTGTTTAATAGCCTCATGATAGCAAGCACCATAGACAAGATCATTATACATTATGCTCTCCTCATATATAATCTTTCAATGACAGCATCTTTATAGTGGGAAACAACTCCCTGCATTGGTTCCTTTTCACATTGCTGCAATCAAATATGTCACAGGAAGAAACTCAAAAGCATTAATATTGGCTTACAGTTTGAAGAACTACAGTCGATCAGGGTCAGGAGGTCCCAGAGGAAGGAGCAACTTGTGCCCATGGCAGCCGGACAATGTGACTGCTTGCTCATGTCTCAGTGGAACAGAAAGCAGACAGTGAATAGGAAGTGAGGCTAGGCTACAAAGCCTCAAGCCCCATGAATAAATGACCCACTTTTCCTAATAAGGCTCTTCCTAAAGATTCCACGTCCTCTCAAAACAGCAAACGGTTGAGGACCAGGTATTCAAACACATGAGCCTATATGTAATTCTGGATAACCAAGCTGTAACACTCTATTCTTGGCCTTCATACTGAAATTCCTGACCATCTCATAATTCATCACTCCAATTTCTGAAGTCCCCATAGTCTTAATAATTTTGACATTGCTTCAAAGTCCAAAGTTTCTTGTGATATTTAAAGCAATCTCTTTAATTGTGAACTTATATAAATTCAATAAACAAGTTCTATGGGGCTGGCTCTGCTCAGAGACTATGGCTTTCTTGCAGAATAGGGAAAATTACTGGCATCTCCAGTGTCTTGGTGTTTCTAATGCTACTTGGGCTTCACCTTCAAAGCTTCATGCAAAGGTTTCTGTGACTTCTTGGAGGGAATCTGAACATGCTATATGTTTCTTGGCTTGGGCAGCATTCTGGGACCATGACACAAGCTTCCTGATCCCAATACTCTTGTATTTTTTTTTTTCAAAATACCAGGATCACATAGATGATGCCAATTTCTACTGCCAACTCAAATGTAAACCTGGTCCACTTAAACCATGGCTACATGGACTTCTGTGTCCTTTTAAGTCTGTACTTTGGTAAGCACTTCCCTGGGAAGCAGTTTTACAACATGTTTCCTGAAAGCTCTATGTACTCATGAATTCACCAAAATTAGTTTGGATTGCTATGCCCTGGAGCTACCCATAAGTAAGTTTTTCCCTTCAAGGCATTTTTTTTTCTTTTTTTTATAGTAGGAAGAAACCACACACAACAAAGTACAGGGTTTATATAAAACATCATAAATCTCTTTAACAATTAACTGTTGCTTCATTTGAACCCACCTTTTCCAGTCTGACTACAACTGAAACTAGGGCTACTATCCTTACCTTGCAAAACTGCACATTTTTCATATCTTTGTGTATAGAATTCTCAAAATAAACCTTACTAAATGCAGTGAGCACAAGCCATACCACAACCTGTCTTGAAATCCCAACACGTTATTCTAATACTCTTGAATTCAGCCTATGATTTTTCAGGACCCAGGTAGAAGGCATTCAGATTTTTGACAAAATATAACTTGAATGGTCTCTAGAGAATTCTTTTTAGGGTCCTGTTACACTCTGAAATCTCATTAGCAGTCTTCGCTGCCTGCATTTCTATCAGCATTCGGTCTTCTGAACTCCCTTCAGTGTGACCCATCAAGTTATATTTACAGCATCATAGGACTTTTCTAGCCTGAGCCTCCAAGGTCTTTCACATTCCTCATGCAAGCCAGTTCCCAAAGACTAAGAACTACATGCCCAGAAGTCACAGCAACAGCCCCAATTCTTGAGTGCTATTTTAACATGGCTGTGAACAAATATCTGACTAGAAGAAACCAATAAGAAGAAACTTGACTCACAGTTTGAAGGAACCATGCTCACAGTTCAACAGATCAGGAAGAACCTGCCTACAAAGGGGCCTACCCCTTTCAACCCAATTCTTCCAGTAAAACTCCAGTTTTTAAAAGACTCCACAACTTTTGTCACCCGCTTGGGACCAAGTCTTCAGGAATATGAGCCAATGGAGGACATTACATGTTTAAACTCTAACACTCTCACTTATAAAGGATGGCTGTGATAATCGTGTGAAAAGATGCAGGCAAAAGCATTTTTGTGTGTGTGAATTTCCCTGTTAGGAAAGTATCATGAGTCTGTATCTTTATCTCATGTCAATTTTGAAAGGTGATTAAAATAAATCAAGCAGCCAACATAGACATTGTAAATAGACATTGTTGAATGATTATTTTATTCATTTTGGTTCTTTTCAAAAAAACTTTAGTCCCATGCTGGGTGTGGTGGGTCACGCCTTTAATCCTAGCACTTGGGAGGCAGAGGCAGGCGGATATTTGTGAGTTCAAAGCCAGCCTGGTCTACAGCGTGAGTTCCAGGACAGCTGGGGCTACAGGGAGACCCTGTCTCAAAAAGACAAAAAAACACAAAACTTTAGTCCCTTTGTTCATAAACTATATTTATGTGAAAGACCAAAGAAAAATGTACATTGAACACTGTGTTCCAAAGCAAAGCATCCCTAATGATAAAAATACATAATAAATGCTTTGCCCACAGTAAATGTCCTTGGCTGCTGTGTATCTGCAACCAATGGCAGAATGCCTGACACCCTTCTTCACATAATACAAAGTTGATAGAAATATCTTTCTTTCAGTATTTCTTCATTTTTATGGAATCATTGGGATTCCATTATAAAATTTTGCAACATCAATAGTGTATTAAAATATTAGGCTCGTGATTTTTCTTTCCTATCTGAAATATATGTGCATATATATGCAAAATAATATCTTTATTATAAATACTGAAGATATATTTGTAATACTAATAGAAACACTTTTAGACTTAGATTCTCCAGAATGTATTTGGTATATCATTTCTGTTGAATAAAATGTATATACACATATTGCATGGTTTATATACTTATAAAAACTTCACCTGGGGCTGGAGAGATGGCCTAGCGGTTAAGAGCACCGACCGCTCTTACAGAGGACCCGGGTTCGATCCCCAGCATCCACATGGTGGCCGAGAACCATCTGAAACTCCAATTCCAGGAGAACTCCAGCTCCAGGGGAATCTGACACGCTCTTCTGACCTCTGCGGCATTGCACGACAGTGGTGCACAGACTTGCATGCAGACAGTACATTGATACACATACAGAAATAAATAAATGCCAGGCGTGGTGGTGCACGCCTTAAAAAAAAATTTTCACCTGAATAATACCAACAATCTAGAAATGTATTAGATGTGGTCCATGTGAGGCCATATTGCCTGTTGATGAAATTATAATTGCACCAGCAATTCTATCTTGAAATTTGTCTTCACTTTCCTTCAAAACTCCCAAACACAGTGGAAATTTGTGCAATGTGAAGGTGAAGCTGTGGGTACCCAGGAATCCAGAGGGGAAATATTAATATTGGCTTACAGTTTGAGGAAATACATTATGTAGGTTAAGAGGAGCCATTGAATTCCTCTAAGCAGGATGATGACATTGCCCACTGGGATTGTTTTACAAAGCATATCCCTGTGGTATCAAAATCAGCTGACCTAGATAAGAGACATGGGACTCACAATCTTGATTGCCATAGACTAGGAGAAATTTTCTAGAACCCAGTCTTGAGCAGTAAGGATGGAAATGGAGAAGAGAAAATGGCTATTTATGATTGAATACAGTGAAGGATTTAAAATAAGAAGGAATTGTAAAAGTGGATTGGGCATCCCATTGTCATGATGGAGAATAAGGATAGTTAGGCAGATAGAGAAACTTTTATTTTCATCCAGAAGCCACTTCTGGGCTCCTGTCTGAACTTGACCCTTTTGTTGGGTTTTTTTCTCATGGTTGGTAGGCTTCCTAGAGTGAGAATTTCAAGCTTCCTGCCATTTTTTTCGTCCAATCAGGTTCCTGCTTTCATACAAGTGACCCAATCAGCAACATGCATCGTGACCTGTCCAATTCAAAGGGGGAAAGAAGAACCCAACCCTGCCCTAACTCCTACCCTATAGATTCTAAATGTCCAGACTCTCCAAGCTGGTAGATAGTGTTATGGACACCTTCTCCTTGGGTGGGGTCTGTCTCTTTGCCTGCTGTGTGGCTGTGTACTGTGACTACAAACTTCACATAATTCTTTACCTGGCAAAGGGACAGACCCAAGAAAATACCTGTAGGCAGCATCATTTGGTGGCTCATATGGGGATTTCCTGAAGCCCACTAACTCATTTAAAGGTCAGCACAAAGAGGGCAAATTGCCCAAAGATCAGAGCGCTTAGCCATAATCTTCCAGAAGCACTAATGTGTCCTAGAAGCACAGTACATCCCAAGCTGGGCTAGCACCATCGACTTCCAGAGATTTGGGACACAAACTGATCCAGCAGGTTTCCTTCCTTCAAGATCCTCAAAAATCTAAGAGCCTTTGGGATGGGGGTGGTGTTACTAGACACTGTAGAATATGGATCCCTGGATATGCATAATTGCAAATCCTGAGGCACAGACAGTAAATACAGGGAGATTGTACAAAAACTTCCCAACTAGTCATAAAGTGCCAGCCCGGTTAAAGGACCTTATTAGAGGGCTGTTAGGTCCTCTTTCAAGATATGGGCCAGCAACATAACACTCCCAACCATAAATCGATTCCTATCCTGCAAACAAGCCCTTCCAAACAATGTAGGCCCTAAGCCCTTCATAAGCACTCCTACCCAACCCCCACAAACTCTGTCCATATGTAAACATATTTTAACTGCCCTGCACCTGGACCCATGTGATTGCTAAGCCAATTCCCACTGCTCCCTGGCTATAATAAAGGCTAACCACACTGTCGAGGTGTGTCGCTTTCCTTTCTACCTGTGACTGTTTTCACTCCTGTTCCTAACATTTTGGTGTGAAAATCTGTAAGCATCTTATGAACAAAATCCTCTCTAATACTTCTTTTCTTCTTCCCCATTGGATGCTGATCACACCACAGCCCACTTGTGCCAAACAGCTTCCAGTGCTGGACCCCAAAACCTCACCCAATTTGGGGGACAATGCAGTTTCTTACAGCTTCATTGCCAAGTGGGCTTGAAAGGCCTTTGTTCTGAAAGTCATATTGAATGCTTCAGAGAACAGTAAAAGAGATTCCTAAAACTACATGTATCCTGTCACTGCCCCCAATACAGAGATCCTTTGCTCTTTGCTTTAAGCTGAACCCACAGCATGTCCAACCCAGAGGACAATGAAGGTATATAGCTGGACACATTCAGAAGCAGCCCCAATGTCTTCTTCACAGACCCTACAGGTCCCTGTCCTTTTGTTTTGTTTTGTTTTGTTGTTCAAATCTGAGGATGCCCGGTCTTTGCACCAACCCCCCCCCCAGCTCTTTGCTGGGATTCAACCCTTTCCCTATTTTCAGTGGACTAAGGGACCCCCAACTACAACCCACTGGCCTGTCTCAAAAAAAAAAAAATCACTCGCAACTCAGACTTATCAAACTCAAATCCCAAAGTCTGATTTGCTTATGCGCTCAAATTTCTCCTAACAACTAAATGAGTAATGGAAACCTCTGGCTGGTCCCCCTACACGTCATGATATTTGATGAACATTAGAGATCTCTAGCTGTAAGGAACATTCATCCTCTTCACCCCAGATCAGATACAATTCTTCTCCTTGGCCCTTTATTTTATTCTCTTCTCTCTGCCTCCTTCCCAGTTCAATCTAATACCTGGCCGTGACACCATTCTGGGGCCTTCTCACTCTCCCCTTGATTTTGTCTCTGGACAGCTGGCTGACATTCCTTAGTCAAACCAATCAACCCCTAAAAAGCACTAACTTCACCTTCTCTTCTGACTATGGACAATATACGCTCCAGTGCCCTAAAATGAAACAAAAGTAAATGGGCAAACACCCTCTGGTTCTCCGGTTCCTCCCCCTTCATCTGTCATGAGATTCCTACAGTCCCACTTCCTGTTGAACTAATGCTTCTCTCCGTCACCCCTTTTAACACCAACAATAAAATTCTCTCCATAACCTACTCCACTTTCAAATAAAATCCATCTAAACACTCATCTCCCTTTCCTCCTCTTTCCTACCAACCCTATCCAATAGGTAACATTGTCATGAAAATATCTAATTTGAGAGAATAAGATTAGTATCTGACCAGATTGGTCCATGACTTCAAATTTTTCTCTCATGTCCTTACACTGTTATGCTCATTCTACCTCAACTCCTCAGGATTCTTCTTCCTCTGTAGTTCATCCACCTAATCCTGTTTCTCTGCCAACTGGTCTGCTGTTTGCACCCTAGTCTTCTAATATCATGACATCAAACTCTTCTCAAAGAACCAGATAATCTCTGTCCCGCTCCTGTTGCCCCTTCAGTCTTTACCTTGCCCCTGCTGCCTCCAAAGGTCCCCTAACTCCTTCTGATTATCGCTGGGCCTGGCATCTCTTCTGTCCACAGCATAGGCATAGTGAGAATCACCGCCTCCGCCTTTTACTTCAAGCAGCTATTAAAACCCTCTCAGACTCTCTAGATGAAATTATAACCTCCATCACCATCCTACGAAATGAGATAGATGCCCTCACAGGAGTCATTCTCCAAAACAGATGAGCTTTAGACGTCCTGACTGCTGAAAAGTAAGGCACCCATCTTTTCCTCCATGAATAACTGCTTTTACATCGGTCAGGTGGGAATAGTCAGAGATGGAGCAGAAAACCTGTGGGATGGGGCCCAGAAATTCACAGGATTTCATAAATGGAATGACCTTGGTCCAGATTATGTTTGCTATGGTTGTCCCCCCCACCTCAGGACCCTTGGTTCATGTCCTCATTTTAGTTACCATTAGACCATGCTTACTCAGCTGTCTCCAATGAATCTTGCAGAATGGCATGACTACAATAACCTTTAGACTGCCCAAGCCACCAGCTGGGATCAAATCAAGACCATGCTGATGCCCCATGCCACCAGAAGACTTCCTTACACCCCTCTTTCAATGGACCCTGAAGCCCCCTGCCTCATGACAACCCCCACTCAGCAGGAAGAAGTTGGCTGACTTACAGCAGCCCCAGGCCACCCTATTGCTTTTCAGGGTCTGGAATAAGGGGAGATTGTATAAAACAAAACAAAACAAAATAAAATAAAATGCACCCTTGACTGATCATAAACCACCAGTCCTGCTGAGGGCTTATCAGAGCATGCTAGGCCCTGTTTAGAGATATAGTCCTGGAATATACCACCCCTAATCATAAATCAATTCCTGTTCTGCAAACAATGCCTTCCGAACAATGTAGGCCCCATGCCCTTTACAAACATTCCTACCCAACCCCCCATAAACTCCATCATTGCATGCAAACATAAAATTCTCCTGAAGCTTGACCAGTATGATTGCTGCACTGACTCCCACCAGTCAGCTCCCGCCTGTCACTTGCTATAACGAAGGTCAATCCAGATTGTTGAGGTTGGTTGCTTCCCTTTCTCCCTCTGACTCTCTCCAGTTCTATTGCTGACAGACAGGAGGCTTCAATCAGATTAAATGGACCCCAGAATCATAAAGGACATTTCAAAAGCTCAAATGGGCTCTAACCATTAGACATACCTACTCAGTAGAGATTTTGACTATATGTTACTGAAAAGCAGGGCACATTCCTGGTAATAATTCCTAATTTAACAGGGTCTTCTCCTTAGCCAGTAGGACATCTAAGCAAATAATTAGACCAAGTAGCCAAGGGCTGTCCTGGCTGTCTTCAAGCAGTGAACCCTAACCCTGTCTCATTTCCTACCCTTTAGACTATAAAAACCCAGACTCTCCAAATCAGTAGACAGTGCTCCAGCTCTGCACCCCTTCCCCTTGTGGGGAGTCTTGTCTCTTTGCGTGCTGCATGGAGTGTTACTTTCACTTAAATAAAGTTTGGCTTTGTGCTTGTCTTTGACACTTCTCATCTTGTAATTGTTTATCTAGTAAAACCCTGAGAAAAGACCCCTAGGCAGCATCAGTACTGATAGCAAATTTATATAACAATCTATGGTGCTGGGATCCTGGTTCAGTGGTTAAGAGCACTGGCTGCTCTTGCAGAGGACCCAGGTTCAATTCCCAGCTTTTACATGGTGGCTAACAATGGTCCTAAATCCAGTTCTAGGGGATAGATCCTATGCCCTTTTCTGACCACTGCAGACACTGTACAACACAGGCGCACTTACATAAATGCAGGCAATACACTCAAACATATGAAAATATTTAAAAATACCTAATGTTGAAATAGACAATGTCTAAAACTGCTTTAGAAGAGATACTGTGTATTGCCCAAATAAATATTCTAATATTTGCATACCATCAAAATGATGGCCTTTCTGAGGAGAGCCATGGTACCTGGTCTGTGCCGCTCTTTCTGGAGGTCTAGAGCAGAGCGATAGGTCAGAAACACTGATGCTTTCACGGGCATTCTGGCACTTGCTTCACTGCAATCAATTTCTGGCCTATAAAGAGGATCATGCCATTTGTTGATTAAAGAAGGGTTTATGTGTTTTGCAGCTCTAAAATTGACTTTCTACTCTATACATCCAATACCCTGGCTTGCAAAGTTACTGCCACCTGCTATGGTATAGCAGTCTTGGCTGCAAGCCTGGACCAAAACCGTTTTGTCATGCACTCTGTGCTTGGCTGATTTCTTAAAGCCTAAGATAAGTGGTGTGATGGTTGTTATTTAGCTTAGCGTCTCTGGATCCTGTATGCACTGGATTCAGACATCACACTTACATCCTGAATAAGCATATTTCCATTAAATGAATTAAATAAAGATTTTTCCAGTGGTACCCCTGCCGGCTTCCTACATTTCAAATCCCACTTCTCTTTTCCTTGCCCTTTGTAATCTAGCCACCAAGAGTTTTTAAAGGTATCTGAAAGCTCTCTGCTAAGTCTTCTCTCTACCTTCAAACCTATTTGTTAAATTGGTCTATCTCCTCTGAGATAATATGTAGGTGTGCAATTCTAATAACAGGCAGGAAAGAATTGAATTTCTGTATTGAATTTCTGTTCCAGCCTATTCAAAGGGAAACTCTCAATATGAAGTTCCTACTCATTTTCATGACACAGTCTTCCTTGTCCCATGGAGCTGTTCATTCTCCATGTCTCAAGTTAGTAACATGTCATTTTGCAATGAAGTTCACTAAAATACATTAGATTCTTTCGTGGCATTTTTCTGCAGCAAAGTACAGATTCCTGATGAATTAGAAACTCAGTAAGTAGAAGAATCTGATTTCCTTTATGCCTGAGTCCCCAGTATTAAACTGTCTTGCATACAGACATTCAAAGGAACTTAGCTTTTGCTATTTTTGCAAGACTGCAATATAAATTAGAAGGGACTATTTTTCTATCTTCTTATGGGATAAATCAAAGCCATCCTCTAGTTTTTTAAAAGTAAGCCAATCATACCAACTTTATATTTTAGCAAGGGAATTTTTTTCAAATCTGGAGATATCTTTTCTCAGATTTTATTTAGGGTATACCGCTTTGTCTTCTTTTCTAAGTCACAAGTGATTTTAAAGGAATCCGAAAGTAGTTCCATCAGGGGAAAACTGCAGATGTTTTATTCTGAAGGTTGTCTATACACTAATGAATTGGTCTGTGTTTGGGCAATAAATAGAAACTTCTTTTTTTGTTTGTTTGTTTATTCTTTTTGAGACAGGGTCTCTCCATGTAGATGAAGCTGGCCTTGAACTCACAGAGCTTGCCTCTACCTATTAAGTGCTGGGATTAAAAACTTGCAACACCACACCCAGTTTAATAGAGACTTCTTACAGATTGACTTGAATACATGATCCTCATGGAGCTAAAATGCAGAACCCGTCCTAACTAGTTACACAAGAAATTTCTGTAGAAGTCTACCAACTCTTCAGGGAAGTACATGCTTATCTCTTTGAGGACAGATCAGTTCCCTAGAAATGCAGTGCCATTGCAGGACATTAGCAAGAATTACAGGACTAACCTGGTGAAGCTCCCAATTTTTCTAGAAATGCAGTGCCATTGCAGGACATTAGCAAGAATTACAGGACTAACCTGGTGAAGCTCCCAATTTTTATTACTGATATTCTTATTATTACTGTTCAATAAAACTATTATATAGTGTGTTTTATTTATCCTTTTTATGTATATGAGTGTATTACCTGTGGGTAGGTAGGTGCACCCATTTTGTGCAGTGCCTATGGAGGTCAGAAGAAGGGCATCAGATCCCCTGGAACTAGGGTTGCAGATGGTTGTTAGCCACAATGTGGGTGCTGAGAACCAAATCCTGGTCCTTCTGCAAGAGCAACCAGTACTCCTAACTGCTGAGCCATCACTCCAACCCCAAATAAAAACTATTCTTAAGATTCAAAGAATTCACAGGGATCTCAATCTAATATTCATTAAAAGAAGAAATAGATGTTCAGATAGATAATTTAGGAAAACCAGTCAGATGTAGTTTAAGTTAATCCAATACATCTTAAATTCTAAGTAGTTTATTATTATCACATATAAGGCTGGATTGGTTAAAAATACACAAAACCGGGTCGGGAGAGATAGCCTAGCAGTTAAGAGCACCGAATGCTCTTGCAGAGGACCTGGGTTCGATCCCCAGCACCTACATGGCAGCTAAGAACCATCTGTAACTCCAATTCCAGGAGAACTCCAGTTCCAGGGGAATCCAAGACCCTCTTCTGACCTCCGCGGCATTGCACGACACAGGTGCACAAGCCTACATGCAGACAGTACACACATACACATACAAAAATAAATAAAAAAATTTTAAAAAATGCCCAAAACCTTGTCAACTTTTTCATTAGAAAAAAATAGGATCCCAGTAGTCACATTTTATAGTCACCCCCATGTTCTGTTCTAAATATCTCTGGAAATACTCAAGTCTAGGTTTCCTGTGACATTTGTTTCACATGTAAATTTGACAAGAGAAAGCAACATAACATCTCTTATCTCAATGGTTCTTCAAGCAAAATTTTTCTTTTATAATGAAAAATGACAGCGTTGGAAATAGGAGTCTGGAAGTTTGACAAGGGAAGTCCTGAAACTAAGAAGCACATTCTAAATAATCACATGAGTCTCTTCTGATATGCCTTTCTTCAAAGCACTCTATAATGTTTTCTAATAAGGTGGCCATTTTTAAGTTAATTTTTATTGTGTGCATCTCATACAACAGTTCTTAATCAAATTTAGACTCATTCCCCCATCCATACCCACCCCTTATGTCTCCCTGTCCCCCATCAGAGCTCATGGATTCTGTCATACATGTTAAGTCGTGTCTTGCATCTTTTTCTCAGTCTTTTATAACCTCGATGCACAAGTTTACTGTTTTGGTCAGTTCTTTGAATAGGTTATTCTCTCTATTTTTTTGTTCCCTTTAACTTTATATTATTCCAAAATATGCATATATACACACCACACATAAATCAAAATGATGATATCTGAAAATAAACTATAGGTTAATTCCAAAACACATTTAGGATTCACATTTTAGCAGTAAAGTTGTATGCAGGTAAAAAGAAGTATAACTTTACATTCTTTTTTAAAAAATATGAATACATACCTTCTACCCATATATGACAATTACAATGTGTGAATACAAGTGAGGACAATTCTAGAGCCCATTAAGTGATTCACATTATAATAGCACAGTTGATTTAAGATAAAATGAAATATAATAATAAAGTTCCTCAGTTTGCCTGCCAACTGGGGATTTGGTGTTAGCATCCACAAATAGGGGAAACAATTTGCCTTTTTTGTCTGGGACTGTGTTACTTCACCTAGCATAATGACTTAGAGTTCCATCCATTTACCTGCAAAGTTCATGATGTCATCTTTCTTTACTACTGAATAGTACTCCATTGTGTAGATGTACCACATTTTTGTTATCCAGTCATTAGTTGAGGGGCATTTGGGTTTATTTCAGCTCTTTTCTATTGTGAAGAGAGCTGCAATAAACATAGCCGTGATGTATCTTTGTGGTAGGATGTGTCTTGTGGGTATATACCCAGGAGTGATATGGCTGGTCAGGTGGTAGGCTCATTTTGAGTCTTTTAAGGGTTCTCCACACTGATTTTCATAATGGTTGTACAAGTTTACATTCCCAGCAGCAGTGGACAAGTGTTCCCCTTTCCCCACAACCTCTCCAGCATTTGGTGTCTTTTGTTTTCTTGATCTTGGCTAGTCTTATTGGAATGAGATGATACCTTAGTTTGTGTGGTGTTGCCACTGAGATTTGTGGCGGGGCCCACTTAATCCTAGGATGACCCATGTGGAAAGCCTGTGCAGGAAAGCACACCACGTGTAGGCAAGTTGAGGTTCAAAATGCAGAGAGAGATTTTATTCCAACATGTCTGCTTAAATATCCATCATGACTCAATCCTCAGGAACGCTAAATCTTTTCATCACTACACTCCACCCCATGGGTGTCACCAGGGAGGTACCACTGGCTTAGAATCCATCTTAACTAAGTTTTCCCACAAGTTTGGTTTAATTTGCATTTACTTGATTATTAATGATGTTGAATACTTTTTAAGATGTATCTCAGCCATCTTTAATTCCTTACTGGTGAAGTCTCTGTTCATCTCTTTACTCCATCTTTTGAGTAGGTCATTTGTTCTCTTACTTCCTTGTTTTTAAGTAGTTTATATATTCTGGATGTTAATGCTCTGTCAGTTGTATCAGTGGTGAAGGGTTCTTCCTACTCTGAGTTTTCTCTTCCTTGATTGTTTCTTTAGCTATACAAAAGCTTTTGAGTTTGATGAGGTCCACTTGTCAGATGTTGTCCTTATTTCCTATACAGCTGCTGTTTGGTTTAGAAAGTCTTTTCCTATGCCTGTGTCTTTTAGGTTGCTGCTGACTTTTTATTCTATCACCTTCAGGGTTTAAGGTTTCAGGTTGAGATCTTTGATCCACTTGGAGATTATTTTTGTACAGGGTGAGAAATAGGGGTCAGGAGTTTAATTTTGTTCTACAAATGGTGATCCAGTTTTGCCAACACCATTTGCTGAAGATGTTATCTTTCCTCCACTGAGCTTTTTTGGCCCCTTTGTCAAATATGAGGTGGCTGAAGTTATATGAGCTCAAGTTTGGATCTTCACTTTTGTTCCATTGGTCAATGGGTCTGGGGGGCTTTTTTGACAGTCCCAGCCTGTCTTTATGACTATAGCCCTGTAATATAGCTTGAAGTCTGGTAAAGTAATACCCCCTGTATTGCATTTTTCACTCAGAGTTGCTTTAGCTATTTGGGGTCTTTTGTTTTTCCATATTAATTTAAGGATTTTTTTTCAAGTCTGTGAAAAAGCTCATGGGGATTTTGATTGGGATTGCATTGAATCTGTATATTAATTTGGGTAGAATAAACATTTTAACTATATTAATTTTTTCCAATCCATGAGCATGGGAGGTCTTTCCATCTTTTGATGTCATTTTCAGTTTGCTTCTTCAGGGTTTTAAAATTTTTGTTGTAGAGGTCTTTGGTGTTTTTGGTTAGTTTTATTCCTGGGTATTTTTTTTTTTTTAGGTTATTGTGATTGGGAAGGTCTCCTTATATTCCTTCTCCAGTTGCTTATTGTTGGTGTAAAGAAAGGCTACTGATTTTTCTAGGTTAATTTTGTATCCCACCACTTTACTGAAACTTTTAGTAATTTCTTGGAGTTTTCTGGTGAAGTTTTTATCATCCCTTAGCTAAACTATCAAATCATCTGCAAAAAGGGATACTTTTACTTCCTCTTTTCTGATTAGTACTCCTTTAGTTTCACTTTCTTGCCTTATTGCCCTGGTGAGTGTTTCAAGCACTATATTGAAGAGAAGTAGCAATAGTGGACAGTCTTGCCATGTTCCTGCCTTTAAGGGGAATGCTCCCAACTTTTCTCCATTTAGGATGATGTTGACTGTGGGTTTCTTGTATATGGCTTAGATTACATTGAGGAATGATCCCTCCAGTCCAATTCCCTCTAGGACTTTAAGCATGAGGGATGCTGGATTTGTTGAAAGCTTTTTCTGCATTGATTGAGATGATCGTGTGGTTTTTTTCTCTCAGTCCATTTATGTGTTTTATGATATTTATTGATTTATGTATGTTGAACCTGCATCTCTGGTATGAATCCAACTTGGTTATTATGGATGACCTTTTTGATGTGGGTCTGTATGTGATTTGCAAGTATTTTGGTGATAATTTTTGCATCTGTGTTCAATAGTTTTCTTTCTTGTTTGTTTCTTTGCCTGGTTCTGGTATTAGAGTGATGTTGGCTTCATAGAAGGAATTTGGGTTATTTCCTTCTGTTTGTATCCTTCTGAAGAGTTTGAGTAGCAATGGTTGTAAGATCTCTCTAAACGTTTTATAAAATTCTTCTGTGAAACCATCTGGGCCTTGGCTTTTGTTTAGTCGGGAAGCTTTTTATTACATCCTTAATTTCCTCAAGTATTGTGGGTCTGTTTAAGCTGTCAGTCTCTTCTTGGTTAAGCTTTGGTGACTCCCAGGGTTACAGATATTCATCCATTTCTCTTGGGTTTTCAAAATTAGTAGAGTATAGGTTTTTGAAGTATTCTCATATGATTGTCTGGATCTTTTATTTATCTGTTGTGATGTTCCCCCTTTCATAATGAATGCTATCAATTTGGAGTTGCTATTTCTTTCTTTTGGTTAACTGGGCTAGAGGTCTGTCTATTTTGTTTATCTTTTCAAAGAATCAGCTTTTGGATTCATGGATTTTTTTGTATTGTTTGCTTTGTTCACTTTTGTTGATTTTTGCTCTGATTTTTGTTATTTCTTCCTATCTGTTGGGTTTAGGGTTCATTTTTTGTTGACTCTCAAGTGTTTTTAGCTGCAATGGTAGAACGTTTATTTGCTCTCTTTCTGTTTTTTTGATGTTGGCACTTAGGGCTATAAATTTCCTTCTTAAGACTGACTTTAATGTATCCCACAGGTTTTGTTATGTTGTATTGTCATTTTCATTTAGTTTCAGGAATGCTTTTATTTCATTCTTTATTTCTTCTCTGACCCACTCATTATTCAGGATTGTGTTGTTTAACCTCCATGTGTTCTGATAGTTAGTAGGGCTTATCCTGGTGTTAATATTGAGCTTTATTGCAATGCAGTCTGATAGAATGCATATAATAATTCCAATCCTTTTTTACTTGTTGGCATTTCTTTTGTGTCCCAGTATTTGGTCGAATTTGGAGAATGTTCCATGGGGCGCTGAGTAGAAAATATATTCTCTGGTGTTTGGGTGGAATATTATGTAGATACCTGTGAGGTCCATTTTGTGTATTGTATTGTTCAGTTCTGATATATCTCTCTTTATTTTTTGTCCATTTGACCTATTTAAGGGACCCAGTGGGGTATTGAAGTCCCCCACTATTAGTGTGCTGGGATTAATCTGTGTCTTCCGTGCTGGGATTAATCTGTGTCTTGAGGTCCTGAGGATGGTGTTTATAAAGTTTGGTGCACCAGAGTTTGGTGCATAAACATTAAAGATTGTGAAATGTTCCTGGTTAAGTGTTCTGTTGATAAGGATATAATGGCTCTCTTTGTCTTTTCTGATTAACTTTACTCTGAGGTCTATTTTGTCTGATATTAGAATAGCCACTCCTGCTGGCTTTTTGGTACCATTTGCCTAGAATATTTTTTCCCATCCTTTCACTCTAAGGTGGTATATTAGTCACTTTTCTGTTGCTGTGATAAAACCACCATGACCAAGGAAACTTATAAAAGAAAGAGTTTATTTGATCTTATGATTGATGGTTCCAGGGAATTAGAGTCCATTGTGGCAGGAGGCATGGTGGCCAGGGCTGGAGCAGAAAGCCAAGGTTCACATCTCACAATGAGTACAGGAAGTCAAGAGAGAGACTGGAGACTAGCAAGGCTCGTAAAACTCACTAAGCCTGCCCCCCAGTGATGTACTTCCTCCAGCACGGCCACACCTTCTAAGACCTTCCAGAACAGTGCCACTAACTGGGGACAAAATGTCTGAATACTTAAAGCCTAAGGGGAGCATTCTCATTCAAACCACCACAGGTGGTGTCTGTCCTTGAGGGTGAGATGGGTTTCTTGTAGGCAGCATATAGATGGATTCTGATTCCTAATCCATTCTTCCAGTCTGTGTCTTTTGATTGGGGAATTTATACCATTAATATTTAAGGTTATTATTGAGAGATGTGTGTTGTTTCCTTTCAACTTATTTTTCATTTGCATTCTTGGTCTAGGAATTTATTTACTCTGTTATGCATTTGTTAATTTCTCTCTTGGGTTGCTTAAAGACAGTTGCTCCTTTCCTCTGTTCTTTGAATTGCTTCAAGTATTTTCTGAAGTGTTGTTTTTTTGACATGAGTTCTTTCACTTTGTTTATGTCATGAAAGATTTTTCTTTCTCCTTCAACTATAATTGACATTTTTTTCTGGTTATAGTAATCTGGGTTGGCATCTAAAGTCATTTAGTACTGGGAATACTTTGGTCCATGTTCTGGCTTTCATAGTTTGCACTGAGAAGACAGCTAAAATTCTGATGGGTTTCCCCTTATCTGTAACTTGTTTTTCTCTTGTGGCTTTCAGTATTTTGTCCTTGTTTTGAGCATCTAGTGTTTTAAATATGATATACCATGGGGAATTTCTTTTCTGGTCTTGTCTATTTGGTGTTCTATGTTCAAGGTATTTGTATGGACTTCTCTTTTTTCAGTTTGGGGAAATTTTCTTCTATTATTCTGTTGAAGATCTGATCAATTCTGTTCACTTGGGATTCTTCTCCTTCCTCTATCCCTATGATGCAGAGGTTTGGTCTTTTCATAGTGTCCCACATTTCCGGGTTGTTCCACTCTTGTGGTTTTTTTTAATTTTTCATAATCTTTACTTGAGGTTTCTAGCTGCACTGTGTTATCCTGTAGGTCTGGTATTCTTTTTTCTGCTTCATCTATTCTGCTTCTGAGGCTTTTTCCCTGCTGATTGATGAATGCTCAATTTCCTTTTTCATTTCATCCTATGATTTCTTCAGTATTTCAACTTCTTTTTGGAGCTTTTCATTCTCTTCTTGCAGGTCTTTGCTTCATTGCTCAGTTTCTTTTTTCCTTTCAGCCTGAGATCTTTTCAGTGTTTCCACTTCCGTCCAGAGTTTGTCATTCTCTCCCTCTAGTTCTTTTTGGAGTTTGTATTTCTCTTCCTCTAGTTTTTTCAGAGTTTGTCAATCTCTCCCTTTAGTTCTTTCCAGAGTTTATCATTTTTTTCCTTCTAGTTCTTTCATGAGTTTTTCATTCTCTCCCTTTAGTTCTCTGATTTGTTCTTTATATTCTTTTAATATGTCTAGAATTGTTCTTCTAAGGTCAGTGTCTTGGTTTCCTTCCAGGGAGATCTCTTTGTTGGGATCTTCTACAGGACTGGTTGAATTCAGTAGGGATTTATTATGAGCTTTTCCCATATTGTTCTTTGTCTATTTTTGTCTTTGGCATGTGGATTTGGTTTTCTTTTCCCCCTTTGTTTGTTTGTTCAGCTTCTGTTGCTAATCTCAAATGTTAATATGGAGGACTGGTTGGTCACTCATTTGCTTCCTACTGGTTTCTTCCTCAGCTTTGTCTGTGCAGCCTAGAATCACTGACACTGCTGGATCGTCCCAACCACAGCAAATCACAGCACCAACAACTTATCCTTTCCACCACAGTACCAGTAGCTTGACTGTGTGTGGGGGGGAGTGGGTGCTACTCCTTTGGCCTGTGCAGTGGACCCCACTTGGCCACCTAGTGTGTGTGCCACTGTCTGTCCCTCTCTCCATGCACACAGTTCTTCTCCCTGGTTCTAGTGGTGAGCAGCAGAAGCCCTGGGTTGGCAGCAAGACTGAGAGCCAGATACCCGCCTGTCCACTGAGTGTGGTGTGTGCCCCGCTGTCTGTCCCTCTAACCACACACACAGTTCTTCTCTCTCGTTCTAGCAGTGGGTGGCAGATGCCTCGGTGGGCACCATGCCTGTGGTGCCAGACCCCACCTGGCCACCAAAGGGTAGCCACTTTTGTTATGTTCAGGAATCACCTTCACAGCAAGTTAATCTAAAACAGATACATTCTATTGAATTTGTTTTTGTACTAGGCATTGTACTAAGTTTTAGAATCACAAAAGTGAATCTAACAGATGCAGTTTCTTGTTCCCTGGGGGTTGGAATACAGTAGAGAAGACAGATACAAATAAAATAATATTAAAAGAAAAACATATTAACTTAACTTCTCTGCTAAGCAGTGTAACAGTGAACACTGTGAATCCACAGAAGGCCCAAGGGTACAGTAAGAATCCAAAGATCTGATAAGCACGTCTAAGCAGCAATCTAAGAACAGAATAGGGTGGAAGGGATCATCATTCACTCAGGAAACAGAGAGAAGCCATCTTGACCTGGGTATACAGGGAAATAGAAGCTGGGAGGACCCGCATCATCCACAGTCCTTGGAACAACATTCTAGGGGGTCTGAGTCAATGGGAAGCCTTACAAGAGTAAATTTGCACAAGTAAATACAAGACTGGCAGTTAGGTTACAATGTATACAGTTAATTCCAAAAACAATAAGAGTAATGTTTCATTTAAGTAAACTTTCATTTAAGCTTTTGTGGTCTTGGATTTTACTGTCATTTCTCCAGTGTTTGAATTGAGACCAACTCTACAGAAGTCAGGCAAAGGATGTGGCCAAAAACTCTGTTATATAAACATCTATTGAACAATATATCAGCAAGTATAGAACCAGTGCTTCTATACCAGTGCCTGGCCTATGAGAAGTGTAGAAACTCAGTATTAGAGGTCAGCAAAATGTATGGAACTGCTGCTTTCCTAGAGCCACTGGCCAAAAGGGAAACAAGGGACCAATCCTTGTAAACTTGTGAAGTACTCCTAGTAGGTATGTGCGGTCAAAGCCAACTGATACACTACTTTGAGAGAGAAAAATCTGAATATAGTATCCAGACTTAAGTAACTATGCTAGGTTGCAAACAGTTCAATTGACTACTGTCCTCTGATTTAGATCTTTCAAAACCCAGTTGAAAGTTAAGTATTATGCCTTTCATTTGTATATGCACATTAAGAAATAAGTCAGTTATAGTACATTCAGCTTAAAATTTGGTATAAATACCGCTAGGTATTGCTCTGAACTCAGCAGCCTGCCCTCCCTTGGAACAGGTAAGAGCTGAATCACCACAGTTGCTCCAATACACACAGCAAGCCAACTCTAGGTTAATGGTTATGAATGAGCCCTGTCTAAAGCAGCAAGGCACCTAGCTGACCACCAGCAAACCAAAGACATGTGATCAGTAGTCACTGTTGTATGTCACTGAGGCTTGGTCATTTTTCTAGCATTATTGTATATAGTGAGAGCTATAACCTTATGTTCAACTATTCGTATGCATGTCATCTTTATTGAATTATATACCAGCATCACAGGTTATAAACTCATGCTCAATCTCCTTAAATTCCAAATTTATACATCAGACCATGTGAACAAAATCTTATCTAGTGTCTAATTGGACAGCGCCTACTTAACATGCCTATGTGAGCACTCATTCCTAAACATGTCTTTTTCCTCAGTATTCTGTCTTTGGTAACATCACTATTAGCCTAGTTACTTAGAACAATCCTCACCAGTAGCAGCTTTGACTCATTTTGTTCACGATTCATGTTCAAACCTCAATGGCACTCGTTTCAGTCATTAAGGTATCTTCAAATAAAACCTCTATTATGTTTTATCTCTTCTAACACTGAAGTGTTCTCACTGGTATCCTACCCTCTATTCTTACATCAACAGTTTTTACTTTTACCACAGAGAATCTACAATTATACTATAAGTTGCATCTCATTATGTTCCCCTCATGGGTTGTCCTGCTCAAAACAAAGAAAAATCCAGTGACCTTACTGTGGCCTGGGTGACCCTACTGTAGATTGTGTCCCTTAGCCCCCGTCCATCTTCTTTTCTGTTTGATTGTCATGTGTCAAATCCCTTTTCTGGGTTATTAGGTGCTAGGGTGCTGGAACTCTTCCCACATGTGAAGAAATGATTATGAAAGCAGTCCCACCTCACATATGGAACACTTTCATTTTCCTTTTCACAGCTGAAACTTCAGTAAGATATTTGCCTGATAGTATCCCAATCAAGTACTTGGTCAGATGTAGATATTACAATAACATCTCCACTGATAGCCTTGGTTAAAATCATTTACAACCATTAACACACATACCACTTCATATCCATCCTATTAGCATAACTATTCATATATATATAAATATATATTTATATATATATATGGTTTGGTATCCACATTTCACTGGAATACAAGCATCCTAAAGTCAGAGTCTCTATTTTACTCACCACTGGAAATCCTGAACCTGGAACAGGCATCTTATCTCAGCTACTTGATAATAATAGCTGAATGAATGAGTGAGTGAATAAATAAAAATTATAGAAATTTTCCCAGTGACTTCTGTTCTTTTCTTCAAAACAGATGTTTTTGTTCACAAGGAACCTGACTTTGGGCGAACTGTGGTAAACTGATCTAGCTATCCTCTACCTCACCAATTAAAACAAACGATGCCAAGGTATTCAAATGAAAATAAAATAAACAATTAGCTGTAATGGCATCCAGGTTAACTGCATCTTCCTGTTAGAGCCATTAGAAATTAGAGTATGCAGTTGCAGAGCATGAACCCACATTCAATAACAGAGATTCAAAGCAGTGGTTCTGCATTCTTTGAAGGTTTCTATGGGAACAACACGATTGTGTGTTCTGTTTATAAGCTTAAAATACATGGTGGCAAGAAAGTGCTGCTGTGATGAACCATGTGCAGACGATTCAAAGGTTGAAAGCCTATAAAAATTAATGATCAGAGAAGAATGTGAACTAGTAAATCAACAGACACATTATTAAAAGCAGAGGAAATGTAATTGGCCACATATGGTCACAGTATAACAAGCCAAGAGTCACTGAGCTCTTTAAGTCAGTTACGCATTTACAGGGCAAAGCACAGAGGGAGCAGCTGATGAGCCAACAGTGTCACAGAAATGAAATCTTTCTTTCATTAATACTCTTTGTGACATCTAATTAGGAATTATGAAAATGGCTTAACAGTGAGAACAGGTAACTAAAATAAAACTGCCCTAATGAATTACCATGGACACATTTGCTCCTAAGTAGAGCAGGCTTTGGAAATAATAGACTCCAGGTTTAGAGACCAGGTAACAATTCAAATGAAGCATCCTGGGGCATTCAATCTTCCAGTAATCGCCTCAGCTTCTTGGAGCTTAAAAGCAAGCAAAACAAAAGCTTTTTCTCTTTATAGGCTACTGAAGGATTTGAGAAGGAAAGCAAAGACTTATAAAAATCTGTCTGGAAACTTTGCTGGAAAGATGGCTAAGCAGGCTAAGGTACCTGCTCCCAAGGTGTACGACCTGAGTTCAATTCTTGGAATCTGCATGAAGGAAAAAACTGACTCTAGCAAGTTGTTCTCAATCTCTCTCTCTCTCTCTCTCTCTCTCTCTCTCTCTCTCTCTCTCTCTCTCTCTCTCACACACACACACACACACATATACACACAAAAAGAAAGAGATAGATACCTACACACAAAAATAAGTCTATAAATGTTTTCTGTATGTTAATACAGTTTTGAGGTACAGCTGTGTTCCAGCTGATGAAATGTTCAGAGAAGCATTGATGTGGAGTATTGTGCTTCACTTTCCCCAAGTATTAGCTGGCCTTTGAAAGTCTGACCATCTTGGGGCTGGAGAGATGGCCTAGCGGTTAAGAGCGCCAACCGCTCTTGCAGAGGACCCAGGTTCGATCCCCAGCACCCACATGGCGGCTGAGAACCGTCTGTAACTCCAATTCCAGGAGAACTCCAGTTCCAGGGGATTCCGAGACCCTCTTCTGACCTCCACGGCATAGCACGACACAGGTGCACAGACCTACACACAAAAACAGTACATTCATACACATAAATAAATAAAAAAATTAAATTAAAAAAATTAAAAAAAAAGAAAGTCTGACCATCTTTTAACACTTACCAGTTCTTCAGAAGTAAAACATAGTAAAATTTCAAAAACTTTCTCCAAATAATTGACTTTCCTTGGATTTTCTATTTAATTTGGGTAAAGGGGTGATGCTAACTTGCAGGGCTGCTATTTGCCTTACTTCTTGTAGCACTCTAATTCCATCATTTTCTTCTCCTCCTCTTCCTGATCTTCCTTGTCTTCTTCCCCCTCCTCCCTTCTACTTCTCTCTCTCTCTCTCTCTCTCTCTCTCTCTCTCTCTCTCTCTCTCTCTCTCTCTCCTGCTTAGATTCCTATTACTGTGGTAAAAACATTGACCAAAACCAATTTGAGGAAGAAAGAGTTTTATATTATCTTACAGGTCACAATTCATTACTGAGGGAGGGCAAGGTAGGAACTCAGGGTTAGAACCTGGAGCTGAAGCACAGACCACGGAGGAATACTGATTACTGATTTGCTCCCCTGGCCCATGCTCAGGGTGCTTTAATATACAATATAGGATCACCTGCCCAGGGATGACACAACCCACAGTAGGCTGGGCCCTCCCACTTCACTCAACAATCATGAAAGTGCCCCCATAGATGTTTCCACAAGACCAATCCAATTGAGGTTTCTAACTCCCAGGTGTCAAGTTGAAAACTAAAGCTATCCAATGTAATTGACCCCTTCTCAACTTGACACACAAACCCACTGCTGTTAAATGACAACCTTTCCATTTATCCACAAGATATGATGTTAGTATTAATATCACAGCATAAAACGGTACAACTTTAAATGTCCTACAGTCCTTAAAAGTCCGAATGCTTTAAAAGTTTAAGCTTTCTTTTAAAAGTTTCTCACTGTGGGCTCCTGCAAAATCCACAGTTTTATTTCAAAGGGAAGATTCAGGCATAGAATTCCATTGTGTACATGTACCACATTTTCTCTATCCACTCGTCAGTTGAGGGGCATTTGGGTTGGTTCCAGCTTTTTGCTATTGTGAACAAAGTTGGAATAAATACAGCTGTGCATGTATCTCTGCAGTAACATGAGTCTTGTGGGTATATACCCAGGAGTGGTATGACTGAGTCAAATGGCAAGCTCATTTTGAGTCTTCTAAGGGTTCTCCACACTGCTTTCCATAGTGGCTGTAAAAGTTTACATTTCCACCAGCAATGGATGAGTGTTCCCCTTTCCCCACAACCTATCCAGCACTTGTATCATTTATTTTCTTGATCCTAGCCAGTGTTATTGGAGTAAGGTGATATCTTAAAGTGGTTTTAATTTGCATTTCCTTAATTATTAGCGATCTTGAACACTTCTTAAGATGTTTCTCAGCCATCTCTAATTCCTCCTCTGTGAAGTTTCTATTCAGTTATTTGCTCCATCTTTTGAGTGATTCATTTGCTTTCTTTCTTCTTTGTTTTTTTTGAGTAGCTTGTATACTCTGGAAATTAATGCTTGGTCAGATGTATCTGCTGTGAAGGTTTCCTCCCACTCTGTGGGTCTTCTCCTCACTTCCTTTATTGCTTCCTTTGATGTACAGAAGCTTTTGAGTTTAATGAGGTCCCATTTGTCAATTGTCGATCTTATTTCTTGTGCAGCTGCTGTCTGATTTAGGAAGTCTTTTCCTACACCTATGTCTTGTAGTCTGCTGCCAAGCTTCTCTTCTATCACCTCCAGAGTTTGGGGTTTCACGTTGAGGTCTTTGGTCCATCTGGAGTTGACCTTTGTACAAGGTGAGAGGTAGGGGTTTAATTTCATTCTTCTACAAGTGGTGATCCAGTTTTGCCAGCACCACTTGCTGAAGATGCTGTCTTTCTTCCATTGTGTCTTCTTGGCCCCCTTGTCAAATATGAGGTGGCTGAAATTGTATGAGCTCAGGTTTGGATCTTCAGTTTTATTCCATTGGTCAACTGGTCTGTTTTTGTGCCAGTACCAGGCTGTCTTTATGACTATAGCCCTGTAGTATAGTTTGATGTCTGGTATAGCGATCCCCCCTGTATTGCTCTTTTCACTCAGGGTTGCTTTGGCTATTCGGGGTCTTTTGTTTTTCCAAATGAAATTGAGGATTTTTTTTTCCAAGCCTGTGAAGAAACTCTTGGGGATTTTGATTGGGATCGCATTAAATCTGTACACTAGTTTGGGTAGGATGGACATTTTTACTATATTTATTTTCCCAATCCATGAGCATGGGAGGTTTGTCCATCTTCTGATGTCTTCCTCAATTTCCTTTTTCAGGGGTTTAAAATTTTTGTTGTAGAGATCCTTGGTGTCTTTGGTTAGGTTTGTTCCTAGGTATTTTATTGTTTTTGAGGCTATTGTGAGTGGGAAGGTCTCCTTGTAGTCCTTCTTCAATTGCTTGTTGTTGGTGTACAGAAAGGCTACTGATTTTTCTAGGTTTATTTTGTATCCTGCCACTTTACCAAAGCTCTTAATCGTTTCTAGGAGTTTTCTGGTGGAGTTCTTAGCATCCCTTAGGTAGACAATCATATCATCAGCAAAAAGGGATAGCTTGACTTCCTCTTTTCCAATTAGAACTCCTTTAATTTCCTTTTCTTGCCTTATTGCCCTAGCTAGGGTTTCTAGCACTATATTGAAGAGGAGTGGTGACAGGGGGCAGCCTTGCCGAGTTCCTACCTTTAAGGGGAATGCTTCTGTCATTTCCCCATTTAGGATGATATTGGCTGTGGGTTTTCTGTATATGGCTTTGATTACATTGAGGAATGATCCCTCCAGACCAATTCCCTCCAGGACTTTAAACATGAAAGGGTGCTGGATTTTGTCAAAGGCTTTCTCCGCATCAATTGAGATGATGGTGTGGTTTTTGTCCTTCAGTCCATTGATATGTTTGATGATGTTTATTGATTTTCGTATGTTGAACCATCCCTGCATGTCTGGTATGAATCCAACTTGGTCATGGTGGATGATTTTCTTGATGTGAGTCTGTATGCGATTTGCCAGAATCCTGTTTAGAATTTTGGCATCTGTGTTCATTAGGGAGATGGGTCTATAGTTCTCCTTTTTGGTTGTATCTTTCCCTGGTTTTGGTAGTAGCGTAATGCTGGCTTCATAGAAGGAATTTGGGAGAAGTCCCTCCATTTGTATCCTTCTAAACAATTTAAGTAGTAATGGTTGTAAGTCTTTACGAAATATTTTATAGAATTCTGCCGTGAATCCATCCGGGCCTGGGCATTTTTTGGTTGGGAGGCTACTTATTACATCTTCGATTTCTTCCTGTACTATTGGTCTGTTTAGGCTGTCGATCTCTTCTTGGTTGAGCTTTGGTGATTCCCAGGATTTCAGATATTCATCCATTTCTTCTAGGTTTTCAAACTTAGTAGAATATAAGTTTTTGAAGTAGTCCCGTATGATTGTCTGGATCTTTTCATTGTCTGTTGTGATATTTCCCCTTTCATCACAGATTCTATTGATTTGGAGTTGTTCCCTCTTTCTTTTGGTTAACTGGGCTAGAGGTCTGTCTATCTTGTTTATTCTCTCAAAGAACCAACTTTTGGATTCATTGATTTTTTGTATGGTTTTCTTTGTTTCTATTTCATTGATCTCTGCTCTGATTTTTGTTATTTCTTCTTGTCTGCTCCGTTTAGGGTTCATTTGTTGTTGTCTCTCAAGTATTTTTAGCTGCAGTGTTAGATCGTTCACTTGTGCTCTTTCTGTTTTTTTAATGTGGGCACTTAGAGCTATAAACTTCCCTCTTAGGATTGCTTTAAGAGTGTCCCATAGATTTTGCTGTGTTGTTTTATCATTGTCATTCAGTTCCAGGAATGTTTTTATTTCTTTTTTTATTTCTTCCTTGACCCACTCATTATTCAGGAGAGTGTTGTTTAGTCTCCATGTGTTCCTGTAGGTTGTAGGGTTTATTCTGGTGTTGATATTGAGTTTTATTGCACTGTGGTCTGATAGAATGCATGAGATTATTTCAATCTTTTTATATTTGTTGAGTTTTTCCCTGTGTCCCAGTATATGGTCTATTTTGGAGAATGTTCCATGAGGTGCTGAGTAGAAAGTGTATTCTCTGGTGTTTGGGTGAAATATTCGGTAGATGTCTGTGAGGTCCATTTGGTGTATTGTGTCATTTAGTTCAGATGTCTCTCTGTTTATCCTTTGTCCTGTTGATCTGTCTAGAGGACTTAATGGGGTATTGAAGTCCCCTAGTATTAGTGTGCTGGGGTTAATCTGTGCCTTGAGATCCTGAAGAATTGTCTTTATAAAGTTTGGTGCACTGATGTTTGGTGCATATATATTTATGATTGTGAAATCTTCATCGTCAATTGTTCCTTTAATAAGGATGTAATGGCCCTCTTTGTCTCTTTTGATTTCTTTTGCTTTGAAGTCTATTTTGTCTGATATTAGAATAGCCACACCCGCTTTCTTTTTGGTACCATTTGCTTGGAATACTTTCTTCCATCCCTTCACCTTAAGTTGGTGCCTATCCTTGAAATTGAGATGGGTTTCTTGTAGACAGCATATAGATGGGTTTTGTTTCCTAATCCATTCTCCCAGTCTATGCCTTTTGATTGGGGAGTTTAGCCCATTAATATTTAAGGTTACAATTGAAAGATGGATGTTGCTTCCTTTCACTTTATTATCCATTTGGACTTCTAGCCTTTGATTTTGCTCCTATGGTTATGTTTTTATTAGTTTCTTTTCCTAGGTGTTTGAGGATTGTTGCTCCTCTCTTCTGCCCTTTGAATTGCTTCAAGTATTTTATGAAGAGTTGGTTTTCCAGACATGTATTCTATCATCTTGTTTATGTCATGGAAGATTTTTCTCTCTCCTTCCACTATAATCAACATTTTTGCTGGGTAAAGTATTCTGGGTTGGCATCCATAGTCCTTTAACACTGGGAATGCTTTGCTCCATGTTCTTCTTGCTTTCATGGTTTGTGCCAAGAAGTCAGTTGTAATTCTGATGGGTTTCCCTTTGTATGTGACTTGTTTTTCTTTTGTAGCCTTCAGGATTTTGTCTTTGTTTTGGGCATCTAGCATTTTAACTATGATATGGCATGGGGAGTATCTTTTTTTATCTCTATTTGGAGTTCTATGTGCTTCTTGTATTTGTATGGGTTTGTCTATTTTTTAGTTTGGGAAACTTTTCATCTATTACTCTGTTGAAGATCTGATCAATACTATTTTCTTGAGATTCTTCTCCTTCCTCTATTCCTATGATGCAGAGGTTTGATCTTTTCATAGTGTATCATATTTCCTGGTTGTTCCACTTTTGTGTATTTGTAAATTTTTCATAATCTTTATTTGAGCTTTTTAATTGCTCTGTGTTATCTTCCAGATCTGATATTCTTTGTTCTGCTTCCTCCATTCTACTTCTGAGTCTTTTTCCTTTCCTTTCTTCTTCATTGGATGAGTATTCTAATTCCTTTTTAGTTTCATCCTGTGTTTTCTTTAGTATTTCCATTTCCTTTTTGAGCTTCTCAATGTCTTCTTGGTGCTTCTCAGTCTCTTCTTGGTGCTACTTACTTCGTTGGTTGGCTTCCTTTTTCAGTGTTTCTACTTTCTTTTGGAGTTTGTCTTTTTCTCCCTCTAGTTCTTTCTGGAGTTTGTCAATCTGTTCCTTTAGTTCTTTCCGATGTTTGTCATTGTATCCCTCTAGGTCCTTTTTGAGTTTTTCATTCTCTCTCTTTAAAATTTTTTTTTAATTTTATTTATTTCTGTATGTGTGTCTGTCTGCATGCAGGTTTGTGCACCCATGTCGTGCAATGCTGCGGAGGTCAGAAGGGGGTGTTGGATTCCCCGGGAACTGGACTTCTCCTGGAATTGGAGTTTCAGACGGTTCTCGGCCACCACGTGGGTGCTGGGGATCGAACCCGGGTCCTCTGTAAGAGCGGTCGGCACTCTTAACCGCTAGGCCATCTCTCCAGCCCCACATTCTCTCTCTTTATTTCTCTGAATTCTTCTCTATTTTCTTTAATTTCTCTGCATAGGTCTGCAATTATTCCTCTAAGATCTGTTCCTTGGGTCACCTCCAAGGAGATCCCATTGTAGCTATCTCCTACAGGTTTGGTAGAGCCTGGTGCAGGATTATCCTGTGCCTTTCCCATGCTGTCCCTTCATCGTGACCCTGGCATGTGGGTTTCCCTTTTGCGATTCAAATCACAAATGTCTTTTCACTATGTTAGCAGATGATTTTTTTTTCTTTTTTTTTTTCCCTTTCCTCCTCCTTGTTTATGGAGTATTGACTTGTCTAGGTTTCAGGCTTTCAATTTTGTCTATATATTGGATATTGGAAACCTAAGTCACTCTTCTCTTCCTGTTCTGAAAGTTTTCCAAAAAAATAGGCCTCTTGGATACTTTCTCACCAATTCCTTTCTGCGGCCGGGGGCGTGGGGGGATATGCCTGACGCCCTGGTACCTGCCTGAGTGACTTCCAGGTTCCAACAAAGTCAGAGGCACCAAACCCAACCCCAACCAGCTGCAAGGGCAAGCCCAGGAACCCCCGTCCACAAAGGGGCACACAGCTGCGACCCCCAGAGCAGCCCAGGAGACACTCTAGCCTCTAAATCTAAACACTTCTAAATCCCCCCCCAAAAAAACCCCACCAAATCTACCACCAAAATACCCCACAATCCTGGTACTAATTTCTGTTCTGGTTATGTTTCTATTGCTGTGATAAAAGCACTGACCAAGGGGCCTGGAAAGATGACACTGACTGCTCTTGAAGAGGACCTAGGTTTGATTCTCAGCACACACACATGGTGGCTAACAACCATTTGTAGCTCCATCTTCAGGGGAGCTGATGCTGTTTTCTGACCTCTGCAGGCACTGCAGGACACAGGTGCACTTACATACACACAGGCAATAAAATAAATATAATAAAAAATATTTATTTTATTTTATTTTATTTTTTTATTTTTTAATAAAAAATATTTTTAAAAACACTGAACAAAATCAACTTGAGGGCAAAAGACTTCTTTTATCTTACAACTCCCAACCATTTTATTTGGAGGAGAAATGGCCAGAAGTGGGATTATATACTGATTCATGGGCTGTAGCCAATAGTTTGGCTGGATGATCAGGGACTAGAAGGAGCAAGACTGTAAATTGGTGAGAAAGACATTAGAGAAAGATGTATGTGGATAGATCTCTCCAAATGGACAAAGGATTTGAAAATACTAGTGTCTTGTGTAAATGCTCATAAAAGTCAATTTCAGTAGAGGATGAGTTCAATAATCAAATAGATCGTATGCTCCGTTCTGTGGAAGACAATCAACCTCTTTCTTGAGGTGTCCTCATTACTGCCCGATGGACCAGTGAACAAAGTAGCCACAGTGGCAGAGATGGAGGTTATGGATGGGCTTAACAGCATGGACTCCCACTAACCAACGCTCAGCTAGCTACAGTTGCTGCTAAGGACCACATCTGCCAACAGCAGAGACTATCCTCTGAGGTGACCAGCTGGCAATCTAGTGGCAGGATGAATTAATTGGACAACTTGCATTGTGGAGGGAACAGCACTTTGTCATCACAGGAATAGACACCTATTCTGATTGTGGATTTGCCTTTCCTACACATTAATGCTTCTGCTAAAACTACCATCCAGGAACTTACAGAATACCTTACTCACCATCATGGTATTCCATACAGCATCTATGCCTTGACATAATGGTGGAATGACCTCTGAAATATATAGTCACAATGCCAATTTGGTGGAAATTGCCTGAAGGGCTGGTGAATGGTCCTCTAGAAGGTACTATATGCCTTGAATCAGCATCCAATATGTGGTATTGTTTCTCCTACAGCCAGGATTCATGGGACCAGGAATCAAGGGCTGAGATTGGGGATGGCTCCACTTACTATCACTACTAGTGGCTCACTAGAACAATTTTTGCTTCTCATACCTGCAATTTTGTGCTCTGCTGGCCTAGAAATTTTTGTTCCAGTTGGAGAGTGCTTCTGCCAGGAGACACAACAAGCATCCCATTGAACCAGAAGGTAAGACTTCCCCCTGACCACATTAGGCTTCTGATGTCCTTAAGTCAAAAGCCTAAGAAAGGAATAACACTATCAAGAGGGGTAATTGATCCAGATCAGTAGGAGGAAATTGGACTGTTTCTCTGAAACAGAGGTGAAGATTATGCCTGGAAGCCAGGAGATTGCTTTGGGGGTCTTTCTTGTTTCTATGTCTTATGATTAAGGTCAATTGGAAACTGCAACAACCCAATCCAGATAGGATAACAAATGGCCCAGACCCTTCATGGATGAAGGTATGGGTCAATCCTCCAAAGAAAGAGTCAAGACCTACCGAGGTACTTGCTGCTGGTGGAGGAAATACAGAATGGGTAGTATAGGAAGGTAGTTATAAATATCAGCTGAGGCCATGTGATCAGTTGCAGAAATGATGATTGTAATTGACACAAATGTTTCTGTACTATTTGATTAAGGAAATACATATATACACAAATAATAAGCAGATATTTGTCTTTTGTTTCCCTTTAAAAATGTGTAATTGAGATAAGTGTTAAGTGGTGAAGTGTTTTAACTGTATATTATCACATTTAGGTTATAAAATACTAACAGACTAAGCATTCTTCAAGGACCATCCCACCTACTCTAAGATATATAATGAATTTGCGATTGTCCATGGGATAATTATATCATGTTCGATGGAATTATGACCCTGACATTTCAAAATTAACCATGATGTAAGGAGATGCAATTGGGTTGACAACAGGTGGACTTACAATGGCTAATCTGGGTTGTCAACTTGATTAGGTCTGGAATTAACTGAAATGAAAGAGACGTTCTTGATTGGATCATTGGAAGCTGGAAGGCCCACCCTAAATTAATGTCTTACTTTCTGATGGCAATCCAGATAAAAGGCCATGGCAAAAGAGTGCATTTGCTTTTTGGCTGCTTGCCTTCTCTCTCACTGGTGAGTTGATCTTGATTCTGTAACATTCCTTCACTGATAATAGAACCAACCTTCTTGGATCCCAACATAGACTGAAGACTAGCAGATCTCCAGGAATCCTCCAGGCCTTAAGCACCAGATTAGGACTGTTGAGACATCAGCCTTGTGGACCGAGCAGCTACCATATTCTCAGGCTCTCCAGTGGCGCAGCTGTTCTTGGACTACTTGGCCCTATTCTATAAGCTAATCTAACACACACACACACACACACACACACACAAATAAATAAATACATATTCATTTTATTTGTTCCTTTTTATAGAGAGCCCATACACTTGCCAAACATACTTCTGCTTCAGATGGTTTGAACTGTGGCTGGACGCTATTCCTAAAAGAGCCATAGGGTTTCTCACCATGGATGCTTCAGATTGGCTCTCATATCACCTTCTTTATGAAAGTTTGCTAGCCATTCTAATATTTTTAACCAATGTACCTCTGACAGGCCAAACTTCCAGGTGGTTCCCACAGTCTTACCTTCTATTATGCATAGCCTTCTATAATCTCTTCCTCTGATTGTGGAATCATGCTCTCCATTCTGACCCATTGAACACAGAAAGGATGATGGGTTATCACTTGTCTGCTCATATAACATCACAGAAGACCCTATCTTTCGAGAAGATTCAGTTCTGAAACCCAACTATCCCATTGTTGACACCAAAGAAGCCAGTTGTCAAAAATGATACAACACAAAATAAAAGCAATTTTGCCAACAACCTGGAGATATTGGAAGATGATTTTTCCCATTTAAGAACCAGATGAGAATACAGCCTTTGATGACACTTGAATTATAGCCAGAGAGACTGAAGTAGGGAGCTCAGTTAAGCCCTGCCTAGACTCATGAGCCCAAAACACTGTGATATTTAGCAACTGTACATTGTTTGAAATTTTAAGGTTTGTGGTCATGTATTATATGCATATAATAAAAAACCTGCCTCTCTAACATTCTAAAAAAAACCCTCAGCCCTGGACTACATATATGTGGTATGGTAGTATGTTAGTGTGTGTGTATGAGTGTGTGTGTGTGCAAGTGTGTGTGTGTGTAAGTTGGTTTTTAACTTTAATATTTATACCCATAAACAAGTATTGTTTAATGTTCCACTGTCTGATAAATGTAAAATGTATCTACATTAAGAAATTTTCATTTTATTTTTCCAAAAATATCATTTTAACTGATATATTTTCCATCCACATGTTTCATATCTTTTGTCATAAAAGGATATACTAAAATTTATTTGTTTATGTAATGCATTTCCTGCATAAATATTTTACATTAGAATGCAAATTCAGAGTAAAATATTTGGCTGCATGATTAGAAACATACTAGGCAAGATCTCCCAAGACCAGCTGAAGTGCAGGAAAGTAGGTAGGAGGTGAGTGCTTCAGCAAGGTTGATTGTTGATTGACTTAATATAATTAATTCACTTGTATTTGGCTTAATTGGCTTTTGTGGCTGAGGGGACGGAGTTATCCTCCCAGCTGGTATAAAAGGTAGGGCTGTGTGAGTCTTGAGATCTTAGATCTCCCAAGACCAGCTGAAGTGCAGGTACCAGGGCAAGGGCTAAAGAGCACACCCCCGCCCACCCCACCCCCCAACTGGGATTATGAAGGCATCTGAAGGAGGCAAGCAAAGCAAGTCTTCAACACAGTGAAGAGACATTTAGGACCCACATTGGAATACAGACAAGGATAAGCCCATATGCCAGGAACACAAAGAAGAGACAACACAGGAAAGGGGCAGGATAATCCCTCACCAAGCTCTACCAAACCTATGGAAGATTCCTACAGTGGGATCCCCTTGGGGATGGCCCAGGAAACAGATATCAGAAACACAATTGGGAACATACTTAAAGAACTACAAGATTATAAAGAGCAAATAAAAGAATTAAGAAAAGAGAATGAAGAACTCAAGAAGGACCTAGAGAGAGAGAATGACAAACTCAGGAAGGAAATAGAAACACTGAAAAGATCCCATGCTGAAAAAGATAAGGAAACCAACCAGCAAAGCAAAGAGCTACAAGAAGAGATTGAGAAGCTCGAAAAGAAAGTAGAAATACTAAAGAAATCAGAAGAGGAATTGAAAAAATAAATCAAACACTCATCCAATCAAGAGGAAAGGAATGGAAAAAGCCTCAGAAGCACAATGGAGGAAGCAGAACAAAGAATATCAAACCTGGAAGATAACACAGAACAACTAAAAACCTCAAGGAAAGATTTGAAAAATTTAAAAATACACAAAAGTGGAAAAACCAGGAACTGTGGGATACTATGAAAAGATCAAACATATGAGAAGAATCCCAAGAGAATGGTATTGATCAGATCTTCAACAGAATAATAGATGAAAACTTCCCCAAACGAAAAAAAGACAAACCAATACAAATACAAGAAGCACATAGAACTTCAAACGGGCAAGATCAGAAAAGAAACTCTCCACGCCACATCATAGTTGAAATGCTAGACACCAAAGCAAAGACAAAATCCTTTTTTTTATTAATTTTATTAATTTTTGTATGTGTATGAATGTACTGTCTGCATGCAAGTTTGTGCACCCATGTTGTGCAATGCCATGGAGGTCAGAAGACAGTCTCGGATTCCCCTGGAACTGGAGTTCTCCTGGAATTGGAGTTCAGACGGTTCTCGGCCGCCATGTGGGTGCTGGGGATCGAACCTGGGTCCTCTGTAAGAACGGTCGGCGCTCTTAACCGCTAGGCCATCTCTCCAGCCCCAGCAAAGACAAAATCCTTAAAGCCACAAGGGAAAAACAACAAGTGACCTATAAAGGGAAACCTATCAGAATCACAACTGACTTCCCAATACAAACTATGAAAGCAAGAACGTGGAGCAAAGCATTCCCAGTGTTAAAGGACTATAGATGCCAACCCAGGTTACTATAACTGGCAAAAATGTTGATTATAGTTGAAGAAGAGAGAAAAACCTTCCATGATATAAACAAGATGAACGAATACATGTCTGGAAAACCAACCCTTCAGAGAATACTTGAAGCAATTCAAAGGACAGAAGAAGGAGCAACCGTCCCCAGGCACCTAAAAAGACAAATCAATAAAAGTATAACTGCAGAAGTAGAAACCTAAACCCAAACGGCAAATGGATAATAAGGCAAAAGAAAGCAACATAAACCTATCAGTCATAACCTTAAATATTAATGGACTAAATTCCCCAATCAAAAGACGTAGACTTGGAGATTGGATAAGGAAACAGAATCCATCGATATGCTGTATAACATGTATTAAGAAATACATCTTAACTTCAAGGACAGGAACCACCTTAAAGTGAAAGGATGGAAAAAATATTCCAAGCAAATGGTACCAAAAAGAAAGCAGGTGTTGCTATTTTAATATCAGACAAAATAGACTTCAAAGTAAAAGAAATCAGAAGAGACAAAGAAGGCCATTACATTTTTATCAAAAGAACAATTCACCAAGAAGATTTCACAATTATGAATATATATGCACCAAATTCTGGTGCACCAAACTTTATAAAGACAATTCTTTAGGACTAGAAGTCACACGTTAACCCCAGTACACTCATAGTAGAGGACTTCAATACCCCCACTGAGCCCTTTGGACAGGTCAACAGGACAAAGAATAAACAGAGAGACATCTGAACTGAACGATATGATACAACAAATGAACCTCATAGACCTCTACCGAATATTCCACCCTAATACCAGAGAATACACTTTCTACTCAGCACCCCATGGAACATTCTCCAAAATTGACCACATACTGGGACACAGAAGAAACCTCCACAAATACCAAAAGATTGAAATAATTTCNACTTCTTTTGGAGCTTTTCATCTCTTCTTGCAGGTCTTCTTATTGCTCAGTTTCTTTTTCCTTTCAGCCTGAGATCTTTTCAGTTTTCATTCGTCCAGAGTTTGTCATTCTCTCCTCTAGTTCTTTTTGGCGTTTGTATTTCTCTTCCCTCTAGTTTTTTTCAGAGTTTGTCAATCTCTCCTTTCGTTCTCAGAGTTTATCATTTTGCTTCTAGTTCTTTCATGAGTTTTCATTCTCTCCCTTCAGTTCTCTGATTTGTTCTTTATATTCTTTTACTTCTCTGAATATGTCCACAATTGTTCTTCTAAGGTCAGTGTCTTGGTTCCTTCCAGGGAGACCTAGTTGTAGGAATCTTTCCTCAGGGAGGTTGAATTCAGTAGGGATTTATTATGAGCTTTTCCATATTGTTCTTTGTATATTTGTCTTGGCATGTGGATTTGGTTTTCTTTTCCCCCTTTTGTTGTTTGTTCAGCTTCTGTTGTAATCTCAAATGTTAATATGGAGGACTGGTTTGACACTCAGTTTGCTTCCTGATGTTTTCTTCCTCAGCTTTGTCTGTGCAGGCTAGAATCACTGACACTGCTGGATCGCCAACCACAGGCAAATCACAGCACAACCAACACACTTATCATTTCCCACCACAATTACCCGTAGCTTGACTGTTGTGTGGGGGGGAGGGGGCTACTCCTTTGGCCTGTGCAGTGGACCCCACTTGGCCACCTAGTGTGTGTGCCACTGTTCTGTCCCTCTCTCCATGCACACAGTTCTTCTATATGGTTCTAGTGGTGAGCAGCAGAAGCCCTGGGTTGGCAGCAAGACTGAGAGCCAGATACCCGCCTGTCCACTGAGTGTGGTGTGTGCCCCGCTGTCTGTCCCTCTAACCACACACCACAGTTCTTCATCTCTCGTTCTAGCCGTGGGTGTCAGATGCCTCGGTGGGCCACCATGCCTTTGGTCGCCAGAACCACCCACCTGGCCACCAAAGGGTAGCCACTTTTGTTATGTTCAGGAATCACCTTCACAGCAAGTTAATCTAAAACAGATACATTCTATTGAATTTGTTTTTGTACTAGGCATTGTACTAAGTTTTAGAATCACAAAAGTGAATCTAACAGATGCAGTTTCTTGTTCCCTGGGGGTTGGAATACAGTAGAGAAGACAGCAGATACAAATAAAACTAATATTAAAGAAAAACGATATTAAACTTAAACTTCTCTGCCTAAGCAGTGTAACAGTGAACACTGTGAATCCACAGAAGGCCCAAGGGTACAGTAAGAATCCAAAGATCTGATAAGCACGTCTAAGCAGCAATCTAAGAACAGAATAGGGTGGAAGGGATCATCATTCACTCAGGAAACAGAGAGAAGCCATCTTGACCTGGGTATACAGGGAAATAGAAGCTGGGAGGACCCGCATCATCCACAGTCCTTGGAACAACATTCTAGGGGGTCTGAGTCAATGGGAAGCCTTACAAGAGTAAATTTGCACAAGTAAATACAAGACTGGCAGTTAGGTTACAATGTATACAGTTAATTCCAAAAACAATAAGAGTAATGTTTCATTTAAGTAAACTTTCATTTAAGCTTTTGTGGTCTTGGATTTTACTGTCATTTCTCCAGTGTGTATTTGCCTCCTCCCCTCGCCCCCGGACCAACTCTACAGAAGTCAGGCAAAGGATGTGGCCAAAAACTCTGTTATATAAACATCTATTGAACAATATATCAGCAAGTATAGAACCAGTGCTTCTATACCAGTGCCTGGCCTATGAGAAGTGTAGAAACTCAGTATTAGAGGTCAGCAAAATGTATGGAACTGCTGCTTTCCTAGAGCCACTGGCCAAAAGGGAAACAAGGGACCAATCCTTGTAAACTTGTGAAGTACTCCTAGTAGGTATGTGCGGTCAAAGCCAACTGATACACTACTTTGAGAGAGAAAAATCTGAATATAGTATCCAGACTTAAGTAACTATGCTAGGTTGCAAACAGTTCAATTGACTACTGTCCTCTGATTTAGATCTTTCAAAACCCAGTTGAAAGTTAAGTATTATGCCTTTCATTTGTATATGCACATTAAGAAATAAGTCAGTTATAGTACATTCAGCTTAAAATTTGGTATAAATACCGCTAGGTATTGCTCTGAACTCAGCAGCCTGCCCTCCCTTGGAACAGGTAAGAGCTGAATCACCACAGTTGCTCCAATACACACAGCAAGCCAACTCTAGGTTAATGGTTATGAATGAGCCCTGTCTAAAGCAGCAAGGCACCTAGCTGACCACCAGCAAACCAAAGACATGTGATCAGTAGTCACTGTTGTATGTCACTGAGGCTTGGTCATTTTTCTAGCATTATTGTATATAGTGAGAGCTATAACCTTATGTTCAACTATTCGTATGCATGTCATCTTTATTGAATTATATACCAGCATCACAGGTTATAAACTCATGCTCAATCTCCTTAAATTCCAAATTTATACATCAGACCATGTGAACAAAATCTTATCTAGTGTCTAATTGGACAGCGCCTACTTAACATGCCTATGTGAGCACTCATTCCTAAACATGTCTTTTTCCTCAGTATTCTGTCTTTGGTAACATCACTATTAGCCTAGTTACTTAGAACAATCCTCACCAGTAGCAGCTTTGACTCATTTTGTTCACGATTCATGTTCAAACCTCAATGGCACTCGTTTCAGTCATTAAGGTATCTTCAAATAAAACCTCTATTATGTTTTATCTCTTCTAACACTGAAGTGTTCTCACTGGTATCCTACCCTCTATTCTTACATCAACAGTTTTTACTTTTACCACAGAGAATCTACAATTATACTATAAGTTGCATCTCATTATGTTCCCCTCATGGGTTGTCCTGCTCAAAACAAAGAAAACCAGTGACTTACTGTGGCCTGGGTGACCCTACTGTAGATTGTGTCCCTTAGCCCCCGTCCATCTTCTTTTCTGTTTGATTGTCATGTGTCAAATCCCTTTTCTGGGTTATTAGGTGCTAGGGTGCTGGAACTCTTCCCACATGTGAAGAAATGATTATGAAAGCAGTCCCACCTCACATATGGAACACTTTCATTTTCCTTTTCACAGCTGAAACTTCAGTAAGATATTTGCCTGATAGTATCCCAATCAAGTACTTGGTCAGATGTAGATATTACAATAACATTCTACATGATAGCCTTGGTTTAAAATCATTTAAAACCATTAACACAAATTACACTTCATATCCACCTATTAGCATAATATTCATTATATATATAAAATTCTTTATATATATATCTGGTTTTTGGTATCCACATTTCACTGGAATACAAGCATCCTAAAGTCAGAGTCTCTATTTTACTCACCACTGGAAATCCTGAACCTGGAACAGGCATCTTATCTCAGCTACTTGATAATAATAGCTGAATGAATGAGTGAGTGACATATAATAAAAAAAATTATTGAAATTTTCCCGTGATTCTGTTCTTTTCTTCAAAACAGATGTTTTTGTTCACAAGGAACCTGACTTTGGGCGAACTGTGGTAAACTGATCTAGCTATCCTCTACCTCACCAATTAAAACAAACGATGCCAAGGTATTCAAATGAAAATTTAAAATAAAAATTCGCTGTAATGGCATCCAGGTTAACTGCATCTTCCTGTTAGAGCCATTAGAAATTAGAGTATGCAGTTGCAGAGCATGAACCCACATTCAATAACAGAGATTCAAAGCAGTGGTTCTGCATTCTTTGAAGGTTTCTATGGGAACAACACGATTGTGTGTTCTGTTTATAAGCTTAAAATACATGGTGGCAAGAAAGTGCTGCTGTGATGAACCATGTGCAGACGATTCAAAGGTTGAAAGCCTATAAAAATTAATGATCAGAGAAGAATGTGAACTAGTAAATCAACAGACACATTATTAAAAGCAGAGGAAATGTAATTGGCCACATATGGTCACAGTATAACAAGCCAAGAGTCACTGAGCTCTTTAAGTCAGTTACGCATTTACAGGGCAAAGCACAGAGGGAGCAGCTGATGAGCCCACAGTGTCACAGAAGATGAAATCTTTCTTTCATTAATACTCTTTGTGACATCTAATTAGGAATTATGAAAATGGCTTAACAGTGAGAACAGGGTAAATAAAATATTTAAAAACTGCCCTACTGAATTACCATGGACACATTTGCTCCTAAGTAGAGCAGGCTTTGGAAATAATAGACTCCAGGTTTAGAGACCAGGTAACAATTCAAATGAAGCATCCTGGGGCATTCAATCTTCCAGTAATCGCCTCAGCTTCTTGGAGCTTAAAAGCAAGCAAAACAAAAGCTTTTTCTCTTTATAGGCTACTGAAGGATTTGAGAAGGAAAAGGCAAAGACTTATAAAAAAATCTGTCTGGAACTTTGCTGGAAAGATGGCTAAGCAGGCTAAGGTACCTGCTCCCAAGGTGTACGACCTGAGTTCAATTCTGGAATCTGCATGAAGGAAAAAACTGACTCTAGCAAGTTGTTCTCAATCTCTCCTCTCTCTCTCTCTCTCTCTCTCTCTCCTTCTCTCTCTCTCTTCTCTCACACCACACAAACCCCCACACATATACACACAAAAAAGCACGAGTAGGATACCTCCTACACACAAAAATAAGTCTATAAATGTTTTCTGTATGTTAATACAGTTTTGAGGTACAGCTGTGTTCCAGCTGATGAAATGTTCAGAGAAGCATTGATGTGGAGTATTGTGCTTCACTTTCCCCAAGTATTAGCTGGCCTTTGAAAGTCGACCATCTTGTGGTGCTGGATAGATTGCCTAGCGGTTAAAGAGCGCCAACCGCTCTGCCAGAGGACCCCGGTTCGATCCCAGCACCCACTGGCGGCTGAGAACCGTCTGTAACTTCCAATTCCAGGAGAACTCCAGTCCATGGATTCCGAGACCTTCTTTGCCTCCCCGGCATAGCACGGGACACTAGACAGAACCTTACACACAAAAAAAACATTACATTCATACACCATAAAATAAATAAAAAAATTAAATTAAAAAAAATTAAAAAAAAAGAACGTCTGACCATCTTTAAAACACTTACCAGTTCTTCAGAAGTAAAACATAGTAAAATTTCAAAAACTTTCTCCAAATAATTGACTTTCCTTGGATTTTCTATTTAATTTGGGTAAAGGGGTGATGCTAACTTGCAGGGCTGCTATTTGCCTTACTTCTTGTAGCACTCTAATTCCTCATTTTCTTCTCCATCCTCTCCTTGACTCCTATTCATCTATAGTTGTTGTTTTGGTCTTTTTTTCTTTCTTTCTCTCTCTCTCTTCTCTCTCCTCTCTCTCTCTCCTCTCTTCTCTCCTCTTCTCTCTCCTGCTTAGATTCCTATTACTGTGGTAAAAACATTGACCAAAACCACATTTGAGGAAGAAGCGTTTTTCTATTATCTTACAGCGTCACAATTCATTACTGAGAGGCCCAGGTCGGTAGGAACTCAGGGTTTAGAACCGGAGCTGAGCCACAGACACGGGGCATATTGATTACTGATTTGCTCCCCTGGCCCATGCTCAGGGTGCTTTAATATACAATATAGGATCACCTCCCCAGGGATGACCCAACACCCCACAGTAGGCTGGGCCCTTCCCACACAGCTCAACAATCATGAAAGTGCCCCCATAGATGTTTCCACAAGACCAATCCAATTGAGGTTTCTAAACTCAGGTGTCAAGTTGACAACTAAAGCTATCCAATGCAATTGATCCCTTGTCACCTTGACACACAAAACCCACTGCTGTTAAATGACAACCTTTCCATTTATCCACAAGATATGATGTTAGTATTAATATAACATAGGACAGTACAACCTTAAAAAAAAAAAAAAAAAAAAGTCCTACAGTCCTTAAAAGTCCGAATGCTTTAAAAGTTTAAGCTTTCTTTTAAAAGTTTTCAACTGTGGGCTCCTGAAACTCCACGTTTTTTATTCAAAGGGAAGATTAAGGCATTATTAGAATTCCATTGTGACAGTACCAATTTCTCTATCCCCACTCCGGTCATTTGAGGGGCATTTGGTTGGTTCCAGATTTTTGCTATTTGGAACAAAAGTTGGATAATTTACAGCTGTGCATGTATCTCGCAGTAACTGAGTCTTGTGGGGATCTACCCAGGAGTGGTATGACTGAGTCAATGGCAGTCATTTTGCGTCTTCTAAGGTTTCTCCACACTGCTTTCCATAGTGGCTGTAAAAAGAGTCTACATTTCCACCAGCAATGGATGAGGTTCCCCTTTCCCACAACCTATCAGCACTTGTATCATTTCTTTTCTTGATCCTAAGCCAGTCTTACTGGAGTAGTGAGTGATATCTTTAAAGTGGTTTTATTTGCCTTTCCTTAATTATTAGCGATCTTGAACACTTTTAAGATGTTCTCAGCCATCTCTATTCCTCCTCTGTGAAGTTTCTATTCAATTATTTGCTCCATCTTTTGATGATATTTGCTTTCTTTTCTTCTTGTTTTTTTGAGTAGCTTGTATACTCTGGAAATTACTGCTTGCGTCAGATGTATCTGATGTGAAGGTTTCTTCCCATTCTGTGGTTTTCTCTTCACTTCCTTTATGTTTCCTTTGCTGTACAGGAGCTTTTGCGTTTAATGAGGTCCCAACTGTCAATTGTAGATCTTATTTTTTGTGAGCTGCTGTCTGATTTAGGAATCTTTTCCTATGGTATCTGTCCAGTGGTCTGCTGCCAAGTTTCTCTTCTATCACCTCCAGAGTTTTGGATTTCACGTTGAGGTCTTTGATCCTCTGGGACTATTAGCCTTGTATAGTTTTATGTCTGGTAGAGCAATCCCTCTGTATTGCTCTTTTGCCCCCAGGGTTGCTTTTGGCTATTCGGGGTCTTTTTTTTTTTTAAATGTGTCTTTTAGGAATGAGGATTTTTTTTTTCCAAGCCTGTGAAGAAGCCATTGGGGATTTTGATTGGTATTGAATTAAATCTGTACACGAGTTTGGGTAGGATGGGCATTTTTTGCATATTTATTTCCCCATCCATGAGCATGGGACCCTTGGTTGTCTATCTTCTGATGTCTTCCTCAATTCTCCTTCTTCCGGGGTTTTAAAATTTTCATTGTTAGAGATCCTTGTGTCTTTGGTTATGTTTACTCCTAGGTATTTTATTGTTTTGAATGCTTATTGTGAGTGGGAAGTTTCCTTGTAGCCTTCTTCAGTTGCTTTTTTTGGTGAGCGAAAGGCTACTGATTTTTCTAGATTTATTTGTATCCTGCCCACTTTACTGAAGTTCTTAATCGTTTTCAGAAGTTTTCTTGGTGGAGTTCTTTGGCATCCCTTGGTAGACACTCATATCATTGCAAAAAAAGGGATGCTTCCCTTCCTCTTTTCCAATTAGAACTCCTTTAATTTCCTTTCTTTGCCTTATTGCCCTACGCAAGGGTTTCCAGCACTATCTTGAAAAGGAATGAAGATGAGCAGGGGGCGCCTTGCCAAGTTCTGCTTTAAGGGAGACTGTTTCTGTCTTTTCCCCATTAGGATGATATTGGCTGTGGGTTTCTGTTTATATGGCTTTGATTACATTGCGGAATGATCCCTCCAGCCCGATTCCTCTAGGGACTTAAACATGAAGGAGCTGGATTTTGTCGAAGGCTTTCTCCGCATCACTGGAGAGCTGGTGTGCGTTTTTGTCTTTTAGTCCCATTTATATGTTTGATGATATTTATGATTTTCCTATGTTGAACCCTCCATGCATCTCTGGAATGAATCTGAACTTGGTCATGATGGAGATCTTCTTGATATGGGTCTATATGCCATTTGCCAAGTCTTGCTGTTTAGGATTTTGCATCTGTGTTCATTATGGAGATGGGTCTATTTTTCTCCTTTTTGGTTGTATCTTTACCTGGTTTGGTAATAGCATGATGCTGGCTCATAGAAGGAATCTGGGCGAACTCCTTCCGTTTTGTTCCTTCTAAACAACTGCGTAGTAATGGTTTGTAGTCTTTTTGAAATATTTTACTTAGACTTCTTCCATGAATTCATCTGTGCCTGGCATTTTTTTTAGTTGGTAGGCAATTATTTCATCTTCCATTTCTTCATGTCTTGTTGGTCTATTTAGGCTGTCTTCTTGGTTGAGCTTTTGATTCCAGGATTTAAGATTCTCATCCATTTCTTCTAGGTTCTTCAAACTTGGTAGAGTATTAAATTCTTTGAAGTATTCCTGTCTGATTGCTCTGGTCTTTTCCTTGTCTGTTGTGACTATTTCCACCTTTCATACAGATTTCTATTGATTTGGCGTTGTTCCTTCTTTTCTTTTGGTTAACTGGGCTAGAGCTGTTCTATCTTGTTTATTCTCCCAAAGAACCAACTTTTGGCTTTCATTGATTTTTTGTATTGTTTTCTTTGTTACTATTATTGAATCTCTGCTCTGATTTTTTTGATTTCTTCTATTGTGTGTTTAGGGTTATTTGTTGTTGTCTCTGAAGTATTTTAGCTGCCGTGTTAGATCATTTCACTTGTTGCTCTTTTGTTTTTTTTTTTTTTTTTAATGTGAGCACTTAGAGCTATAAACTACCCTCTTATGGGACACTGTTTTTAAAGTATTCCATAGGTTTTTGCTGTGTTGTATTACCATTGTCACTCAGTTCCAGGCATGTTTATTTCTTCTTTGATTTCTTCTTGACCCATCATTATTCAGGAGAGTATTGTTTAGTCTCATGTGTTCTTGTAGGTTTGTTAAGGTTTTATCCTTGTGTTGATGTTGAGTTTTATGCCCTGTGGTCTGATAGAATGCTGAGATTACTTCAATCTTTTGTATTTGTTGAGTTTTTTCCTGTGTCCCAACATATGGTCTATTTTGGAGAATGTTCTGTGAGGTGGTGCCTGAGTAGAAAGAAAGTTGATTCTCTGGTGTTTGGGTTGTGACATATTTGATAGATGTCTGGTGGCTCCATTTGGTGTATTGTATCATTTAGTTCAGATGTTTCTCTCTTTATCCTTTTGTCCTGTTAATCTGTCTAAGGGACTTAATAGGATATTTCGAAGGTCCCTACTATTAGTGTGCTGGCGTTAATCTGTGCCCTTGAACATCCTGAAGAATTGTCTTTATTAAAGTTTGGTGCACCTGCGTTTGGTGGGTATATATTCACTATTGGAATCTTCATCATCAATTGTTCCTTTAATTAAAATGCAATGGCCCTTTGTCTCTTTTGATTTTTTTGCTTTGCCGTCTATTTTGTCTGATAGTAGCATAGAAACCTGCTTTCTTTTTGGCACCTTTTGCTTGGCCATAACTTTTTCCACCCTTTCACCTTAAGTTAGTGCCTATCCTTGGAAATTGCAATGGGTTTCTTGTAGACAGATAGAGCTGGGGTTGTATTCCAAATCCATTCTCCAAGATTCGCTATGCCTTTTGGATTGGGAGATTTAGCCCCTTAATATTAAGGGTTCTCATTGACCGATGGATGATTCTTTTTTTCACTTTATTATTCCATTTGCACTTTTATTATTTTCTTTTCCTGGGTGTTTGAGGATGTTGCTCCTCTCTTCTTCCCTTTGAATTTCTTCAAGTATTTTCTGAAAGAGTTGGTTTTCTGGACATGTAATTCTATCTTGTTATTGTCATGGAAGATTTTTCTCTCTCCTTCCACATATAATCAACATTTTTGGGTCAAGTATATGGGTTGGCATCCATAGTCCTTTAACACTGGGAAGCTTTGCTCCATGTTCTTCTTGCTTCTGGTTTGTGCCAAGAAGTCAGTTGTAATTCTGATGGGTTTCCCTTTGTATGTGACTTGTTTTTCTTTTGTAGCCTTTCAGGATTTGTCTTCTTGTTTTGGGCATCTAGCCTTTTAACTATGATATGGCATGGGAGTTTATTTTCTGATCTCATTTATTTGGAGTTCTATGTGCTTCTTGTATTTGTATTGTTTGTCTATTTTTTGTTTGGGGGAAACTTTTCATCTATTTACTCTGTTGAAGATCTGTCAACTACTATTTGTCTTGGTATTCTTCTCCTCCCTCTATTACTATGATGCATGAGGTTTATCTTTTCATAGTGTATCATATTTCCTGGTTGTTCCACTTTGTGTATTGTTAAATTTTTTCATACTCTTTATTTGAGGCTTTTTCATTGCTCGTGTCCTTATCTCAGATCTCGATATTCTTTGTTTGCTTCCTCCATTCTATTCTGGTCTTTTTCCTTTCCTTTTCTTTCTTTCATTCGGATGGAGTATCTAATTCTTTTTTCGTTTCATCCTGTTTTTCCTTTAGTATTTCCATTTCCTTTTTGCGCTTCTCAATGTCTTCTTGGTGCTTCTCCGTCTCTTCTTGGTGCGTACTTATTTCATTGGGTTGCTTCCTTTTCAGTGTTTCTCCTTTCTTTTGGCGTTTGTCTTTTCTCCCTCTAGTTCTTTCTGGAGTTTGTCAATTCTGTTCCTTTGTTCTTTCCGATGTTTGTATTGTAATCCTCTAGGTCCTTTTTTTTTTGAGTTTTCATTCTCTCTCTTTAAAATTTTTTTTTACATTTTCTTATTTCTGTATGTGTGTGAAAGTACTGTCTGCATGCAGTTTTGTGCACACATGTCGTGCAAATGCTGGGAGGTGGTCAGGAAGGGGGTTGTGGATTCCCCGGGACTGGACTTCCTGGAAATGGAGTTTCAGCCGGTTCTCGGCCACCACGTTGGTGCTGGGATCGAACCCGGGTCCTCTGTACGAGCGGTCGGCCATCTCTTCAAAACGCTAGGCCATCTTACAGCCCCACATTCTCTCTCTTTCTTTCTCTGAATTCTCTCTATTTTTAAATTTCTGCAAGGTCTGCAATTTATTCCTCTAAGATCTGCTCCTCGGGTCTCACCTCCACGGAGATCCCATTGTAGCTGTCTGCTACAGGTTTGGTAGAGCCTGGTGCCGGATTATCCTGTGCCTTTCCCATGCTGTCCCTTCATCGTTGACCCTGGGCATGTGGGTTTCCCTTTTGCGATTCAAATCACAAATGTCTTTTCACTATGTTAGCAGATGATTTTTTTTCTTTTTTTTTTCCTTTCCTCCTCCTTGTTTTGGGAGTATTGACTTGTCTAGGTTTCAGGCTTTCAATTTTGTCTATATATTGGCTATTGGACACCTAAGTCACTCTTTCTCTTCCTGTTCTGAAAGTTTTCCAAAAAAATAGGCCTCTTGGATACTTTCTCACCAATTCCTTTCTGCGGCCGGGGGCGTGGGGGGATATGCCTGACGCCCTCCTGTTACCTGCCTGATTGACTTCCAGGTTCCAAAAAGTCAGAGGCACCAACCCAACCCCAACCAGCTGCAAAGGCAAGCCAGGAACCCCCGTCCACAAAGGGGCACACAGCTGCGACCCCCAGAGCAGCCCAGGAGACACTCTACCCTAAAATCTAAACACTGTTAATCCCCCCCCAAAAAAAACCCCACCAAATTCTACCAGCCAACCTACCCCCAATCTTCTGGTACTAATTTCTGTTCTGGTTATGTTTCTATTGCTGTGATAAAAAAAAAAAAAAAAAAAAAAAAAAAAAAAAACCACTGACTGCTCTTGAAGAGGACTTAGGTTTGATTCTCAGCAACACACAACCCACCATGGTGGCTAAAACAACCACTTTGTAGCTCCATTTCAGGGGCAGGCGGATGCTGTTTTCTGACCTCCTGCAGCACTGACCGGACACAGGTGCCACTTACATACACACAGGCCAAATAAAATAAAATATAATAAAAAATATTTTATTTTATTTTATTTTATTTTTTATTTTTTAATCAAAAAATATTTTTTAAAAACAATGTAACAAAATCAAACTTGAGGGCAAAAGACTTCTTTTATCTTACAACTCCCAACCATTTTATTTGGAGGAGAAATGGCCAGAAGTGGGATTATTACTGATTCATGGGCTGTAGCCAATAGTTTGGCTGGATGATCAGGGACTAGAAGGAGCAAGACTGTAAATTGGTGAGAAAGACATTAGAGAAAGATGTATGTAGTGGATTAGATCTCTCCAAAATGGACAAAGGATTTGAAAATACTAGTGTCTTGTGTAAATGCTCATAAAAGTCAATTTCAGTAGAGGATGAGTTCAATAATCAAATAGATCGTATGCTCCGTTCTGTGGAAGACAATCAACCTCTTTCTTGAGGTGTCCTCATTACTGCCCGATGGACCAGTGAACAAAGTAGCCACAGTGGGCAGAGATGGAGGTTATGGATGGGCTTAACAGCATGGACTCCCACTAACCAACGCTCAGCTAGCTACAGTTGCTGCTAAGGACCACATCTGCCAACAGCAGAGACTAACACTCTGGGTGTGACCAGCTGGCAATCTAGTGGCAGGATGAATTAATTGGACAACTTGCATTGTGGAGGGAACAGCACTTTGTCATCACAGGAATAGACACCTATTCTGATTGTGGATTTGCCTTTCCTACACCATTATGCTTCTGCCCAAACTACCATCCAGGGAACTTACAGAATACCTTACTCACCATCATGGTATTCCATACAGCATCTATGCCTTGACATAATGGTGGAATGACCTCTGAAATATATAGTCACAATGCCAATTTGGTGGAAATTGCCTGAAGGGCTGGTGAATGGTCCTCTAGAAGGTACTATATGCCTTGACTCAGCATCCAATATGTGGATTAGTTTTTCCTACAGCAAGGATTTCCATGGGCCAGGAATCACGGGCTGAGATTGGGGATGGATACACTCTACTACACTACTAGTGGTCACTGAACAATTTTTGCTCTCATTACCTGCACTTTGTGCTCTGCTGGCCTAGAAATTTTTGTTCCAGTTGGAGAGTGCTTCTGCCAGGAGACACAACAAGCATCCCATTGAACCAGAAGGTAAGACTTCCCCCTGACCACATTAGGCTTCTGATGTCCTTAAGTCAAAAGCCTAAGAAAGGAATAACACTATCAAGAGGGGTAATTGATCCAGATCAGTAGGAGGAAATTGGACGTTTTCTCTGAAACAGAGGGTGAAGATATTGGCCTGGAAGCCAGAGCCAGGAGATTGCTTTGGGGGTCTTTCTTGTTTCTATGTCTTATGATTAAGGTCAATTGGACACTGCACACAACCCAATCCAGCAGGATACAAATGGCCAGACCCTTCATGGATGAAGGTATGGGTCATCCTCCAGGGAAAGAGCCAAAACCCGCAGAGGTGCTTGCTGATAGTAGAGGAAATACAGAATGGTCGTAGAAGAAGGTAGTTAAAATTAATATCAGCTGAGGCCATGTGATCAGTTGCAGAAATGATGATTGTAATTGACACAAATGTTTCTGTACTATTTGATTAAGGAAATACATATATACACAAAAAAAGCCGCTATTTGTCTTTTGTTTCCTCTTTAAAAAATGTGTAATTGAGATAAGTGTTAAGTGGTGAAGTGTTTTAACTGTATATTATCAAATTTTTATAAAATCCTCACAGACTAAGCATTTCTTCACGTGACCATCCCACCTACTCTAAAGATATATAATTGAATTTGCCCATTGTCCATGGGGATTAATTATCTCATGTCGATGGAATTATGACCAGACATTTCAAAATTGAACCAATGTAAGGAGATGCAATTGGGTTGACAACAGGTGGACTTACAATGGCTAATCTGGGTTGTCACTTGATTAGGTCTGGGAAATTAACTGAAAATGAAAGAAAGAGAGTTCTTGATTGGATCATTTGAAGCTGGACGGCCCACCCTAAATTAATGTCTTACTTTCTGATGGCAATCCAGATAAAAGGCCATGGCAAAAGAGTGCATTTGCTTTTTGGCTGCTTGCCTTCTCTCAGCCTGGTGAGTTGATCTTGATTCTGTAACATTCCTTCACTGATAATAGATAGAACAACCCTTTTGGAATCCCAACATAGACTGAAGACCAACAGACCTCCCAAAATCCTCTAGGCCTTCAGCACCAAATTAGACTGCTGAGACATGCAGCTTGTGGACCGAGCAGCTACCATATTCTCAGGCTCTCCAGTGGCGCAGCTGTTCTTGGACTACTTGGCCCTATTCTATAAGCTAACTCACACCACACCACACACACACACACACAAATAATAAATACATTTCATTTTTATTGTTCCTTTTTATAGAGAGCCCATACACTTGCCAAACATACTTCTGCTTCAGATGGTTTGAACTGTGGCTGGACGCTATTCCTAAAAGAGCCATAGGGTTTCTCACCATGGATGCTTCAGATTGGCTCTCATATCACCTTCTTTATGAAAGTTTGCTAGCCATTCTAATATTTTTAACCAATGTACCTCTGACAGGCCAAACTTCCAGGTGGTTCCCACAGTCTTACCTTCTATTATGCATAGCCTTCTATAATCTCTTCCTCTGATTGTGGAATCCTGCTCTCCATTCTGACCATTGAACACAGACGGATGGATGGGTTATCACTGTCTGCTCATTCTAACATCACAGCAGGACCCGATCTTGCGAGCGCTTCAGTGGGAAAACCCATCCACTATCCCCTTGTGGTACACCAACGACGCCAGGTGCAAACATGATACAAACACAACATAAAAGCAAGTGTCCAACAACCTGGAGCGAGGGGCAGATGAGGGTGCCCATTACGACCCAGATGAGAATACAAGCCTTGGATGACACGGGAATGAGAGCCAGACGAGAGAAGGAGGGAGCGCATGTTAGCCCTGGGCCGGATGCAGGAGCCAAACAGGTGAGATAGCAAACGGACAGTGTGGGAAAGGGGAAGGGGGGGGGGGCATGTATAGAGGCCGAGAAGAAAAAACCTGCCTCTCGAACATGCGAAAAAAAAACCCGCTAGCCCTGGACTACAGCGAGGGGGATTGGGGTAGGATGTAGTGGTTGTGTATGAGTGGGTGGGTGGGCAAGGGGGGGTGTGGGTGAAGTGGGTTTTTAAAAACGGTAATAGTTTCTTACCCATCTAATAAAATTCGTATTGTTTTAATGTTCCACTGGTCTGATAAATGTCAACATGTATCTACATAAAAATTTCATTTATTTTTCCAAAATATCATTTTTAAACTGATATATTTTTCCCTCCAATGTTCATAGCTTTTGTCATAAAGGTATCAAACATTTATTTGTTTCTGTAATGCATTTCCTGCATTAAATATTTTACCATTAACTGCAACATTCAGCGAAAATCTTTGGTGCCATGATCGGAAAACCTTTATAGGCAAGATCTCCAAAGGACCACTGAGTGCAGGAACGTAGGTAGGATCTGGGTGCTTCAGAAAGGTTGATTGTTGATTGACTTAATATAATTAATTCACTTGTATTTGGCTTAATTGGCTTTTTGTGGCGAGGGGATGAGTTATCCTCCCAGCTGGATAAAAGGTAGGGCTGTGTGAGTCTCTGGAGATCTTAGAATCTCCCAGACCAGGTGAAGCGCAGTTACCAGGGCAAGGGCTAAAGAGCACACCCCCGCCCACCCACCCCTTCCAATGGGGATTATGAAGGCATCTGAAATAGGCAAGAAAAGAAAGCCTTCAACACAGAGAAGAAAAATTTATGACACAACCTTGGAATACAGACAAATAGAAACCTATGTGCCAGGAACACAAAGAAGGAACAACACAGGAAAGGGGCAGGATAATCCCTCACCAAACTCTACCAAAACCTGTTGGAGATTCCTACAGTGGATCCCCTTGGGGATGGCCCAGGAAACAAATATCACAAACACAATTGGGAACATACTTAAAGAAACACAAAGACTTATCAAGAGCACAATAAAAGAATAATGCAAAGAGGACTGAAAGAACTCAAGAAGGACCTTAGAGAGAGAGAATGACAACTCAGGAAGGACATAGAAACACTGAAAAGAGCCCATGCTGAAAAAAATAAGAAACTAACCAGCGAAGTAAAGATCTACAAGAAGAGATTGCGAAGCTCGAAAAGGAAGTAGAAAGTAGAAATACTAAGGAAATCAGAAGAGGAATTGAAAAAAAATAAATCAAAACACTATTCCCAATCGAGGGGAAAGGAATGGAAAAAGCCTCAGAAAGCACAATGGAGGAAGCAGAAACCAAAGCATATCAGACCCTGGAAGATAACACAGAACACAACTAAAAACCTCAAGAAGAGATTGAAAAAATTTAAAAATACAAAAAGTGGAAAAACCAGGAAACATGGGCGGCTACTATGAAAAAGATCAAACATATGAGAAGAATCCCCAAGAGAATGGTATTGATCAGATCTTCCAGAGAATAATAGATGAATGAAACTCCCCAACGAAAAAAAAAAGACCAAACCCATACAAATAACAAGAAGCACATAGCACTTCAAACGAAAGATCAGAAAAGAAAACTCTCCACGCCCACATCATAGTTGAAATGCTAGACACCAAAGCAAAGACAAAATCCTTTTTTTTATTAATTTTTATAATTTTTGTAGTGTTATGAATGTACTGTCTGAATGAAAGGTTTGTGCACCAATGTTGTACAATGCAATGGACCGGTCAGAAGGCGGACAGTCCGGATTCCCCTGGAATGGCAGTTCTCCTGGCACTTGGAGTTCAGTACGGTTTCGGCACCATTTGTGGGTGCTGGGGATCGAAAACCTGGGTCCTCTGTAAGCACGGTCGGCGCTCTTTAACCGCTAGGCCATCTCTCCAGCCCCGGCAAAGACCAAACCTCCTTAAATCCACAAGGGGGAAAAAAATAACAACAAGTGACCTGTAAAGGGAAACCTATCAGAATCACACACTGACTTCCCAATACAAACTATGAACGCAAGAACGTGAGCAAAGCATTCCCAGTGTAAAGGACTATAGATGCCACCCCAGGTTACTATAACTGGCAAAAATGTTGCTTTATAGTTGAAGAAGAGAGAAAACACCTTCCATGATATAAACAAGATGAACTAATACATTTTGAAAACCAAACCCTTCAGAGAATACTGAAGCAATTCAAAAGGACAGGAAGAAGGAGGCAACCGTCCCAAGCCACCTAAAAAGACAAATCAATTATAAAAGTATAACTGAAGAAAGGGGGGAATCAGAAGTAGAAACCTAACCCCAACGGCACAAATGGCTAATAAGGCAAAAGAAAGCAACATAAACCTATCATGGTCATAACCTTAAATATTAATGACTAAAATTCCCCAATCAAAAGACGTAGACTTGGAGATTGGATAAGGCAACAGACTCCATCGATATGCTGTATTGTATAACATGTATTAAGAAATACATCTTAACTTCAAGGACATGGAAACCACCTTAAAAGTGAAGGATGGAAAAAAATATCCAAGCAAATGGTACCAAACCGAAGACGCAGGTGTTTTGTATTTAATATCAGACAAAATTAGACTTCAAAGTAACAGAAATCAGAAGAGACAAGACCATTACATTTTTTATCAAAAGAACAACTCACCAAGAAGGATTCACAATTAGATATATATGCACCAAATTCTGGTGCCACCAAACTTTATAAAGACAATTCTTTAGGATCTCAAGGCATAGATTAACCCAGTACACTCATAGTAGAGGGACTTCATTACCCCCAATGCTCCCTTTGGACAGGTCAATAGGACAAAGGATAAACCGAGAGACATATGAACTGAACTATATGATACCCCAAATGAACCTCATAGCCCTCTACCGAATATTCCACCCTCATAAGCAGAAGAATATCCTTTCTACTTGGCACCCATGGAACATTCTCCAAATTGACCACATACTGGGACACAGAAGAAAACCTCCACAAATACCAAAAAATTGAAATAATTTCATGTCTTCTCTCAGACCACAGTGCAATACAGCCCAACCTCAAACACCAGGATAAGCCCTGCTGCTACAAGAACACCTGGAGACTAAACAACACTTTTGAATAATGAATGGTCAAAGAAGAGATACGAAAGAAATAAAAGCGTTTCTGGAACTGAATGACAATGACGATACAAAACAACAAAACACCTATGCGGATACCTAAAAGCAGTTTCCTAGAGGAAATGGTTATTGCCCTGGGTGCCTACGTTAGGAAAACAGAAAGAGCACAAGTGAAATGATCTAAACACTGCAGCTATAAAAGCACTTGAGAGGCAACAACAGCTGAACCCTAAATTTTTTTTTTTTGCCACAGACATGAAGAAAATAACAAAAAATCAGAGCAGACAGAAATCAATGAAACAGAAACAAGAAAAAACAATACAACAAATCAATGAATCCAAAACGTAGTTCTTTGAAAGAATAGACAAGATAGATAGACCTCCTAGCCCAGTTAACCAAACGAAAGAAGGAACAAACTCCCAACTCAATAGAATATGTGATTAAAGGGGAAATATCAAAACAGACCAGGCAAAAGACAGACAAAATCATAAGGGAATACTTCAACAACCTCTACTCTACCCAAGTTTGAAAACCTGGAAGAAGTGGATGAATATGTGAATCCTGGGAATCACCAAAGCTCAACCCAAGAAGAGATCAACAGCTTAAACGGGCCCATACTTAATGCAGAAGAAATTGAAGATGTAATAAATAAGAAAAATCCCAACTAAAAAAAGCCCAGGCCCAGTCGGTTTCATGGCAGAACTATAAAACATTTTCAAAAAGACCTACAACCATTATTACTTAAAATTGTTCAGACGACTACAAAAACTGAGGGAATTCTCCCAAATCCTTCTATGAAGCCCAGCATCATCTATTACCAAAAACAGGCAAAGATCCAACTAAAATGGAGAGTTATTGACCCATCTCCCTCAAGAACACAGATGCCCAAAATTCTAACAGGATCTGGCAAATCACATACCGGCCCACATCAAGAAGATCACACACCATGACCAAGTTGGATTCATACCAGATATGCAGGACTGGTTCAACATACGAAAATCAATAACATCATCAACCACCTAAATGGAATGAAAGACAAAAACCACACCATCATCCTCAATTGATGCTGAAAATCCTTTTTGACAAAAAATCCAGCACTCTTTCATGCTTAAAGTCCTAGAAGGGATTGGATTGGAGGATTCAGTTGCCTCAATGTAATCAAAGCCATATACAGGAAAACACAGCAATCTCATCCTAATGGGGACAATGACAGGAAAAAAAACATTCCCTTTATTTTTTTATTTGTTTTTTTCCTTTTTTAATTTATTTATTATCTAATATTTATCCAATCTACACCTGTGTCCCCCATCCCCCCACCACACCAGAACTCATAAATTCTGCCAAACATGCTTTTCCGCTCTTTCTCAGTCGTTCTAGATATTCGCCATGTGGAAGTTGGACTGTTTTGAGCAGAAGTTCACTGTTTCAAGTCAGTTCTTTGATGCATCCTTGTCGTTGTTTTGTTGTTGTTGTTGTTGTTGTTTTGATGTGTGTGTGTGTCTTCCAATATGCATCCACTCCCAACTGCTTTGGCCAAACCCTCAATGGGCCATGCACAAGAAATACCTTACAACTAGGTTATTGGCACCTAGCATCCACAGATGGGGGAAACCATTCGTCGTATTGTTTTCCTGGGAATGTGTTAAATAACTAAACATGATTGTTACTCAGCTCAAGCACATTTGTTGCAAAATTCTTGATGTTATCTTTTTTTACTGCCTCATAGAACTCCATGTGTAGCTCGTACCATATTTTCTCTCTCCACTAATCAGTTGTGGGGCATTTGCGGTTGGTTCCAGCTCCTTGCTATTGTGAAGAGAGCTGCAATAAACATGGCCGTGCATGTATCTCTGTGGTGGCGTAAGTCTTGAGGGTACATGCCCAGGAGTGGTATGGCTGGGTCGGGTGGCAAGTTCATTCCAAGTCTTCCAAGGGTTCTCCACACTGCTTTCCATAGTGGCTGTACCAGTTTACATTCCCACCAGCAGTGGATGAGTGTTCCCCTTTCCCCACAACCTCTCCAGCACTTGGTATCATTTGCTTTATTGATCCTAGCCAGTCTTATTGGAGTAAGATGATATCTTAAAGTGGTTTTGATTGGCATTCCCTTAATGATTAGTGATGTTGAACACTTCTTAAGATGTTTCTCAGCCATCTTAATTCGTCACTTGTGAAGTCTCTGTTCAGCTCTTTGCTCCATCTATTCAGTGGGTCATTTGTTTTCTTTCTTCTTTGTTTTTTTAAGTAGTTTGTATATTCTGGAAATTACTGCTTTGTCAGATGTTTCTGTGGTGAAGGTTTCCTCCCACTTTGTGAGATTTCTCTTCACTTCCTTGATTGTTTCTTTTGATGTACAGAAGTTTTTGAGTTTAATGAGGTCCCATTTGTCAATTGTCCACCTTAATTCTTGCTCAGCTTCTGTCTGATATAGGAAGTCTTTTCCTATGCCTGTGTCTTGTAGTCTGCTGCCCACTTTTTCTTCTATCGCCTTCAGAGTTTGGGGTTTCACATTGAGGTCTTTGATCCATCTGGAGTTGACTTTTGTACAGGGCAAGAGGTAGGGGTTTAATTTCATTCTTCTACAAGTGTGATTCAGTTTAGCCAACACCACTTGCTGAAGATGCTGTCATTTCTCCATTGTGTCTTCTTGGCCCCTTGTCAAATATGAGATGGCTGAAATTGTATGTGCTCAGATTTGGATCTTCAGTTTTGTTGCATCAGTCAACAGGTCTGTTTTTATGCCAGTACCGGGCTGTTTTTATGACTATAGCCCTGTAGTATAGTTTGAAGTCTGGTATAGAGATAGCCCCTCTGTAGCTCTTTTTGCTCAGGGCTGTTTTGGGGTCTTTTGTTTTTCCAAATGAATTTAAGGACTTTTTTTTCCAAGTCTGTGAAGAAACTCTTGGGAATTTTGATTGGGATTCCATTAAATCTATACAAGAGTTTGGGTAGAATGGACATTTTTACAATATTAATTTTCCCAATCCATGAGCATGGGCATTTTGTCCATCTTCTGATGTCTTTTTCAATTTCTTTCTTTAAAGGTTTAAATTTTTGTTGTAAAGATCTTTGGTGTTTTTGGTTAGGTTTGTTCCTAGGTATTTTATTGTTTTGGGGGCTATTGTGAGTGGGAAGATCTCTTTGAATTCTTTCTCCAGTTGCTTGTTCTTTGTGTTAAGAAAGGCCATTGATTTTTTTAGGTTAATTTTGTATAATGCCACTTTGCTGAAGCTTTTAATCATTTCTAGGGATTTTCTTGTGGATTTTTTAGCATCCCTTAAAGAAACAATCATATCATAAGCAAATAGGGAAAGCTTGACTTCCTCTTTTCCAATTAGTACTCCTTTAATATCCTTTTTTGCCTTATTGCTCTAGCAAGTGTTTCAAGCACTATATTGAAGAGGAGTGGTTACAGGGGGCAGCCTTGCCTAGTTCCTACTTTTAAAGGGAATGTTTCTATCATTTCCCCATTTAGGATGATATTGGCTGTGGGTTTCCTGTATATGGCTTTGATTACATTGAGGAATGATCCCTCCAATCCAATTCCTTCTAGGACTTTAAAAACATTCCCTTTAAAGGTAGGAACTCAGCAAGGCTGCCCCCTGTCACCACTCCTCTCAATATAGTGCTTGAAACACTTGCTAGAGCAATAAGGCAAGAAAAGAAAATTGAAGGAGTACTAATTGTAAAAGAGGAAGTCAAGCTATCCCTATTTGCTGATGATATGATTGTTTACTTAAGGGATGCTAAAAAATCCACAAGAAAACTCCTAGAAACGATTAACAGCTTCAGCAAAGTGGCAGGATACTAAATTAACCTAAAAAATCAATGGCCTTTCTTTACACCAACAACAAGCAACTGGAGAAAGAATTCAAGGAAACTTTCTCACTCACAATAGCCTCAAAAACAACAAAATACCTAGGAACAAACCTAACCAAAGACACCAAAGATCTCTACAACAAAAATTTTAAACCCTTAAAGAAAGAAATTGAAGAAGACATCAGAAGATGGAAAAACCTCCCATGCTCATGGATTGGGAAAATTAACATTGTAAAAATGTCCATTTTACCAAAACTCTTGTATAGATTTAATGCAATCCCAATCAAAATCCCCAAGAGTTTCTTCACAGGCTTGGAAACAAAAGTTCTTAAATTCATTTGGAAAAACAAAAGACCCCGAATAGC
>VZQC01009363.1:201044-251688 GCA_009823505.1 Rhizomys pruinosus
AGAATTTTCTTTATAAAGTTTGGTGCACCGGTGTTTGGTGCATATATGTTTATGATTGTGAAATCTTCATCATTGATTGTTCCTTTGATAAAGATGTAATGTCCCTCTTTGTCTCTTTTGATTTCTTTTGCTTTGAAGTCTATTTTGTCTGATATTAGAATAGCCACACCTGCTTTCTTTTTGGTACCATTTGCTTGAAATACTCTCTTCCATCCCTTCACCTTAAGTTGATGCCTATCCTTGAGATTGAGATGGGTTTCTTGTAGACAGCATATAGATGGGTTTTGTTTCCTAATCCATTCTCCCAGTCTGTGCCTTTTTACTGGGGAGTTTAGCCCATTAATATTTAAGGTTATAATTGAAAGATGGATGTTGCTTCCTTTCACTTTATTATCCATTTGGACTTCTTTTTTTTCCTTCTTTTTTTTCTTCTCTTCTTTTTCCTTCTTTAAAATGCAACATTTTCTACAGTAATTTTGTCATTGAGATAAATTCAGAGTATTTGGAGCTACTTAGTACCAAACCAACAAATATTTCTTTCTGAGTATTTAATTATCCCCCCCTTCTTTTGGTCTTTTTGAGAAAGGGTCTCTCTGCAGCTCCAGCTGTCCTGGAACTCTCTATGTAGACCAGGCTGGCCTTGAACTCACAGAGACCCACCTGTTTCTATGTCCCAAGTGCTGGGATTAAAGGCATGTGCCACCACACCCAACACTAATTATTCCTTTTTTATTCTCAGTTGAGACAATAAGTCACCTGATCAGAGTACCTGAGACACTAGTGTGAGGATGGTGGGATGGCAAGGACATTCAAGGAAGAAAGGCTGTTTTGGGTCATGCCAAATTTGACAGTTACAAATATATCAATGCTACAAAGAGTTGAAAGTCTTTGCAGTATGGGTCACAGGTTCCTATGCAAGCAATAATGGATTTATGCAAAAGCCAGATAAATTATAAAGTCCTTTGGTGGAAAGTTTGGACTTTAAAAAAAATCTTGTACATAATGAAAACCTTTGAAAGCAAAGCATCAAAGACTCAATATACATTTTAGAAAAAAAATACTTTCCCAACTGTGTGAAGACTCAGTCATAATTGAAGATATAGACATCTGTTCTGAGATAGTTACAATAATTCAACCAAGAAATAAGCCTTTCATCTATGAGAGTGAAAATAGAAATACAGAGAAATGGAAAAATACGAAAAACTTGAGAAAACATGATCGACATGACTTGAATTCTGTGTGGCAGGAAAGGTGATTGAAAAAGGTAAAGATTGTCTTCAAGGTTCCATTAAGAGCCAGTAGGGAAATATTTACTGTAGTAGGAAACACAAGAGAAGCAAGCAGTAGATTAAAGTAAACCTCATGGTCTTTTCAACAATTTCTCCATGACTCCTGCCACCAAAGTAGGAATTAAATGGCTTCAAGCACAATGTTTGAAAAGGTAGCCAGGCCTGGTGGTTCACGCCTTTAATCCCAGAACTCTGGAGGTAGAGGCAGGTGGATCTCTGTGAGTTCTATGCCAGCCTGGTCTACAGAGCGAGTTCCAGGCCAGCTGGGGCTACAGGAAGACCTTGTCTGAAAACACTAAAAGAAAAGATAGACTTTCAGCTACATTACAATTTCTCCAAATAAAAGAAAATTGTATTCATCTTGTGCAGTGGCATGTCTCAATGCCAAATATGAGGCTTGAAAACTAGCATCTAAAATTATCAAATGAATTAGAAACTGTTACACAAATATGGCTTTAAAATAATTGATAAAACTGAGAAAATTGTTGTTATAGGTCACAATTTCTTCATTGAAAAATCATAATAGGATAAAATATAATTCACTGAATTTTTGTGAAGAACAAATTGTACATAATATATTAATATATTTTGTTAACAACAAACTGACTCAAAAACCAACAGAAATGTCTATTACCAATGTATTAATCAGGGTTCTCAAGAAACAGAGACAATAGGATAGACAGATACATAGATTAGTAGATTATGGGTAGGTAGACAGATACATAGACATAGAATTGGAATAAGTCATGAGAGGCTATATGAAAGCTCAAGAACCAGGGAATCTTTCAAGGTACATCATGCCATGTCTGGGAGATGCAGAACCTGCTGCCAAAAGTCTAAGAGTGTGGAGGGCCTCTGTGGCAAGACATGGAATCCTGTAGTTCCATAATGCCTGAGAACAAGAGGAGAATGTCACATTTCCAGGAAAGGCAGAGGGAAAATTCTGCTTTCTTGGACCTCTTTGTTTCATCTGTGGCAGAGGGAAAATTCTGCTTTCTTGGCCCTCTTTGTTTCATCTGTGGCAGAGGGAAAATTCTGCTTTCTTGGCCCTCTTTGTTTCATCTGTGGCCTCAGCCCATTGGACAAAAGATGCTCATATTAGATGTCACATAGCCTTCTTAGTCAATTGATTAAATCAGTGCTAATCTATTCTAGAAACATCTGTACAAATCCAACTATAAATAGTTTTTTTTTTTTTGCCTCAACTACCAGGGTATCCCTTAATCCAGTGAAATTAATGCCTAAGGGAAATTCTAAACAGATTGTGGGCTCTGAAGGATCAAATAATGAAAATTATCCACTTTCATACATAATTATGACAAATTTACCCCATGTTAATAAACTCCCAGAACCTTTCTCAGCCTCCAGCTCAATCGCCACTTCCCTATACTGCCAGATTGTAGGGGAAATCTATTTCCAATAAGGTACATATGATCTGAAAGTCAGAGAATATTGATCTACTTTATAACAAGTTATAGTGTTTCTGGATGTATGAATATAAATGAGTAAAATTGGGTGAACCCTGTTCTCCAATTGTTCAACTCTCCAGGAAAGCATGTCTGGAAAGTCTGTGCTACATACTACCAATAGTAAGTACTAGTGGACCCAGGAGAGTGTTCTGGGTGGGCTATCTTGTGTTCTGTACTTTAAATTGGATCACCATTTTGTGATTAGAAAAGCTATGGCCCTAACAGTTATAGACAAGTGCCCACTCCCCATATTCAAGATGCTGAACACATAAAAGAATCTCCTCCATCAATTAGTATTTACTTTGTACTAATGACTTTCCCAAATGCCCGAAACTATGATTGAGAAGCCAAGGTCTCTTTAAAGAGATTATAGAAGCATTGGATCTGAACTTCGTTTAATATGTGCTGTCTATGAACCCATGATGTACTCACTAGGAAGGCTCTGTCATAAAGGCAAAGTCTCATTTTGAAAGATATCATTACAAGAACACATGAAGAGCAATGCGTGGGTCCATGGGTGTTGGGAATTGAGCCAATAGCCTTATGCCTCTATTATCCCAACCTTTAAATCAGTAAACCATACTTTTTTTTTTTTGGACTTTTTGAGACAGGGTCTCCCTGTAGCCCCAGCTGTCCTGGAACTCACACTGAAGACCAGGCTGGCCTTGAACTCACAAAGATCCGCCTGCCTCTGCCTCCCAAGTGCTAGGATTAAAGGCATGCACCACCACACCCGGCAGTAAACCATACTTCTTAATGATAATCATAAAATATAAATCCAGAAAACTCACTTTTCTGCTTAAGGTAGTTATCAAAATATCTTCTTTTAAAAGTTGGCCTTTTGTTTCTGTATACATTTTGAGACTCTTCTGATTCTGTGAATGTTAATGGAATTTTTATTAGACCACTACTTTGGGTAGTATGATTATTTTAACAATATTAATTTTGCCAATTCATGAACATGGAAGCTCTTTGCATCTACTAGTGTTCTCTGTAGTTTCTTCCATGAAAACTTCTAATAGTTTTCATTGTATAAATACATAAATATTTAAATTATTTGGTTAACTTTATGCTTATGTTTTGTTTTTTTTTTTTTTTGGTCTTTTCAAGACAGGGTCTCTCTGTAGCCCCAGCTGTCCTGGAATTCACTCTGTAGACCAGGTTGGCCTTGAACTCACAAAGATCTGCCTGCCTCTGCCTCCCAAGTGGCTTATGGCTATTTTTAAGTCTACTGTAGTTGAGATTTTAAAAATTCGTATTCATCAAGTTCATTGTTTATATAGTGAAGGCTACTGATGTTTGTATATATTTTGCTAAAATTGATGATCAGCTCTAAGAATCTTCTGGTGGGCTATCTGCATTCTACATATAGAATCATATCAGTTACATACAATAATAAGATTACTTCTTCTTATGTAGTATGTCCCACTTTGCTTCTCTTGCTTCACATCTCTGGCTTCCAAGCACTATATTAATTAAATAGGACTGGTAATAATGGATACAGTTTTTACCAATTAAGATTACATTCTTTCAGTTTTTTATCAATTAGTATAATGTTGGATATATATATATATATATATATATATATAGAGAGAGAGAGAGAGAGAGAGAGAGAGAGAAAGAGAGAGAGAGAGAGAGAGAGAGAGAGAAAGAAAGAGAGAGAAAGAGAAAGAGAGAGAGAATTGTTTGAGATATAATCCATTTCTACTCTACTCTCTACTTCTTTCTCTTTCCTCAGGGCTCTTATCATGAATATATGTTGAAGGAATTTTCAGCCTCTGTTGAGATGATCATGTGACTTTTGATTTTGATTTTCTTCATTTATTCTATTACATTGATCAATCTACACAAAAGAACAATATTGAAGGTATTGCAATATCTGACTTCATATAGAGACAGAAAAACTAAGATGGTAAAGTATTGATACAGAATAGCAGCATAATCTAAGGAAACAGAGTAGAAGTTCCAGGAATATACTTGTGGGTATAGAACGATCTGATTCTTGAAGGTGCCAAAAGCATGCACTGGAAAAAGTGAAGTTTCTTTAACAAGTAGTACTGTGAAAACTAGATATCCACATAGAACACTGAAACTAGACATTGATGTTCAACTTGTACAAAAACAAATTCAAAATGGAACAAAAGCCTGAAACTTTGAAACTACCATAGGAACATAAAGGAAACACTTCACAGTATAGGCATGAACAATGACTTCAAATTGCCCTGGAAATTTCATCAAAGAATTGAAAAATGATATTGTATCAAATTTCAGAATTTCTATACACCTAAAGTAAAGAATAACATTCCGACCTGGGTGTGGTGGTGCATGCCTTTAACCCTAGCACTTGGGAGGCAGAGGCAGGTGGATCTTCGTGAGTTCAAGTCCAGCCTGGTCTACAGAGTGAGTTCCAGGACAGTTGGGGCTACAGGGAGACCCAGTCTCAAAAAAGACAAAAAAAAAAAAAAGAGAAAAGAATAACATTCAGAAAGTCTACTGAGAAGAATATGTCAGCTATTCATCCAACATGGGATTAATACCCACAATATATAACAAACAAAAAATAAACAATGAAAATACACATATTTACTTGAATCAGCAAATGAACTGAACAGACACTTTCCAAATGAATAAGCACAAATGATCAATAAATATATTTTAAATTTAGCAATGTTAGTCATAGGTTGATTCCAATCAAAACTACATTGAGAATTCATCTCACCCAAGTCAGAATGGCTGCCATCAAGAAAAATAAACAGCAAATATTTGTGAGAATGCAGGCAAAAGGAACTCAGTTCACAGTTACTAAACCAGTCTAGGTTATTTTTAATAGATGACAGAATAAAGAAAATACAATATCACATAATCACAAACACACACACACACACACACACACACACACACACACACACACAAATGAGGCTTATTCAGTCCCCCAAAGAATGGAACTGTTTTATTTGCATAAATATGTTAAATGGAAGAGTATGAGTTTAAGTGAAATAAACCAGTTTCACCAAGACAAGTATCACATGTGTTTATGAATGTGTTTCAGCATGTGATCCCCAGCGAGTGGTGCTCTTTGGAACACTTACAGAACCTTTAGGAAGGAGCTGATGCATCTCTGGAGGCAGTGGGTCATTGGATCCAGGCTTGAGCTTTCATAGGCTAGCTCCACTTTCTGTTCACTCTCTGCTTGCTGACTGCTGCTGTCATGTGATATGCCACTATTCTTTCCCCATGGTGATGAAGTAAACAAGGAGGAGCTGGAACCAGAAAATGTCATAGGAGGGGTAAACAGGATCAAAGTACAGAGTAGGGATACAGATGTTATCATGACTTGCCTTAATTTATGCAATTAGTACATGCTACACATTAAATGTAAAAGAAAATTTTAAAATGTTAACCAAAAGAAAATAATTGGGCATTTGCATTCATTTATATTGGAAATCTGAAGTAAGCAAAAAGTCCTAGTAACTAAAACTTAATAATATGTAAGCAATGAAAGAGCTGGATGATCATTATGCTGTGATCCCTGAAGAAATAAACCCATGTAAGAAATAGTTTAAAAGAAAAATCCGAGGGTATTGAAGAAAAATAAGACATTTGTTTAGTTCCATTCTAGCTACCACACAGCGCATGGGTTACTTTCAATGTCAAGGGAAAATTCCCACTATGTAAGAAGACATCAAACTGTCATCATCCCTGTCCTGGGCTCTATCTCTACAGCCTTAATAGTGGCACAAGCAGAAAGTAAGTGTCCCCTGATGGGAACAGAGCTTGCCGTGAATGAAAGCATAAGGACATCTATTCACTAATCCCATCAAACATTTAGACTAATTGTACATTTTCCAGCTCACAGGCAGTGTAAGGATGGAATAGGAAGTTAAAAATGAGCAGGAGGTGAGGCTAGAGAGATGGCCTAGCAGTTAAGAGCACCGACTGCTCTTGCAGAGGACCTGGGTTCGATCCCCAGCACCCACATGGCGGCTGAGAACCATCTGTAACTCCAATTGCAGGAGAATTCCAGTTCCAGGGGAATCCGACACCCTCTTCTGACCTCTGTGGCATTCCACCTTCATGCAGACAGTACATTCATACACATAAAAATAAATAAATAAAATTTAAAAAAATGAGCAGGAGGAAGCAACTAAGCCCCTGCTGTTCAGTGCGGGAGCCACTAGTTATATGTGCTGACAACTGGAACTTGAAATTGAATTAAAAGTTGAATTGCTCACTCCCATTAGCTACATTTTAAGCATTCAATAACGATCTGAGTCTACTGGATACTATTTAACATAGATATGTAACAGTTCTATCTTTTTAAAAAATTTTTTATTTAATTTTATTTATTTCTGTATGTGTATGAATGTACTGTCTGCATGCAGGTTTGTGTAGCCGTGTCGTGCAGTGTCGCAGAGGTCAGAAGAGGGAGTCGGATTACCCTGGAACTGGAGTTTCAGACGGTTTTCGGCCGCCATGTGGGTGCTGAGGATCGAACCCGGGTCCTCTGTAAGACTGGTCGGCGCTCTTAACTGCAAGGTCATCTCTCCAGCCCCCATAACAGTTCTGTCTTTACAGAATATCCACTTGGACAGTCCTGAAAAAGAAAACAAAAATAGATTTTAAAGTATTTTGCTGGATAAAATAAATCTATTGAACAAATCATTTTCCTAGTTGGTTGGGAGAAAGAAAGTATATTAGAATTTTTTTTCTTTTTTTTTTTGAGATAAGGTCTGCCTGTAGCCGCAGCTGGCCTGGAACTTGCTATATAGACCAGGCTGGCCTTGAACTCACAGAGAGCCACGTGCCTCTGCCTCCCAAGTGCTACGATTAAAGGCATGAGTCACCAACCTTGGCTATATTATTAGATTTAAAACTTCAGATGATACAGCATAAAATGCATCTGGTTTACATTAAAAATATTTTTAGAAAATGATTTGGGGAGGCCTTTGGAGAAATTTAAATATGAATATGAAGAGATGAGGTAAGAAATTTTCATTATGGAAAAGTAAATAAATCATGAATAATGATCATTTTAGGTTTGTAGGAATATTATGTTTTCTTATTTGCATATATAGACTCTATAGACTATTAACATATATTAATACGTACTCTTTTATGTATTATTTATTTGGTGTGTTTGTGTTCAGTGTGTGTGCTAGGTTGTGCATGTTGAGTTCAGATGACAATTTATGGGAGCTAAGTCTGTCCTTCTACCATGTTTGCTGAGAGATCGAGCTTGAGTCAGCAGGATTGGTGGAGCAATTTTTACCCACAAAGCCACCTCATCAGTTTTGTTTTTTGCTTCTTTGATTGTTTGTTTGTTCGTTCGCTTGTTTGTTTGTTTGTTTGCTTGCTTGCTTTAGCATTCTGGCTACGTTTTAAAAGTGTTTTTAGGTTCACCTCTGCTTAGAAAATCTTTAAAAAGACTGAGAAAAAGACAAGTCATTTTGGGTAGAATTCATGAGCACGGTTGGGGGGAGGGGCATGGAAGGGGCAATGAATCTAAATTGGATTGAGAAATGTATGTAAGACACAAAACTTCAATAAAAATATATAAAAAAGAAATTACTTCCTCCTCATCAACATTGGAACCAGAAGTACATAGTCTTAGATGATGAACTCACAATGACACACCGAGCTCACCTAAAGTTCACAGTGAACTTGAGGGTGCACTCAGTGTTGTACATTCGCAGCTTTGAACCAAATACATAGTGACATGTGTTCGCCATTTAGGAAAATGCACTAAACTAAAAGTTCTCCTTGCTCTACCCTCTCAATACTTCCTCCAAACTTCTAGAACCCATTGATCTTTTATTTCCACTGTAGCTTTTTCTAGTACATGATCTATGTAATCTCACATATAATCTTGGAAATTAGCTTCTCTTGATAATGCACATTTAAAGTACCAACACATCTTTTTATATCTTGGTAGTGCATTTCTTTTTATCTTTGTCTGGATATACCACAGTTTATTTATCCATTCGCCTATTGAAGGGCATCTTGGTTACTTGCAAATCTGGGCTTTTATCTACCTGCATCAGAGTTCAGGTTTCTGTGTGTATTTAAGCTTTCAATTCCTTGGGTTAAATGCCAAGGAGTCCAACTGTTGGGTCACAAAGTATGAAAACTCTAAAGTTTCATCCAATGCTTCTGTACCATTCTGAAACAAGGGGTGACACTCATGTTGCTGCACATCTTAGCTTCTGATGTTCTCACTATTTTGAGATTTGGCATTCTAATGGATAAGTATTGGCAGCTTCCTACTGCTTGCAATTGTATTAGTTGTCATTACAGGTAATATGCTTTTATGTGCTTACTTGCTGAGTATATTTAGTGGGGTCTTTTTTTATCAAGATGATACTGCTCACCTGCCAAGAATAACTTTCAGCTGTTTTTGTCCTAGATTAACTCTTGTCACATGACTTGTAGTCGAGGAGAAGAATGCTTTGTGAAGCTGCCAGGCAGTAAGAGCCCAAACACAACAGGACAGAAATGTTAAATCTGAAATATATATGGCCAAGTAAAGAGATTTTCAAGTGGAGAATGAAAAACAATACTTTAAGGGCATCAGTAAAGCAATCACAAGCTGATAGTAAAGAATCAAAGCCCAAGAAACAGAAAAAAGAATTTAAAAACCTCTGACAATAGTTTCATTTCAATTCTTTCATTGGTTTTACTAGGCTAACCATAGAGAAACATCCAATCCAGTGAGCTAAACTCAAAGACCTTCTTTTTCTCGGTTTTGGCAATAAAGTCTGAATTTCTTCTAAAGGATTTCTTCCACCAGGGCAGCATTTCCTTTGGGACTATGTTCTCTCCTATAAGCCACATTCAGGGACACCATGGCACTTTGTTGAAATTCATGCCTAACTTTGCTTCTCGTTTCCCCAATCATGCCATCTGTCACATGTATACATGTAATCATCAATTATTGCTAAAGTCATTTTTGATCATCAGTCTTTCTCTAAAATATTGATCCCCTTTCTAGGCAGGGTGGCACATACTTGTAATATAGCCAACTGGAAGGCAGGAGTATCCTGAATTTGAGGTCAGCCTGGCCTATATAAGAAAATCCTGGGTGGGAGAGATGGCCTAGCGGTTAAGAGTGCTGACTGCTCTTGCAGAGGACCTGGGTTTGATCCCCAGCACCCACATGGTGGCTGAGAACCATCTGTAACTCCAGTTCCAGGAGAACTCCAGTTCCAGGGGAATCTGAGACCCTCTTCTGACCACGGCATTGCACGACATGGATGCACAAACCTACATGCAGACAGTACATTCCTACACATACAAAAATAAATAAAATTTTAAAAATTTAAAAAAGAAAAGAAAATCCTGTCTAAAAAAAAGTCCTATCAGTTCTGTCACTTGTAATCATGCCCTTAGCTGTCTACTCAAAATTCATTATATCCTTCTCCTTTTCTATGATATATTTGGTCACATTAGGGGGCATATTGGTTACTTTTCTTATTCTTGTGGCCAAATACCTTAAAATAAGGGATTTAAGGAAGGAAGGGCTTGTTCTGGATCACACAGTTTAGTGAATACAATCCATCATGGCTGGGGGAATAGTAATAGAACCAGGTCTTGTTTGTGGTTTCAAGAAGCAGTCTGCTTACATCTGTACAGATTAGGAAGCAGAGGACAGGCAATACCATCACTCCACTCACTGTCTTTTTTACTCACTTTGGGACCCTGGCCTATGTCACAGTGCTGCCTACATTCAGGGTATTCTTCCCCTCTTCAGTTAATACTCTTTGACCAGTGAGACTAAAGGTCTGCTTCACTAATGCCCTAAAAATTCCCTAATTCAGCTGGGCCTGGTGGCACACACCTTTAATCCTAGCACTTGGGAAGCAGAGGCAGGCGAATCTTTGTGAGTTCAAAGCTAGCCTGGTCTAAGTGTGAGTTCCAGGACAGCTGGGGCTACAGGGAGACCCTTTCTCGAAAAGACCAAAAAAAAAATTCCCTAATTCAATCAAATTAACATTCAAAATTTACCACCATCAATCTTGTCAACTTGATATTGAAACATGATTAAGTTTTTAAACTATACTTCTTATCGTGTGTGTGAATGTAGAGATTAGAGGATGACTTGTGGGACTTGGTTTTCTACTTATACCATGAGGCTCCTGGGAATCAAACCCAGGTCCTCAGGCTTGGCAGCAAACACCTCTTATACACTGAGCCATCTTCCAAGCCCTACATTGCTTTTAAAATACAGCATTCTACCCCTTGTTCTCAAAGGCCCATGATTGTCTCCTAGTGTCAAATACTTTTGGTTAATCTCCAAGAGTCCTCTAAATTTTAACAGTAGCATCATTGTTCAAAAGTCTAAATTCAAAGTCTTCTTTGAGACTGAAGATAATCTCTAAACAGTGCCTGTAAAATGGCAAAGCAAATTATATACTTCCCAATATACTGTGGCACAGAGATATCATCCTCATTCCAAAAAGGAAGAGTAGGGGAATAACAAAGAAAGAACAGATCAAAGCAAGACTAAAACTCAACAAGGCAAACACCAAACACTGATACTCCATGTCAGGCATGTGGAACTCATGAAGAATCAGGACTTAATTAGTTCAGGTAGTGTTGCCCCTCCAACTCTACTGCCTGTAACACATGTGGCTTCTCTCTTTAGCTTGTTCCACTTAGTGTCCATAGCTTTCCTTGTCAAATGTCCCACATTTCTGGTCTCACCAATATCCTATGTTCTTCATTCAGACAAGCTTACCCTATGGTTGTGTGTACTCAGGCATGTCCACATACATTCATATACTGCACAATAAACACACATATAAACACACACCATATCTATATATACATATACAGAGAATGAGTGAATAGTGAGTAGCAAAATTTTGACCACTCCATACATATTTAATTTTTTTTTATTTTACATGTATGAGTGTATTGCCTGTATGTATATAAGTGCACCCATATTGCGCAATGCCCATGGGGGTCAGAAGAGGGTGTCAGATCCCCTGGAACTGGAGTTATGGGCAGTTGTTATCTGCCATGTGGGTGCTGAGAATTGAACTGGGACCTCTACAAAAGCAGTCTGCATTCTTAATTCCTGAGACATCACTCTAGCCATCATACATACTTTAAAACAAACTTTTGTGCCTATTTTTCCATTCTTCCTAATTCAACATGTATGTGCATATATATTTATACACATATATATGGGAATATAAATAAACATTTAAAAATATTTCAAAACAGGCTTCACATGAACAGCCACATTCATAGCCCACTCAGGAACTTTGGGCAGAGGATCCCAACTTGCCTGGCTTTAGCAGCCTTCTAGAGCCTTGATGCAAGCCTGTAGGATGACTTCACTCTGATTTCTTCCTTTCACAGGACCAGCACCATGTAAGTAATGTAAGTCCTACTGCCGGCTGGGGAGGTAACCTACTTCCCTTGGACCACAACTGCAGTGGAATCTGTATGCCTGGCCAACTAAGTGTGGAAAACCTTTACCTCATTTGACAATTTCCAGCAGGATGTGTTGAGACTTTATATTTTCAGTTTTCTTCTTTCAGATGAATATTTTTCAAAGGAGTTTTCAGTTTTCCACCTCGAAGCCTTTGTTGGATGGGATCTTGTCTTCAAAGCACATTTCCCATTTTCCTAGTGTGCAGTCTCTCTTTACCGAATCAAATCCTTTTAACAATTACAGACGCCTTCCTTGTCCACAACTTTAAACTCACTCATACTCTTTTTTTCTCAATAAACTGAAAATTTTCATATACTTTTGTTTCATTTTTCTGTTTCTCTTTTGCTCTCCGTAATGGTAAATTGTGATGACTGAAGTGAATATTCAATATGGTGGAGCCCTGAATTCTAGGCTGTTTCCATTTGTCACTTGATTTCAGCCTTCAAGCCCAGCAAGGTGAGAAGGCAGGGTGGTGATACAAGCTACTGTCCAGGATTGGTTCAGAGGCCACTTATTCACATTTCAGCAAGGCAGAAGCAGCAAAGTAGGGTTGGCAGCGATCAGCCCATGTTCTCTTTATTTCCATTTTCCATCCAGTCCAGGACCCCAAGCTATGGGATGGTGCTGACCACATTCATGGCAGGTCGTTTTGCCGTTGACTAGTTTCATCTGGAAACACCCCCACAGATACATCCAAAGGGGTACCTCATAATTGCCCTCAGTATTTTTCAGTTCAGTTAAGTTGATAAATCAAAGTACCCCTTGTAGCAAAGAAACCATGGGGGCGGGGCAGCTTCCGGGTCCTTTTGCTCACCTCTGGTGTTTCCTGGTTCCCTCATTACTAAGGTAAAACAAGGGAAAGAACGTTCCAATCTTAGAATGTATTGGGTTGGGATTGCCTACAATGTAGTGGCAGAAAACATACATTCAGCAGAGCCTCAATCTTCACAACTTGGTGGGTCCTAGAGGGAACACATCTGCAACCTGCTAGACACACACTCCCTTTCGAAATGGCCACTCCTCCCTGCAGGAACTTGGAGCCCTTTGCCCACACTGATAAAATGGCGAAAGGGTCCCAGAATTCCAAAAGTCCTGTGCGCCTTTTGTGGGAATGTCAGCACCCACCATGCGGAAACTTGTTCTGCAGCTGGGATTTGCTTTAAGGTCCTCCCACTATGGACCCAGCTTCTCCTGCGATAAGCCCATTCCAAAGAAGAAATCAATTATCCCACGCCCATTAAGTTTGTAGCAATATAGTCATTAAAAAGAATCCTCTGTTAAGAAGAAAGAAAACAAGCTGGGGGTGGTGGTGAACGCTTTTTTTTTTTTTAATTTTTTTTATTAATTTTATTTATTTCTGTATGTGTATGAATGTACTGTCTGCATGCAGGTTTGTGCACTCGTGTCGTGCAATGCCGCGGAGGTCAGAAGAGGGTGTCGGATTCCCCTGGAACTGGAGTTCTCCTGGAATTGGAGTTTCAGATGGTTCTCGGCCACCATGTGGATGCTGGGGACCGAACCCGGGTCCTCTGTAAGAGCGGTCGGCACTCTTAACCGCTAGGCCATCTCTCCAGCTTTTAATCCTAGCACTTGGGAGGCAGAGGCAGGAGGATCTTTGTGAATTCAAGGCCAGCCTGGTCTACGGAGCGAGTTCCAGGCCAGCCTGAGCTACAGGGAGACCCTGTCTCAAAGTGACAAAAAACAAAAAAAAAAAAAAAAAGAAGAAGAAAGAAAACAAATGATTCACTCAAAAGATGGAGTAAAGAGCTGAACAGAGACTTCACAAGTGAGGAAATATAGATGGGTGGGAAACATTTTAAAAAGTGTTCAACATCACTAATAATTAAGGGAATGCAAATCAAAATGACTTTAAGATATCATCTCACTCCAATAAGACTGGGTAGGATAAAGAAAACAAATGATACCAAATGCTGGAGAGGTTGAGGGGAAAGAGGAACACTCATCCACTGCTGGTGGGAATGTAAACTCATACAACCACTATGGAAAGCAGTGTAGAGAACACTTAAGAGACTCAAAAATGATGCATGACATGGGTGCGCAAACCTACATGCAGACAGTACATTCATATATATATGAAAATAAATAAAATTAAAAAGAGACTCAATATGAGCTTGCCACCTGACCCAGCCACATCACTCCTAGGTATATACCCAAAAGACTCATCCCACCATAGACATACGTGCACAGCCATGTTCACTGCAGCTTTCTTCACAATATAGAAGAGCTATAACCAACCTAAGTGCTCTTCAACTGACGAGTGGATAGAGAAAATGTGGTGCATCTGCACAATGGAGTTCTCTGCAGCAGTAAAGAAAGATGACATCATGAACTTTGCAGGTAAATGGATGGAACTATAAGATATTATGTTGAGTGAACTATTACAGTCCCAGGAAAGCAAACGATGAACAGTATCCCTCTTCTGTGGATGCCAGCACCAAGTACCTAGTTGTAAGGCAAACTAAGCAATGTTAATGTTATGTTCCTTGTGATCTGAAAACAACTGTGCTCTTTTATTGTGAATCCCTTAAGAGGTTCTAGAATTAAGCTACCATTTATTTTCAGATGTAGGCAGTTTTAGTATATTGGTGGAGGGTTTGCATGCACAAAACCAAAAGAATAAGGGGGGGGAACTAGTTTGTCCTGACATTGTGTCTAACCACAGTATCTATCTTATGGGAGGGCTTCTTAGTATTTCTTATACAAGGCTGCTTGAGCTTTTGTCCAAACATTTTCTCAAATATTATACAATAGTTAAAAGTATCAGGCTGGTGTAAATTAGCCTTTCTGGATGCTTAACAACCATACTTAAGTCCCATACCAATTTGGCCAAGGGACTTAAGGGATAACTTTATTCCTTGCCCTCAGAGGTCAACTAAGTCCTAGGGTACTATGCATGGAGGCATCTCTTGAAATATCCTGCAACTGTGATTCACCAGTTTCCCTGTGCAGGGAGGTCTTGGAGACCCACTAATGGGACTTTAGCCAGTGTCCAGTTTATAAAGAGGAAAGTCTGCTCAGGCTTCAAAAAGAGAAGCGTGGTCTAGCAGGACCTGACTTAGTCCACAAAAGGATGGAACTGGTAAATGAAAACCCAAAAGGAGCAAGGGGCTCCCTCCTCCCCCCAAAACAAACCCCTGAAGACCAGATCCCCAACTGACCTCGAGAAAACCAAAACCTTGGTTAATTAGAGCTAACAATTCAAGCGTCCAAAAGGAAAGTATAACCAGAAATAAATAATTAGTAAGGTCTGAGAAATGGTACTTCAGGTATAAAACTTGAGATCTTAGTAAAAAGACAAAAAGAAAAAAAAAAAAAAAAAGAAAGAAAAGAGACACAGTTTGTTTTGCCTGTATTACTGACAAGTACAGCTACCAGGAGGCTGCCATGCTTGCCATCCTTCCATAAGACACGAGACACAGCTTTCACAGCTTCCATCTATGGACTGAAGACTCATGTCTCTCCAAGATCCTCCAAACTTCAGTGTCAGACGGGGACTTCTGAGACATCCAGCTTACGTACTGAGCTACTACTTGGGGTTCCAATCTCTTCAGAGTATAGATTGCCATTGTTGGTCTACCCAGGCTGTATCATGGAGACCAGTACAGGAAGATCAATACAGGACGCTGGTGCTTACTGAACTCATTTGGTGACCAAGGGAAGGGAAAACCCAGTGTGGGATCACAAGGGCAGAACTGATGATATGTTTGGACCTTGCCAATGAGGAGCCTTCAAACATGAAACATCTTTTAACCTATGTAAAAAGAAAAGAAGCCTTTGAGTTTAATGAGGTCCATTTGTAATTGTTTGATCTTAAATCTTGCGAGCTGCTTGTCTGATTTAGGAAGTCTTTTCCTACGCCTATGTCTTGTAGTCTGCTGCCAACTTTTTCTTCTGTCGCCTTCAGAGTTTGGGGTTTCACGTTGAAAGTCTTTTGATTCCATCTGGAGTTGACTTTTGTACAGGGCAAGAGGTAGGGGTTTAATTTCATTGCTTCTACAAGTGTTGATCCAGTTTTGCCACACCACTTGCTTGAAGGATGCTGTTTTTCTCATTGTGGGCTTCTTGGCACCTTGTCAAATATAAGATGGCTGAAATTGTATGTGCTCAGATTTGATCTTCGTTTTGTTCCATTGTCAACAGTCTGTTTTTTGTGCAGGTACAGGCTGTTTTTATGATATAGCCCTGTAGTTATGTTTGAAGTCTGTACAGTTAAGATTCCCCCTGTGTAGCTCTTTTCGCTCAGGGTTTGTTTTGTTTATTTAGGGTCTTTGTTTTTTTCCAAATGAATTTAAGGACTTTTTGTTTCCAAGCCCTATGAAGAAACTCTTGGGGATTTGGTTGGAATTCGTTAAAATCTATACAAGAGTTTTGGTAAAATGGAACATTTTTACAATGTTAATTTTCCCAATCCATGAGCATGGGAGGTTTTTGCATGTTTCTGAATGTTTTTCAATTTCATTCTTTAAAGGTTAAATTGTTTGTTGTAGAGATCGTAGGTGCTTTGGTTAGGTTGTGTCTAGGTATTATTATTGTTTTTGAGGCTATTGTGAGTGGGAGGGTCTCGTTGAAATTCTTTCTCCAGTTGCTTGTTTTGGTGTAAAGAAAGGCCATGATTTTTTTAAGGTTAATTTTGTATCTGCTACTTTGCTGAAGCTTTAATCGTTTCTAGGAGTTTTCTGGTGGAGTTTTAGCATCCCTTAAGTAAACAATCATATCATCGCAAATAAGGGATAGCTTGACTTCTTTTTTCCAATTAAGTATCCTTTAATTCCTTTTCTTGCCTTATTGCTCTAGCAAAGTTTCAAGCATTATATTGAAAGGAGTGAAGACAGGGGGCAGCCTTGCTGAGTTCCTACCTTTCAAGGGAATGTTTCTGTCATTTCCCATTTAGATGATATTGAGCTGTGTGGTTTCCTGCATATGGCTTTGATTACATTGAGGAATGATCCCTCCAATCCAATTCCTTCTAGGACTTTAAGCATGAAGGGATGCTGGATTTTGTCAAAGATTTTTCAGCATCAAAATTGAGATGATGGTGTGGTTTTTGTCTTTGATTCCATTTATGTGTTTGATGATGTTTATTAATTTTCGTATGTTTAACCATCCCTGCATCTCGGTAGAATCCAACTCGGTCATGATGGATGATCTTCTTGATGTGGGTCTGTCTGTGATTTGCCAGTATCCTCTTTAGAATTTTGGCATCTGTGTTCATTAGGGAGATGGGTTCTATAATTCTCCTTTTTTTAGTTGTATCTTTGCCTGGTTTTTGGTAATAAGAGTGATGTTGGCTTCATAGAAGGAATTTGGGAGGAATCACCTCTGATTGTATCCTTCTAAACAGTTTCAGAATCAATGGTGCTAGGTCTTTCTTGAAGTGTTCTCTTACTCAAAAGCTTCTGTACATCAAAAGAAACAATCAAGGAAGTGAAGAGAAATCCCACAGAGTGGGAGGAAACCTTCACTGCAGATACATCTGACAAAGCATTGATTTCCAGAATATATAAACTACTCAAAAAACAAAGAAAAAAGAAAACAAATGACCCACTCAATAGATGGAGCAAAGAACTGAACAGAGACTTCACAAGTGAGGAATTAGAGATGGCTGAGAAACACCTTAAGAAGTGTTCAACATCACTAATCATTAAGGAAATGCAAATCAAAACCACTTTAAGATATCATCTTACTCCAATAAGACTGGCTAAGATCAAGAAACCAAATGATACCAAGTGCTGGAGTGGCTGTGGGGAAAGGGGAACACTCATCCACTGCTGATGGGAATGTAAACTCATACAGCGACTGTGGAAAGCAGTGTGGAGAACCCTTGGAAAACTTGGAATGAACTTGCCACCCGACCCAGTCATACCACTCCTGGGCATGTACCCTCAAGACTCACCCCAATGCAGAGATACATGTACGGCCATGTTTATTTCAACTCTCTTCACAGTAGCAAGGAGCTGGAACCAACCCAAATGCCCCTCAACTGATGAGTGGATAGAGAAAATGTGGTACATCTACACAATGGAGTTCTGTACAGCAGTAAAGAAAGACAACATCATGAGCTTTGCAAGAAAATGGCTGGAGCTAGAGGACATCATGCTGAGTGAAGTACCCCAGTCCCAGAAAAACAAAGGACGAATGGTGTCCCTCATCTGTGGATGCTAGTGCCAATTACCTAGTTGTACGTATTTGTTGTGTATGGCCCCTGAGCTTTTGTCCAAAGCAGGTGAGAGTGATGCATATTGGAAACAACAACAACAACGACAACAGAAAGGACTGCATCGAAGAACTGACTTTAACAGTGAACTTCTGCTCAAAACAGTCAACTTCCTCATGGAAAATATTGAGAAAGACTGAGAAAGAGATGAAAAGCATGTTTGGCAGAATGTATGAGCTCTGGGGGGGTGGGGGAATGGGGGAGCATGGGTCTAGATTTGTTTAAAAACTAAAAATAAATTTATGTGAAAAAAAGAAAGAAATGCATAAGCCGAAGTTGCTAAAAGATATATATGGTCAGGGCTGGAGAGATGGCCTAGCAGTTAAGAGCACTGACTGCTCTTGCAGAGGACCCGGGTTCAATCCCCAGCACCCACATGGCTGCTGAGAACTGCCTTTAACTCCAGTTCTGGGGAATCCGACGCCCTCTTCTGACCTCCGAGGCATATCATGACAGGGGTGCACCAACCTACATGCAGACAGTACACTCATACACATAAAAAATAAATTAAAAAAATTTTTAAAACGATATATATGGCATGGCATGCATATATGCATACTTTGGAATGATGCAGATTAAAAGGAACAACAACAACGACAACAACAGCAACAAAAGACTGGGTCAAAGAACTGACTGAAATGGTGAACTTCTGCTCAAAACAGTAAACTTCTGCATCAAAATTTTAAAAGAGACTGAGAAAAAGATGAAAAACATGTTTGGCAGAACGCATGAGCTCTGGTGGGGTGAGGGGGCAAGGAAGGGGGATGGGTCTAGACTTGATTGGAAGTTTTGTATGGAATGCACAAGCTTTGATAAAAATTGGCTTTAAAAAAGAAAAGGAAAAAACCCTCTGTTATACCATTTATATGTAACCTTTTTTTACAGAGGCCTACAGTTATCCATTTTCAGCAGGTAACAGTTTGGGGAGGTCAGTAGCTAGGGAGAACTAATGAAAACATTGTTAGGAAGCTCTAATACAGCATGAAAAGATACCATTGTTTTCTATTAGTTGTTCCCTTAACAAAAGCTAAATTGGGTGCAGCTGTGTGGATATGAATAGGTTTTTGTTATGTTGTTGTTGTTGCTGTTGTTGTTAATTTTCCATAGTCTACAGTCTCTCTCTCTCTCTCTCTCTCTCTCTCTCTCTCTCTCTCTCAATAGCCAGTTTATTCTGAATCCAAATATGAGTAACCATGGCCCAGAAACACAGATTCAGGTTAGCACAAATTAATTGTCTCTCATCCAGAGTTCTGTCATGGGACTTTCTGTCCTCAGTGGGGTTAGCACAGGCTATTCATCCTGGCCTATGATCAAGAGGAAGCAGAGCCCTGTTTTGCCCTTCAATGCCCATTGCTTGGCTAGCTCTGGCTGACTCCAGCAAGGGCATTGTGCTAAGCAACAGTTTTTGTTACTCTGCAGACAACAATCTTACATGTTTATAACTTTGTAAAATTTGCATATTAGATAAAGTTTAGATACATAGTTATACATGTTTTTAGCCTTAAAGATTTAGAAGGCATCAAGAAATTGCTATTTGGGCAGTCCTGAATATATCTGTTCACTCTGACAAAATAAGTATTTTGTTATTCTATATATATGACATATGATTATACATCTATAATAACTATGATCATTCCCTAAATTTGGAAGCGTGTTAAAATTTTGATTGTCAGTACAATAGATTTATTTTACTGATGTTCTTATTTCAGCAAAGATTCTAAATTTCACTTTAGAAGTAGCTTCTATCTAGTGCTTCTGTGGAATGATGCCAATCATTCTGGCTCTTATATATAGATTAAAGAGAAATAGGTATTATACATCTGTAAAGCTGTACAAAATCATTTAATTTTCAGGTTAGTTTTACTCTTGTGCTTTGTAAAGCCTATTTTTGCTACCCTGTTTTCTGTTACTTGATAATCGTGTTTTGGTAAAACTTTACAACTAAACTGCTGGTTTAGAAGTACAGTTTCTGACAAAGAAGTTTGAATAGCATTTTAAGTTGCTAGGGCATTACCCACAGGTCAAGCAGAATGGACTTCAGGTACGTGTGCCTTAGGAGTCACTTCTATCTCTCAGTTGCTTGATATTTGACCTAAAGGGCCTATTCAGATCCCACCTAAGGGCACTTATCCCCCAAGATGGGATGAAGTCAGACCAATCAGGTCAAATCTTTTCCTGGCATCCAAGGACAAGGAAGGGCAAACTACCAGATAGTTAATTATTGATGTCTTCAGAGTCTATTGTTCAGAGACAATGGGGGGACATTGTCAGAATTAAAATAGTCTTGCTGTGTAGCAAAAAACTAGGACATAGGACCCACCATACACAGAGAAGACACCAAGAGACTCAAGTGGAGAAATAAGGAAAAGTTTATTTACCTCAGCGGACATGGCAGTTTCCTCCAGAAAAACTCAAGCTCTGAACTCAGCTTCTTACACCATTTATACTCATAGGTGGATATCTCAATCTATGAGACTATTGAAGCAATGGACCCCCAAGAAATAGGAATTTCCCCCAGCAATCTCACGCTGGAAGAAAAGAAAGGCCCTAGGCTTGAGGGGAACTTGTCTTCTGGAAAGCAGCTTCATACACTTCTATAACTTGTCAGAACACCTTACAGGATGAGACTGAAGCCCAGAGACAGGTCAGTGGGGAGCATTGCTGTATCTTGATCTGGACCGCTTAAATGTACATATCCTAGGACCTGGAAGAACTTGGGGTTCATTGATCTCTCTGCCTTCATCTCAATGTGATCACCATCAAATAATCTACTATTTTCATTTCAAAGAATCCACCTCCCCTATTCCACAAGGTCTAGTATGTCATGAAGCAAGGTAAGGTGAGGTGCTGTGGCCAGGGAGGACTTCTGGGAAAGCCTTTGAAGATTCTATCCCTTCAGGTTTTCTCCCTTTATCTCTGTTTAGGATTCCATAGCAGGTGTGAGCACCGGTTTTGTATGCCAGAAGATGAACACAGTAGTATGAATGGTGAGGTGGAAAGACAATAGAAACCAGGACAGAAAGAAGGACAGACAGACTGGCTACCACTGTGTGTTGAGCTACCTGCTTTTAAACTCTGGGTTATTTTATTATTATTTTTTTTTTTTGCTTGCTTACCATACTTCTCAACATAAAAACTGTGGGAAAGCTTAGTTAGATGGGTTGGATTCTAAGCCAATGGTACCTCCCTGGCCACACCCATGGGGTGGGGTGTAGTGACAAATTGAGTCATGATGGATATTTAAGCAGACATGTTGGAATAAAATCTCTCTCTGCATTTGAACCTCAACCTGCCTACACATGGCGGGCTTTCCACATGGGTTGTCCTAGAATTAAGTGGACCCAGCCACAAATCTCAGTGGTGACGCCACAAAAAACAAAGGCAATTTTGTCTAATATATCAGGAAAATAACATCTCATAGGATATTTTCGAAAACGACTATTATTATTAGATATACAGGTCCTACAGCAGGAGCTATAATGCTTGAAAGCTTATTTGTGTTTAATGTAATTTTAAAGATTGTCTCACTTAGAGAGCAGAAATTCATGCTTTTAATATTTATGCCTTTATCCAGAAGATCCCAATATATAAGAACTGGTATGACTGTGTTGTTTTTCAAAGATGAAAATAAAATATCTCCATATTCTGGTCGTCAAGCCTGAACCCAGTTTAACCTTCTCTTTCTTTTCCTATATTTTGGTGTGTATGTGTGGAATCACATTGAAAATGTTATTTTGTAATTCAAATTTAAACTTATTATACAACAAAGAATTTTTCCTAACTCATTATTCTCCAGAAAAATAAAAAAAAATAAAGATTGATGAATAAACATAAGAACTAAGATTAAAATGACATTTCATTTTTCTTTAATTACCAAATAAGAATAAAGTCATAAACCTGGTAAAATGAGATGCAATGCTTGATCTAGGAAACTTATACATGCCTCTCAAGCCTAAGCCTGCATTAATAATACCTTGGCCAAGCTTGCTAATGTTCACTTAGCTACTGATAATGAATCATGCAGCATCTGCCCCCATATCAACAAATATTATATTACACAGTACAGAGAAGTCTTTTAGTTTAATTAATTACTTTAGAATCCTATATCTTCCTAAAGATAATGGTTCTACATTCTATATCATATATAAGTTTATATAAAGAACAAAGTGTGGCATTCTAAGTAAAGTATTTCAAAAGACTTGGTATACAATCTTTTATACACACACATACACATACATAGTAGTTATGCATGCACACATAAAAATACAGGGATACTTGCCTACCTATTAATTTACAACCTGCTTGAGTTTCCAATTATTGGTGATTGGCACCCACACCATATTAGAATCTCATCAGTGTGTCTGTATCACCAAGGTATTATGTATACTGACCTTTTGGCCCAAATACGTGGATGCAAACTAATTGCCTTATTGGTTCCACTCTCTGTCTTTGCCAGTCCAGTAATGATATCTGGGCAATAATTGCTTCCATCTCCCACCTAGCTCTTTACAAAGCTTAATATCTTTGTAACAAAGATCCTCTAAGCCACACAGACATGGAGGTGTACAAAGAGCTGAAACAGTCTCTTTCTAAAAGAACTGAAACAGTCTCTTTCTAAAAGAACAAAAAAAGCCCTCAATGTGAGGGATAAATAAGGAATGTAGGTAGCTTCCTGCAACTACCCTTCTCACTAAACACAAATTTACAGTGTTCCAGGCAGACTTCACCATATTGCCCTAAAATATCATGCTCAACGACATTATACTCCTTCAACCTTTAGTAAAGGGTACAATGCTAGTACAGTATAAAGGGTTGTGCATTCATTCATCACTTTTTAATTTTATTTAATTTTATTTTATGTGTCTGAGTGTTTTGCCTGGATATAAGTGCACCTGTGCATGCAATACCCACAGAGGCCAAAAGAGGGTGTCGGATTCCCTGGAACTAGACTTAACAGAGGGTTGTTAGCTGCCATATGGGTGCTGGGAACTGAACCCAGGTGCTCTGCAAAAGTAGGCAATGTTCTTGAATGTTGAGTCATCTCTCCAGCCCCTCATTCATCATTTTAATTAATGTGAAACTATTTAGTGAAAACAATGATCAGGAAATAATATTAATATAGGCATACAAATTAACAACAGCACAAACTAAGATACCCTAGGGCTGATTTTTGGAAGTGGTGCTACAGCCTTGGACAGGAAAGTAGCAGAAAGTATAGTTAGGGCAGAATCAAGCTGACAAAGCTAATTTAGCTCAGCTCTTGCCCTTCCTTTGTGGTGCTTACCATTGTCTGCCACTCCCTGTGGAAATCTACAGAAAGTACTCCTTAGTGTAAACTCTGGACTCCTCAGCTCTGAGCATTCACTCCTCAGACCTGCTCCCCTTTACCTTATGCTCTGGAGAGTGAAGTCCTTGCTGAGGTGCAGCTGCTACATGGACAGCAATTCTGCCTATGTAAGTACTCACCTGCCACAGAATTCACCTCTAGGTGCCAGGTTCTTTGTTGTGTGAACTCAAAAGCTTGCTTTCATGGAAATGCAATTTTTACACCAGTTTAAATGCATACTTTCTACAATATCTTGCTTTTGAAAGAAGTAGATAGTGAATCTGCCAGTTTTTGATATTATGGAATTGGCATTGTGAATAAATGCTTTGAGAATCTAAAATATCCTCTAATGTAGTATAATATTTAAAATATTGGTTTGATCCTATTTTGAGTCTGTTGCTGGAGTCAGATGATCCTTTTCTCTTTTTTTCCTATTATTACATGGGATTTTTTTCCTTTTTTCAATTTTTTTTATTAAACTTTTTCCATAGGTTATACCTCATTTCTCAATCAAATCTAGAATCCCTTCCCTTTCCATGCCCCCCACCCCACCCAAGTCCCTGCACTCTGCCAGGCATGTCCTGTATCTTTTTCTGAGTCTTTCCAGAGGCTTTTTTTTCAGTTCCTTTGTTGTTCTCTCCAACTTGTATTGCTACAGTATGTACATATATATAATACATAGTTATATATATATACATACATACATACATACATACATACATACATACATACACATATCACTTGAATTGGAGGATTTTTTTCCTAAAAGATGTCATGTTTTCCTTAAGGAAGTGTTCGAAATTTCCTCCTTGGCAATCCCAAACAACCATCAATCCTGTACTTTTGCTCTGCATGGGGGTCTTTCCCTCCCATGGTCCCCCAAATGAAGTCCAGTAAGCACACATCCTGTCTCGATCCCCCTGCACTGGCCTCCATGATACAGCCCAGGTAATCCAATAATGGCAGTCTATATTCTGATGAGGCTGACATCTCCTTAGCTGTTTAGTACACAGCTGGGTATCTCAGTAGTACCCATCTGGCATTGAAGGTTTGGAGAATTCTTGGAGAGACATGAGTCCTCAGTCCATATTGCAAAGTTAAAAAGCTGTGTCTCATGTCTTTGAGGAGTGCCCAGAGAGTGGCAGCCACAAAGTAGATGCACTTGCCAGTAAGAATTAAAGACAGGCCACACAACACTACTCTCTCTTTATTCTTTTTGTCTCTTTACTAAGATCTCAAGTTTTATGTCTGCAGTACAGTTTCTCTGGTCTTACTGATTATTTATATCTGATTGTACTTTCCTTTTGGATGCTTAAGGTCACACAGTTAGCTCAGATTAACCAAGGTTTTTGTGATCCCTTTCTTAAGCATGCAGTTAAGTCCACACCCTCATGAACCTCTCCATGGCTTTCAGACCACTATGCACCTGTGCTTTGTACCAGGGACATATGTTAAATGGCCAGTGGCTTTCAGGACACTGTGCCCCCTCACTTTGTTTCAGGGACAGATGTCAAAGCACCAGGGACAGTCTGTGCCTTGAGTTCACCGAAGTTATTCACAGGATTCAACCAAAAACTGCTTTTTCTTCCTGGCTTGTCCTTTCCATAGAAGCCACACTGAAGGCTCTCGTTCATTTTTCTCCTTCTGGCTCATACACAACAGTGCTGTTCCCCAGGGTCACTGTAGGGTGGGGACTACACATTTAACAAAACTGTGCAATCTTCCATTTCTCTGTACTTATGTTCCGCCTTCATTGGACCACACCCAAGGTAGCATGGTTAGAATTGCAGATAACTCATTTGAAGAAAATAAACATACCTCTAAACTGTAATACTTAGAAATGTGTCAAATACTTCCTTCCCCGAGGTAAAATGTCATATCTCAAGGAAATTATGTTTGACCTAATGAAAATATTCAAAGCTTTATTTATATTCCCCCTTGATGCCCAGTCGGTTCACTCCATCCATGCCAGATGTGTCAGCTGGATTTAGACCACAGCAGGATTCGGCAAATGTCCTAGGGTGGGTTGTGGTTGACTTAGAGAATGCCGAAAGGATTGGGAATTTATTTGGTATTTTACAGTTTGTGACATAACTATATCAAATGTGGGAAGATTTAATAGATTTTGAAATTACTTCAGAATAATAGGTAGAACACTTATAACGTGTCAGTCAAGAAATGATTATCTTCCTCTTAAATTTTCATAAAATGAATGGGTTAACAGCCATAAAAGAGATTTTAATTTCTTTCACATTGAGAAAGAATTAAATTCTTTGATGAATTAGAGGGCAGTTTATAATTTACTTTTAGTTACTGCAATATTTTTTCCTAAAGCACTAACATCATTGAAATGGGCTGAAGATAGTTCTCAATTATTAGAAGCACTCTCCTCTTCCAGAGGAGCTGAGTTCTGTTCCTAGTATTCAAGTCATGTAGCTCCCCATCACCTGCAACTCCAGTAGCTTCAACTCCCCCTTCTGGTTTCTGTGGTTTTCAGCATACACATGGCATACAGACACCCCAGCACAGTTGCACACACGAAAAGAAAAGAAGAGCTCTCCAAATAAATACTAAGCAAGTCACTTTAAAAATCAATACAGACACAAATATTATGGAAGTAACAACCACCTTCTAGCTAGAACAAAGGCCAACTTCACAAGATGGAGCCCATACCTGGCATTCTTATCAAGGCCAAGAATTTGTGGCTGGACGGGGGTGATTTACACAAAAGGCTATGGCTGATGAACATGCAGAGGAAAGAGACTGCAGAGCGCTCAGCCATAAATGGGACACTTATATCACACTATCACCTCCCAAAGTTCAGGGATCATTTCGGAAAAGGGAACAGAAAGATTGTCAGAGCACAAGGTGGTAGCCGAATACAAGAAAACTGTTGTCTGGATACTACAAAGTAGCTGTACATGTGAATCCAAAGCTTTGACAGCACAGGCCCAAGTCAGACAAAAATTCATTATGGCTTGGAAGAAGTGGACAAGAAGTCCCAGCCTTGGCTGATGACCTACTGGCAACTGATAGCTTCTGGCAAAGGGAGAGATCGTTTTAGCTGTGTGACAACTGGCAAGCTAGCCAGGATCCAAGAGACAGACCCACAGCCAAGAGTGTTTGGGGTACACAGGTTAGATTGAAGAGACCTTTAAAAATTAATAATACAGGACGTAAAGTTAGGGACAGGGAGTAATATGGTAGGGGTGGAGATGGGGGATTTGTCTGAATATAATCAAAATAAACTGAAATTCCTGAAGAATGAATAAAATGTTTAATGTTTGTTACTATATGTATCTGGTTTCGTTTCTACAATTTTTATAAAACCATTCTTATGTCTAAGAGATTCAGTTCTGCTTTGGAATTCCATTACATCAGGACCAGCTCAGTTTTTCCATTATGAACCTGACATTGTTTCTGAAGCTAAGGCAGTTTTCTAGGTATTGGATGCTATATAAAACCATGAAATTAATTTCTTGCTATACTGTTTACAGTAATTTAAGGGTGAGTGGAAGTAATAATACACGAAATCCCATGGTGGTATTGAAGATTTCTATTGGAATCTGATACCAACGTAAGTATTTCACTTTCTCCTTGGTCCCTTAAATTTGGATTTTAAGTAGTTATCTAAAAATGCATGTAATGGTTCTATAGTGGATACCTACTTGAGAAAACTAGAAATGTGTTCATATAAAGAAATATCTGATGCAGAAAAAAAGCCTTTAACAAAATCCAGCATCCCTCATGCTTAAAGTCCTAGAAGGAATTGGATTGGAGGGATCATTCTTCAATGTAATCAAAGCCATATACAGGAAACCCACAGCCAATATCATCCTAAATGGGGAAATGACAGAAACATTCCCTTTAAAGGTAGGAACTAGGCAAGGCTGCCCCCTGTCACCACTCCTCTTCAATATAGTGCTTGAAACACTTGCTAGAGCAATAAGGCAAGAAAAGGATATTAAAGGAGTACTAATTGGAAAAGAGGAAGTCAAACTATCCCTATTTGCTGATGATATGATTGTTTACTTAAGGGATGCTAAAAACTCCACCAGAAAACTCCTAGAAACGATTAACAGCTTCAGCAAAGTGGCAGGATACAAAATTAACCTTAAAAAATCAATGGCCTTTCTTTACACCAAGAACAAGCAACTGGAGAAAGAATTCAAAGAGACCTTCCCACTCACAATAGCCTCAAAAACAATAAAAACACCTAGGAACAAACTAACCAAAGACACCAAAGATCTCTACAGAAAAATTTTTAAAACCTTAAAGAAGATTGAAGAAGACATAGAAGATGGAAAACCTCCCATGCTCATCGGATTGGGAAAATTAGCATAGTAAAATGTCCATTCTACGCCAAACTCTTGTATAGATTAACACAATCCCAATTAAAAATCCCAAGAGTTTCTTTCAACAGGCTTGGGAAAAAAGTCCTTAATTTCATTAGAAAACAAAAGATCCCGAATAGCCAAAACAACCCTGACTCAAAAGAGCAATACATGGGGGGAACTCTATACCAGAACTCAAACTATACTACAGGTCTAAAAACAGCTTTAGTACTGGCACAGAGACAGACTTGTTTACCAATGGAACAAAAGCGAAGCCAAACTGAGCACATTCAATTTCAGCCGATCTCCATATTTGACAAGGGGGCCAGAAGAACAAAATGGAGAAAAGAAAAGTATCTACAGCAAGTGGTGTTGGCAAAACTAGATCCCACCACTTGTAGAAAGTAATGAAATTAAAACCCCTGCTTCTCACCACTGTACAAAAGTTGGACTGACTCCAAGTGGATTAAAGACCTAAACGTGAAACCACAATTTTGAAGGTGATAGAAAGAAAAAGTTGGCAGCAGACTACAAGACATAAGCATAGGAAAAAGACTTCCTAAATCAGACAGCAGCTGAGCAACAATTAAGGTCAAAATTGACAAGTGGGACCTCATTACTCAAAAGCTTCTGTACATCAAAAGAAACTAATCAAGGAAGTGAAGAGAAATCCCACAGAGTGGGAGGAACACCTTCACCACAAGAAACATCTGACAAAGCATTGATTTCCAAGAATATAATAAACTACTCAAAAAACAAAGAAGAAAGAAAACAAATGACCCACTCAAAAATAAAGTCAAGAGCTGAAGAGAGACTTCACAAGTGAGGAATAGAGAGGCTGAGAAACATCTTAAGAGTTGGTTCAACATCATTAAATCATTAAGGAAAATGCAAATCAAAACCCACTTTAAGATATCATATTACTCCAATAAGATGGCTAGGATCAAGAAACAAATGATTACCGAGTGCTGGAGAGGTTGTAGGGAAAAGTGGAACACTCATCCACTGCTGTGGGAATGTAAACTGGTAAGCCTCTAAAAGCAGTGTGGAGAAACCCTTTGGAAGACTTTGGAATGAACTTGCTACTGACCTACGCCCATATCATACCTGGGCATGTACCCAACAAGACCTCATCTTACCACACAGATACAGGCACAGCCAATGTTTAATTTCAGCTCTTTTTCACACAGCAAAGAGCTGGAACCCACCCCAAATGCCCCTCAACTGACGAGTGGAATAGAGAAGATGTGTTACATCTACACAACCGGAGTTCTAATGCAGCAGTAAAGAAAACGACATCATGAGCTTTGCAGTAAAAGGGCTGGAGCTTAGTTAAGACATAATGCGAAGTGAAGTAACAAAGTCCCAGAAAAACAAACGAACGAATTAGTATCCCTCATCTTTGGATGCTAGTGGCAATTACCTAGTTGTGAGTACTTCTTGTGCAATGGCTTGAGCTTTTTGTCCAAGTAGTTGGGATGGATGCATATTGGAAACAACAACAGAATAGGACTGAACCAAAGACTGAGTGAAAAGGTGAACTTCTGTTCAAAACAGTCAAACTTACATGGAGAATTGAGAAAGAGAAGAGTGCAGGTTTGGTCATCATGGCTTGGTGGTGGTGGGGGATAGGGGGGCAGGGCTTCTAGTTTATTATAATAAAAATCTTTTTTATAAATATAACAAAATATCTATAATATTTTTTTTAAAAGAAACTGAGAGAGACTCTGGTACAGGGCTAAAGGATAAAGAACTAACAACCAAACCTCATACCTGAGATCGATTCCCAGAGCCCACTTAACAGTGGCAGGAGAAAAACTCTACAGCGGTGACCGCGGCGTGAAGGGGCTTGCCCCACCTAACATGATGGGCAGGAATTATTTGTGTTCTTCCACTAATATAGTATCTTTGAAATTTTGCAAATAGCAGAATTTTACTTTCTCCAAAATAATTTTGGTTAACATATGCCAAAATTGAATCACAAGCATTTGATAACAGCTTGCTGATATTTTCTCACATTTGGGTACTCTATTCTTTCAGTATTTCTGTAAGTTCCCCTAATTAAATTTTGACCTGAATAATACTGATGTGATTCCAGTTTGGTTGTATTTACTAATAAATACTAATAAAAACCATACTAATAAAATGCTAGTGATTTTTGCATTAATTCGCATTTTCAATATATTTCTTACACATAATAAACACATATATATGTTGAAACATTTTTAGGAAAAGGATAATATATAACTCATGATTCATGTTACAAAATAGATGGAAGGTGAAAATTTATATATATACAATAATATATATATATTTATATTATAATATATATATATATACATATTTGTGGGGTTTTTATTGAGACAGGGTCTCCCTGTAGCCCCAGATGTCCTGAAACTCGCTCTGTAGACCAGGCTGGCCTTGAACTCACAGAGACCCACCTGCTTCTGCCTCCCCAGTGCTGGAATCAAAAGTGTACACCACCACACCCAGCTTAGTATATTTTTTGTTGTTTGGTAAATGCATAACTCTTTTTATTTTCAGTGTTAATTAAACTAAGTAAAATGAGCATATGTGAGCTAGTAAGAATGTGCTTAATCTAAATTTATGCCTGCAGATTTTTAAAAATATTTTATTTTTAATTTATGTATATGAATGTATTACTTGCATGTGTGTAAATGAACCCGTGTCATGGTCACACAATGTCTGTGGAGGTCAGAATAGAGTGTCAGATCTCCTCGAAGTGGAGTTATGAATGGTTGTTAGCCTCCATGTGGGTGCTGGAACCAAACTGAAGTCTTCTACAAAAGCATCCAGTGCTCTTAACTACTGAGCCATCTTTCTAGTCTCATGCCTGTAGATTTAAAAACATTTCTTTTAAGAATTGCTTTATCAAGTCTAGTGCTACATGCTTTTAATCCCAACATTTAGGAAGCAGAGGCAGGTGATTTCAGTGAATTCTAGGCAAGCTGCTCTATATACCAAGTTCTAGGCCAGCCAGGACAACATAATGAGATCTTATTTTAAAAAATAATACTCTTAGGAACTATGGAATGGAACACCTATATCACACCCCCACCTTCCAAAGCTCATGGATATTTGTAGATGAGAGGTAAGAAAGGTTGTGAGAGTTAGAGGTTGTAGATAATCCAAGAAGACCCTATTGTCTGAACAGCACAGGGTAATTGCATATATGAACTCACAGCACTTGTGATAGCATTCACAAGACCTGTATAAGTCCTCGCCAGACAGGAGCCCAGCATGGCTCCGGGACATAGACAAGGAAGCTGTAGCTGAGTAGCTATTGGCAATTCAGAACTGCTGGGAGAGGGAGTCAATTTTCTTCACCGGTGTGGTTTCTGGTAGGTTGGCCAAACTGCAAGAGACACACACCCAGGGACATTTGGGGATTATATTTGATAGGCCTTTAAAAATAATAATAAATGATATGAAATCTGAGGGAGGGTGTAGGGTGGGGATCGAGAAGAGAGAGGGGGTCTGAATGTGTTTTGAAATACATAGTTTGAATTTCTAGAAGAATCAATAAAATATTTTAAAATTAATCACCTATTGTTCTGTTACTTCTGAATATCGAGATAGCCATGGAAGATTTGAAAGCATTCAGCTGAATATTGTCTTCCTTAAAGGAAAGATAGAATAAGAAAAGCAACTTGCTGATATTGCATAGAGAGAGTCTGAGGGAAGGCAGGACATTGAGGGAAGTGGATTAGCTGGTACAGCCTTAGAAACACCTGAGAAAGTCAGGATCTTCCAACTGGATTTCAAATCATTTGGCTGCCAGATACTGGCTCTCAGATACTTGTCATTGGAGCAAGATGTACTCATTGCTTAGGCAAATTGAAAGCTAGTTCTTTAGAATAGTTAAATGCATATTAGGAGTCTTTTGTGAAGACATCTGTCCCTGGGCGTTCAGCATTTTGAAGACAGCACTGTTTATCACTTCCATAGCTTCTGTTGAACACTCATCTGTTTCACTCATTAGTGCTTTCTCTGATGAACTATGCTATTATATTTATTGCATTCTTCTATTTTGTTTCTTTAGCTACATCTGATTTACATCTCTGTCTACTGTCCAATAATATAAATTATAATTTCCACTAAACCATGTTTTTGGCATAAGTATATTCTAAATACTGCTCATTTTTACATTAAAAGTAGGAAGATCCACCAGGTGCACGGCAGTCAGGGGATTTCTCTGACCCTGCCCCAAGGAGAAGCAGACAACGTGGCCCAGCTGCATGATGCTGGGTGGGGCAGTGGAGTGCAGTAGCGCAGAATTGGGGGCCTGTGATTGGTTCTGGGAGCTGATGTCATTTGGCTTATAAAAGCAGGCTGTATTGGGCAATGAATGGAATTCTCCATTACCATCATCACAGAATTCCCAGTCATCATTTTTTCCACGCATACAGCCCAAAGCAGGCCTGCATTTCATTCGGGTGACCAGTGGGCTAGACAGTGGTCCTTAGACCACCAGCCTGGATAGCTGGTGTGGTGAAGTGAATTGTGAGTGTACATAGGCTGAAGATAGGCCATCAGCCTGAAATTCCTGTCCAGGGGCCAGCAGTCTCTGGGCAGGTGGGAAATCATGGCCAAGGCGGGAAACGTTCCATTGTCCCAGGCTAAGGACCTGAGTTGGAGGGACCTCTCAGGTCGGGTTATGGAAGTACCCGACTGGTCTCTGAGTTGAGAGGTCAGTTCCCTACAGTGGCAGCAGGTGAGTACTGTGCTCCCCTTTCCCTTAGCAGGGCCCCGTTGTGCCTTCTCATTACAAAGGAAGCTTCCTACATACTACTTATTTGAAATTCTAATCTATCTGAACACCTTATATTTTTATTCACTAAATTTAGCATTCTATTTATGCCAGTATTTTCTAATGATTTAAAATATGTGCTTTTCCTATGGTTGTTATTACAAATTTTCTAAATTAAACTCAACTGTTTTCCAGACGTTTGGGAAGAAGTTTCAAACATTATCCATTAAAATGTTGCTTTATGGAACTGAAAAGATTGCTTAGCAATTAAAGGCACTGGCTGCTTTTTCAAAGGATCCAGGTTCAGTTCCCAGCACTCACATGGAAGTTAACTAAAATCCCTTATAGAAATGTGCAAATGTTATGCTAGACAATTTCTTCCTCCATTATGTCTTTTTCAGGTCACTACAGACTGTGACATTGAATCTCTGAATCTATTTGAATCCATAATTATTGCAGCAAAGTTGTTATTTGCTCACTATACATGTATAGTCTGACACTTGTTTATAATGAGCCATTTCAATCACCTCTGAATTAATAGTCCAGGTGGACTTAGAAAAGACCTTGTTATATACTTAGGCTCCATATACTTCCTTTTATCTAACCCACAGTGATTCTTTGCTGGGTTGCTTCTATATACATCTGTCTGTCTTTTAGAAAACATCTTGTACAAGAGAAGTTGTACTGCAGACTGTTGAGATTTTAGTAAAAAAGACAAAAAGAATAAAGAGAGAGTACTCTTGTTTGGCCTGTCTCCAATTCTTACTGGCAAGTGCATCTACTCTGTGGCTACCACTGCTTTGGGCACCCCTCAAAGACATGAGACACAGCTTTTTAAACTCCTAATATGGACTGAGGACTCTTGTCTCTCCCACAATCCTCCAAACCTTCAATGCCAGATGGGGACTACTGAGCTACCCAGCTGGTGGACTAAACAGCTAAGGAGATGTCAGCCTTGTCAGAATATAGACTGCCATTGTTGGACTACCTGGGCTGTATCATGGAGACCAGTACAGGGGATCAAGTCAGGATGCATGCTTACTGGACTTCATTTGGGGGGCCATGGGAGGGAGAGACCCCAATGTGGAGCAAAGGTACAGGATTGATGTTTGTTTGGGGTTGCCAAGGAGGAATCTTCGAGCACTTCCTTAAGGAAAACATGACATCTTTTAAGGAAGAAAAAAATATCCTCCAATTCAAGTGATATGTGTATGTATGTATTATAATTATTATATATATATATATATAACAACAACAAAAGAACATAAAAAAAACTCTGGAGAGACTCAGAGAGAGATGCAGGACAAGTATGGTGGAGTGCAGGGACTTGGGTGGGATGGAGGGCATGGAAGGGGAAGTGACTCTAGATTCGATTGAGAAATGTTGTGTGACCTATGGAAAAAGCTTAACGATGGTAATAATTTAAAAAAAGAAAAAAAAGAAAATATCCTTTAGAAAATATCCTCAGCCAGGTGTGGTGGTCCATACCTTTAATTCCAGCACTTGGGAGGCAGAGGTAGGCAGATCTCTGTGAATTCAAGGCCAGCCTGGTCTTCACAGTGAGTTTCAGGACAGCTGAGGCTACAGGGAGACCCTGTCTCAAAAAGATCCCCCCACAAAAAAAGAAAATATCCCCAATCTAAAGCATTATTTTCTGAAAGAGTTTAAAAGATGAAAGTTATTTTTTATCATGAGTATCCGTCCTACCTTTGATTATCAGTATCATCTGTTTTTTCCTTTAGGGAACCATTCTTGCTTATAAGCCCATGGTGTGTAACTAAGAATTCTTGCACTCAGCCTTTCTTTTCTGAGTTGACTGATCTAACTCTGCAATTTATAAAAGCTCCTTAATTCATTAATATCTAAACTAAATTGTCTTTGTTTTCTCAAATGTCGCTCCATGTCATCTTCTCTTTCCAAGCCCCTCATGACCACCCTATTAAATAGGACAGTTCTCTAGCTCATCTTCCAAGTACTATAAGAACTCCTTACAGGCAGATATGGTGCAATATTTATGTACTCCTTAGTGCTTAATAACTTAAGCCTGATGACACATGTTAAATGTGTGTGGGAGAAGGAAAAGAATGATTGAAGTAACTGCGCGAAAGGACAGGAACTGCCACAGAGTATAGTGTTTATAGAAAAAGACTACTTTCTTTTTATTCTCCTTTCCTATCATTTAGATCAACCAAGAAAATCAAAATTTGTATTCTGTATTTCCCAACTGGCCACATTGCTCCCACACAGAGGCAATAATGTGTCATAAATTTTATTGAAAGAACTAATATTATATATTCCATCTTATTGTCAGAACATATGCTGGATGACGCAGCCTCATTTTTTTATTCAGAAAACATGGCCATTGTACTTACTCATTGGCAAAAGAATTACACTCACCAAGTCATAAATCTTGGCTGTCAGTAGTGCCCACACGCCAAGACATTTCAGGATGTGATGAAATCCCTCCTGTATCGACCCTCCAGTCTGAGATTCCTGTGAGTAGTGACAGGAGAGGTAAAATCACTTGAGCTTGTAGAAGTAGTCAGACACATGATTAAAAGCACAGTACCCAAACTGGAAGAAAGTGGAGCTAATGGAAAAAAATAAAGCTCACTTTCAAATGCTGTTACTGAAAGAATCTAAATTAAAATGTCAGGTACAATAGCAGAAGTAACCTTTTTGTTTAAAAATAATAATGCACAGCAACCATTCTAGGTATTAGCTAAGATATGCTCTTTTATATTGATCTTTCTTTTTTTTTTTTTTTTTTTGGTCTTTTTGAGACCAGGGTCTCCCTATAGCCCCAGCTATCCTGAAACTCACTCTGTAGACCAGGCTGGCCTTGAACTCACAAAGATCCGCCTGCCTCTGCCTCCCAAGTGCTAGGATTAAAGTATATTGTTCTTTCGATTGATCCACCAGAACAGACCCTAAAGGCAGTCCAATCCCACTTTAAATATATCTTCGGTTGTCTACAACACAGGAATTTCTGTGAAGAGGAATAGCCATTCATATAAGAAGCTTTATTATCATATTAGTAAAAATGTGTAAGCATGGATATGATTATTAAGTCTCACAATTAAAATACATGTGTTAATCAGGGTGGAAAATTAGATTTGAGCAATCAGGTTGCAGGTTTTGCATGTATTGCTGCTGCTTATTCATTATTATTAAGTCAGATAATATGGGGAAAAAGTCATAGTATAAAGTCCTTAGATGATTGAAACCTGGAACTGGATTGTTTGCATTTAAAGCCCAGCTTCCCTATTATGGAACCCTGGGCAAGTCATAAAAACTCTGAGCCTCTATTTCCCCACCTTTAATATAATAATGAAACATCACAGTGCCTCTCTAGTATGACTATGGTAAGGGTTAAATCATGAATGATCCTGAATTTCCTGCACAGAATAAATACTGATTGTCCTTGCATTCTCTGATTACATCCACAGCTATATATTGGTAGGCATATTTACCTACATCTGTAGATGTCCACCTCTACTTAAGTACAAATAACCCTTTGAGATGATAAACCATATGTTGTGTTGGAAAGTTAGGTTAGTAATCATTTATAACTCCCCTGATAGCAGCAGAACCCAGAGGCAGCATGTTAGCCTTGAAAGAGCAGGTGAGTCTTGTTTGTTCAGTTTAATAAACACATTATTCAAGCCCTTTAAAAAGTCTGACATTGTATGAATGATGTTACCTTCTTGTGAACTCATTAGGTACTGCTGATGGCCACTGACCAGATTTTTTTTAAACCATAGACTTTGGAAACAGTGTCTGGGTTTAATGATCCCCTTGGTGATTGGGTATGGAAGGCAGGTTGGAGAGAGACACAAACATTCAGAAGGTACCACCAGTCAGTGCTTCAGTCTTCTCATCTACAAAATGGAGTTCATGGGAAACCTGAGCTTGTAGGATTATTGCAAGAACTTAATGAGTTAATTCACTGATTTAGACATTGCCTAGCATACAGTAAAAACCAATTGGTCATTTAAAATAATCATTATTTAGTATAGCAGATATCACAGTACAAAATTCTTTTCATTTTAATTTAAACATTGGATGACTAATAATACCACATGTCAATAAATCAAAAATATTAGCAAGCCCCCTCACAGGCAGCTTCTCAAATACTTAAAAATAGGGTGACATTTAAACAAATTTCAATTTTCAGTGCATGCTATTGAAGAAAAAAAAATGCATGTAGCCAGGCCTAAATGGACCTCAATTCCATTTACACAGTTAATGGCTTTTAAATAAGCCACTAAATGTCATTTGTTGGTATCTTCCTCAATCAGCAGTGAAGCCAAACCTATCAGCCTCCCTGGAAAATGAAATCCTCTTATCAGAATCACACAGTCCACAGACAGCAGAGCTAAATAAGACCAGTTACCACTGGTTACAATAAAGCTCTAATAGGACTGCTGGAGCCCCAACACCAACTCTATAGTATTTTCCCCCTTCCTTCTCTCTCTCTCTCTCTCTCTCTCTCTCTCTCTCTCTCTCTCTCTCTCTCTCTCTTCCTTCCTTCCTTCCTTCCTTCCTTCCTTCCTTCCTTCCTTCCTTCCTTCCTTCCTTTCTTGACAACAGCACAGATGATTTAACATTTTATTATAACTTCCAGTTGCTCTGAATTTTTTTTGTGTGTTTTGGGTTTCTTTTTTTTAATGACTATANCAGACAGCAGAGCTAAATAAGACCAGTTACCACTGGTTACAATAAAGCTCTAATAGGACTGCTGGAGCCCCAACACCAACTCTATAGTATTTTCCCCTTTCTTTCTCTAGGATTGAATTAGGTACTCTCTCTCTCTCTCTCTCTCTCTCTCTCTCTCTCTCTCTCTCTCTCTCTCTCTCTCTCTCTCTCTCCCCTCTAGTCTGACACTTGTCCTAGCCTGACAACAGCACAGATGATTTAACATTTTATTATAACTTCCAGTTGCTCTGAATTTTTTTTGTGTGTTTTGGGTTTCTTTTTTTTAATGACTATAGAAAAAAACGTAAGAAATGTATTGGTTTGTTACTCTCACAGAATAACAAGGATCTTGCTGAAACTGCAATGAATCTTCATGGGGTTATTAGTTATTAAGGTCCATGACTCACATCTGTGAAAAACAAAGCATCAGGAATGACCCTGGGGCTGAGTCCACGCTGCTTTGCATTTGTGATAGAAGTGTCCTGTGTTAAAACCTCATCATGGTTTAAATTGAATACTTTGTGCTCAGCTTATTATTAGTTCATTCGCAAATGGATTCACTAGCATCAGGATGATGGGCATGGTGGAAAATGACAAGCCAATTGGTTATCACATTGATCATAAATCACTCTGACAAAATGAAAGAACTTTCCAGAAGTTTTACATATTTGGAATATCCACAGAAGCTTTCATTGTTAGCCTGTCAGAAAAACATGTTCATTCCTAAAAATAAATATTCAGTGATGTTACAGCATTCATGTGTGTTTACAAGAACTGATTTTGCTAAACAAATTCAAGTAGTCTATGCTAGGTGCAATTACTAAAAAAGATAATGAACTTATTTCCAACCAGTCCATGATTATTTTGTGCATTTCTTCTTCCAGTACTCTATGTCCTCTATTGTTTTTGTGTATTTAAAAATATATAATAACAAAACAGGTAAAAAATAAGGTGCATCTGGTATGACAGAATGTTTTACTTTAGTTTTAATTTTGAGAGAGTATTGAGAATTTTTTCCTCAGAGAAATGTTATTAGGATAATGTATATCCTTATATAAATGAACAGGAGCCTGCCTGGTGCAATATTTTATGCTTATACATGCTTTGTGGCTACAACTGTTCTTAAAACTAAAAGAAAATATTTCAGATATAACAAATATTATTTTTTAATATTTTATTTCTGGGTGTGGTGGTGCATGCTTTTAATTCCAGCACTGGGGAGGCAGAGGTAGGTGGATCTCTGTGAGTTCAAGGCCAGCCTGGTCTACATTCTGAGTTCCGGGATAGCTGGGGCTGCAGGGAGACCCTGTCTCAAAAAGACCAAAAATATTTTATTGAGTTTCTGTGCATTTTATATAATAGACCTCATCGAATTTAGACCAGCTCCCACATCTGTGCCCCCTTGAGCCCTAAACACACACTGGATTTCATTTCATCCCTCCTCTCATCTATGTTGAGGCCTGTCTAGTCAAGCATTTATATCCAAATGTCCTTTGGTGCAGGTTCATCTGCCAGAAGGGAGTCAGCCTATCTAGTCACTCCTTTAAAGAAGATCACCTCCCCTTCACCCAGCAGTGAGCAGCTCCCAATGGTTCCTTGGATAGAGTTGGAGCCTGTTGCCTGTTATACTCAGACTTTGTCTGATAGAGTCCACATGAGTCTTGTGCATGCTGTCACCATTATTGCAAGTTCATGTGAGCAGAATTATCAGTTGCCTGAAAGCCTGTTCCCTAATGATTATGCACCAACCCTGGGTCTGATAATGTTCATACCCACCTTCCACAATGGTCACTGAGCCATGGGTGGGTGAGGTTTAATATAGGAATCCTCTTGTTCTCCAAAACATCCAACCATTGCAAAAGAAACTTCTTTGATGAGTGGTGTATTGCCAGCATACTTGTCTAAAAATATAAGGTTCCATATTTAGTGTACAGTATGAAATTTCATTTGTCTAGAGATATGTCAGTTATAGGATTTTCTCCAGGATCTGTGACCCCTCCAGCCATGTGTATTCGACCGTATCTGTGTGCTACCTGTGACTTTCTTCTCATTGAGAGGGCTTTAACTCCAATTAGATAGCTGTTGATTACCCCTAGATATAACTGCCACTACAGAACCAATAGAGATTGTTTGTTTTGCTAATGGCTCTGGCTATTAGGGTTTACAGCTGGGTTGGACTGTTCATTGATTTTCTCCCTTAACAACTTACATAGTATCCTCTAGAACTATGAGAGCTAGTCTTCAGGGAGAAGCGGTCCAGGTGAGCTCCAGCTTCATCGCTCCAAATCCTCTGCCAAAGGATGCCCTGTCTACAGCACTATGGTCTTATCTTCAACTTGTAGGAGATAATCAAGGGCTGTGGTGTTAGCCTGTGTTATTTTTGGAGTCTCCTGGACTACTCTGACCAACATCTTGAAGGAAGGTTTCTCCTGTTTGGTCCTGTGTTCCTTATTATATAGTCTTAAACTATAACTTGCACTAATGTTCAGATACTATATGTATATTTTCGGGGGGGGGGTGAGTAAAAATATTTCCCTCTCACTTTTATACCAGCTAAGCTTTATTCACTCTCTCTCTCTCTCTCTCTCTCTCTAACTTCGCTCAGTGTCCCCATTTTCACCTGTCCCTGTGATTGCCCCTTCTTGAGGTCCTCGTTCTACTTGAACCCCTGGTTCCCTGTGTATTCTTCTTTCCTTCCTTCCTTCCTTCCTGCCTGCCTTCCTTCCTGCCTTCCTTCCTGCCTTCCTTCCTGTCTTCCTTCCTGCCTTCCTGCCTTCCTGCCTTCCTTCCTGCCTTCCTTCCTTCCTTCCTTCCTGCCTTCCTTCCTGCCTTCCTTCCTTCTTTCCTTCCTGCCTTCCTTCCTTCCTTCCTGCCTGCCTTCCTTCCTGCCTTCTTTCTTTCCTTCCTTCCTGCCGTCCTTCCTTCCTGCCTGCCTTCCTTCTTTCCTTCCTTCTGTCCCAGTTGAATACCCCCGTTGCCCCCATTTCCCTCTTGGTAACATCTGTTTCCTACTATCCCCCTCTCTTGGGCTCTGAGGGACTCTTTTTTCCCTTTACCTCCATGCTTCCTTCCAATTTTCCTGGCTCCTGCTGTTATATCTAGATAATTTCTCACATATAAGGAATTAGAACTAAGATCCACAAATGAGGGAGGACATATACCACTTGCTTTTCTGAGTCTGTGTTACTTCATTTAGTATAACAGTTTCTAGTTCTATCCACTTTCTTGCAAATTTCGTAATTTCCTCTTTCCTTACCACTGACTAGAACTCCATTGTGTAAATGTACTACATTTTCATCATCCATTCCTCAGACATTTAGTTGTTTCCATTTCTTAACTATTGTGAAAATATCAGCAAGAAATATGGCTGTACAAGATTCTACAGTAGATGAGTCCTTTGGGTATATCCCAAGGAAGGGGACAAATGGAGCTTACTGTACATTCATTTTTAGTTTTTTTTTTTTTTTTTTTTTTTTTTTTTTTTTTTTTTGGTCTTTTTAGAGACAAGATCTCCTGAGCCCAGCTTGTCCTGGAATTCACTTTGTAGACCAGGCTGAACTTGAACTCACAAAGATCCGCCTGCCTCTGCCTCCCAAGTGCTAGGATTAAAGGCGTGTGCCACCACGCCCGGCTCCATTTTTAGTTTTTTAACAGTTCTCTATACTGCTTTCCATAGTGGCTTCATGCGATGTAATTCTGATGGGTTTTCCTTTATATGTAACTTGTTTTTCTCCAGCAGCTTTAAGTACCTTCTCCTTGTTCTGTACATTTAGTGTTTCTATTGGGACAGAACTTTAGGGAGGTTCTGTTCTAGTCTTGTCTAATTGGTGTTCTATGTGCTTCTTGTGTCTGTATAGATATGTCTTTCCTTAATGTAAGAATTTTCCTTCTATAATCCCATTCAAGATCTGATAAATGCCATTGACCTGACCTGATATTGATCTTCTGCATTCGTATGCTACATAGATGTGTTCTTTTCACCATGTCTCACATTTCCTGTGTATTCCATTCCAATGCTTTTTTAAATTTGTCTTTGCTTTTAGGTAACTTGTTTTTCTCTAGAGATCTTTAGTACTCTCATTTTGTTCTGTACATTTAGTGATTTTACTCTTCTCTGCCATGGGGACTATCAGTGTAGTTGGTGTTCTATGTGTTTCTGGTATCTCTGTAAATATCTCTTTCCTTAACTTAGGAAGTTTTATTCTATAATATTGTCGAAGATCTGGTTGATGCTATCTACCTGAGATTCTTCTCCTCCTGTATACTTGTGATGCATAGCTTTGATCTTTTCATAGTGTCCCATATTGTGTGCATATTCTATTCCTGTAGGTTTTTTTTAATTTTGTAGTCTTTGTTTAAGGATTCTAGTTCAACTTTGTCATCAAGTTGTGATATTCTGTTTTTCATTTCATTCAATCTTCTTGTGAGGTTTTATCTCATAGTTTCAAATTGACTTACTAGGTTTCTCGAATCCATTTTCATCCCATCTTTCTCAATATTTCTGTTTTATGAATTAATTTTTCAAGTCCCCGGTAGTTTTGGTTACTTCATTTATAATATATTTGTATTTTCGGGAGCTTTCATCACAAATGTATGCCTGTCCTCTTTGAGTTGAGTTGTCTATGTATTCTCTAATCTTTGATCATGTTTATGATTTTTCTTTTAAATTCTGAAGGGTACCTCAGGGTGATTCTCATTGTAATACACTTCTATAGGACTGGTGGGTTCTGTTGGGAACATATTCTCTTAATTTTTCATATTATTTGTGTTGTTGACTTGCCATTGGGAGTATGGATATCTTTTGTTGCCTGTCTGATAAGAAAGTCTGTTCCGCCTTTGTTTAGTTGAAGTTTGAATCTGAGTGTGTTGTTGTAGCTCGGTTGCTTTTTGCTTAGGTATGAAAAATTAGTTGGTATGTGCTTCAGGTTCTCCCTCAGTAGCAGGGTGGTTTGGTTAAGTCTGTGGTAAGAGGATGGGGGTGCCCAATGGGGGGAGGAGGACATGATGGGAGATGGAGATGGGAACAGGGGACAGGCTATGGAAGTTCTAACAAACAAAGTTGGAGAATTGAGGTCATCTGAGTATATGAGATCAGGAAACATTAGGCAGGTCTGGACTAAAAGGGTAGTTCGGAGATCTGGAGTGGAAAGCAGCAGCTGGCCTGAGCCAGGGGCTAGAACAGGGGCTGAATGCCAGCAGAGAGCAACTCTGCTCGGGTTGCAGGGGGATCAAGACTCGGTGGGCAGATGGCACGTTTCGATGAGAAGAAGTTCTGGAGACCAGAGTGACAGTGCATTTCAGAGAAATGAGGAAAACCTTTCTATTGTGAACTTGGTTACACTTGTCTGTGTCCTAGAGAAGGGCTGGAGGGTGTGAGCTGACCACCTGACAGATGGAACGTGGCAAGGAGCTAGGCAACAGCTTGAATTTATATGTGATTATATGTGATTATCTCGGTCTAGATGTTGCTGTTCTGGAAAGTTTTAGAGACCGAAGGGTCAATTTTCTGAACTTCCAGGCAGAAATTCCCTTCTTGTGAGTCAAACTATAAATACCAGTAGCTTTTCTGCGGGGTAGGTGAAGGAACCAGGATATTGTCTCAAGTGGCATTATGTGTTGTACTTTCATTTCAAGAACATTTAGCTCCACTTCCTCTTTATACTTACTATCATTTGGTGACAGGAAAATGGAGATTTGTAATGTCTATCAAGAGCTACGGCTTAGAATCTTTCCTAGGGAAGCAAGCCTGGCAATATTGGGCCTCCCTGTCTACAAACGTCTTGTTCCTTTAAATCACTTTGTTACACAGAATCAAGAGTCTGGCCCAGCATTCTGTACACAGGGAATGACTCAGCATTGGCCTCTTCTCTGTGTTCCCTGGAATCTGAGTGCCACAATGACTCAGCCTCTGACCAAGTCCATTCCTCTTCCTGGATGAAATTCCTTCTCTTCTCATTACCTTCCACCAAACGCCTCAAACTTCACAAGACTCTCATGGGACTCTCCTACTTTTCTAAGGAATTATTCTCACTTCCACGCATTCCCATAACTTGGTTTTATTTTGTCCTTGCTATTATTTTGATACAGAAATATCGGGACATCTTAGAGAACACAGGAGCCTTTCTCAGCTCTGTTGTGCTTAACTAGGAGGGCTAGGGTCCAAAAGCCATCTCAAGCCAGAAGCTTTCAGATACTTGTCTTGAGAATTCAAAGAATGAGATTCAATGACCACAGAGGGTGAGTTTTAGAAAGGGCAACTTTATTATAGGGAGTTTAGGATAGAGGGAGCAGAGCCTCTGCACAGGGGCACGGTCCCAGAGTGAATGAGGATTTAGTGAAGGAAGCAGGGGAGAGGGAGATGAGCTGGTCAGTGCCGTTCTCTTCCAGGTGTCCGGCTCCCTCGAGGTCCTGTTTTCATGGACCTGTCACAAGGTCCTGGCCATGTCCTCAGCATGTGGATATGATAAAATCAGACCCCTTACTGGCGTCCTCGGCCTCTGACTATGCTATAGTCACAGGCATCTTCAGACCAGATAGTTCTGGCATTTCTAGCTTCAGGTAGGGACAAGTTTACTGGCAGATTCAAAGAATTTTTGTGTTCTCACACTGTAGAAAACTGGCCATTACTTTTTTGGGGTCTTTTCCCTAAGCTGCCTAGCCATTTTCTACCTCCTGCTTTTATCTATTTTATTCTTAAAAACTGAGCTTTATTACTTTAAAAACTTGTGCACTTATGCTAGAACCCCAGCTTAAAGGAAGTGTGGAGCTCATTTTTTACAAAGTTGGCAATAAAACCCCACAGGCCAGATCATTAATTCATTCAAAAGGTATTTACTGACCACTTATTTTGAGATTGATACACACCTTGCAGAAGGGAAATGAATTTTTTTAACAATAGGAATTTCTGTTTTGTTTGAAACTTTGAGCCTGTTTTGTCTGGTTTGATCTCACACTGAAGTGCGTGCTTCTATTTTCATAGAGTATCCTCTATGAAAATACATTCACCAGCAATTTGCTTTTATATACTGCCACTGGCTTATAACTTTACTTAGTTAAGCAAATGTACAAAGTTTGCATCTTAGATGTCAAATATTGCCATTCACATAAACTAACTGGAGTGCTGAACATTAGCCTCATCAGAGGGAGTGATACATTTTAATGATAAACACCCTGTTCTGTTTTCTCATAGTCACTTATAAAAGTTGCTTTAAGCTGGGCATCTTGGCACATGCCTTTAATCCCAGCACTGGGGAGGCAGAGGCAGGCAGATCTCTGTGAGTTCAAAGCCAGCTGGTCTACATAGTGAGTCCAACAGCAGCAGGGGTTACAGGGAGAAAAAAAAAAAAAAAAAAAAAAAAAAAGGAGGCATGGTGGTACATGCCTTTAATCTCAGGAGCCAGAAGCAGGCAGATCTCTATGAGTTCAAGGTCAGCTTGTTCTACAGAGTGAGTTCCAGGCCAGCTGAGACTAAAGGGAGACCCTATCTCAAAAGAAAAAAAAAGTTGCTTTAAGGGGACAATTCTTTACACATGATTTTATTGTTTGATTTTTTTTCTTTGACATCTCTTGAAAGACAATCTTATCTAAGAAAATAATGATACACTTACTTAAAAAGGTCACCCCAAGACCACCACATGAGCAGTGAAATCATAAACTGAGTGAAAAGCACAGAACCTGGTTCTTATACAAAGAACCCTCCTGTCGGCTGGTTCTCAGCCTCACTCTTCTAGCAATTTCTTTTTCCTTCTTTGAACTGTCATCCTCTTAGTCAGTAGTGGTCATGTTGATAATTTCAAATCCCAAAGTTAGCAATTATTGTTCATTTATTATAGGCTTTGATTGTTCTTGTCATAAAAATAGTGCTTTACATTATTCATAAATTTCAGATTTATAACAGAGTGTCCAAAGGGATCCATTTCCAACCTGATTCAGGCACTTAAAGATTTTCAGGGACCTTATTATAATGTTTTTTTGAAGGTTATACTTTCAGATCTCAGTCACCATAACAGTAACAACACAATCGTTAATCCAGTACAGGAAGAGGAGTTGCAGCCTTCGCTTTCCATCTGTATTAGCTCCCTTCAACATCCAATGCCTCCCTGGTGTGTAATCACACCACAGTCTCCAAATGTACCAGCCTTACAGCATTTCCAATAACTATGCTTTAGGGACTGTAGATATTCAATAATATTTATTTTAGAAATTGAAATATATATTTCTTCCCTTTCTTATGACAATGTTATAGGTAACTTTTATCCCTAAAAATGTCTCCCATACCTGTAATTGACTGGGCAATGCCTAACACCAACTTTGTGTTTCCAAATCTCCCTTTTGGACTTTTACCTTGAGGAATTCCTGCGTCCATCCATCCTGTTTGTTCATGAATGCCAAATCAATCCTCTATACTACCAACTTCAATACTTGACTTTCCACCAAAATAGGTGCCTTCCCCACACAATTACACTCCTTTTCTTCATAGTATTCCTCTGCTATATATTTCATTTCAGGACTCTTCTTTTCCTAAAACACACAAAATTTATGTCCATTCTTGAATCTACAGTCTTTTATTGTTTCCTTCAATCTCAGTTTTCTCCTTAAACATTTTTTATTTTTCCAGGGTAAGACTCGGTCTTTGGTGAAAACTTTCCAACTTCTTTGCCCATGTGGTCCTCACTCTTCTCTGTAGCAAATATTAGCACCACATAGTCCAATATATAATTGTTCCCTCATTGTTTCATTCACCATTAACATGTTGTTTATTTTGATTGTTAGACCCTAGATTTGTGCATTTATTCATTCAGCACTCAAAGACAAGTACTCCTTAGGTCTTCTGTTAGAGATTAAAATAGCGGATCTGAAAAATAATAGTGAGACAGTATACAGGAGGCATGCCAGCCTCTGCTGACCTCAGCACCCTACAGAACTTGAAGATGACACCAGAAACCTCAAATCAGTCATTATTGGTCAACTGAATTAAGAAACAATTCAGACTGGGCATGGTGGTGCACGCCTTTAATCCTAGCACTTGAGAGGCAGAGGCAGGAGGATCTTTGTGAGTTCAAGGCCAGCTTGGTCTACAGACTGAGTTCCAGGACAGCTGGGAATACAAGGAGACCCTGTCTTGAAAAAGACAAAAAAAAAAAAGAGATCCCCCCTGTGTAGCTCTTTTCGCTCAGGGTTGTTTTGGCTATTCAGGGTCTTTTGTTTTTCCAAATGAATTTAAGGACTTTTTTTTCCCCCAAGCCTATGAAGAAACTCTTGGGGATTTTGATTGGAATTGCATTAAATCTATACANTCCTTAGGTCTTCTGTTAGAGATTAAAATAGCGGATCTGAAAAATAATAGTGAGACAGTATACAGGAGGCATGCCAGCCTCTGCTGACCTCAGCACCCTACAGAACTTGAAGAGACACCAGAAACCTCAAATCAGTCATTATTGGTCAACTGAATTAAGAACATTCAGACTGGGCATGTGGTGCAGCCTTTAATCTAGCACTTGAGAGGCAGAGGCAGGAGGATTTTTGTGAGTTCAAGGCCAGGCTGGTCTACATAGTTCCAGGACAGCTGGGAATACAAGAGACCCTGTCTTGAAAAAGACCAAAAAAAAAAAAAAAAAAAAAAAAAAAAAAAGAAAAAGAAAAGAAACATTCAGTGGGCCTAGTATATAATCTAAGTGGGAGGGATGGGTGTGTGTGTGTGTGTGTGTGTGTGTGTGTGTGTGTGTGTGTAGAAAATCATTCTCAACTTGGTTGCTTTTAAAAGTGAGAATAACCCTTATTTTGCAATTGTTTATAATGGTTGTTTATATAATGCCTGAATACTTTCAATAGGAACATGAAAGTAGGTTATTGAAATGGGAAACAAGTTTTGTGTTTATATGCAGTCTTCAAAATATTGTCCCCAGCAAACGTGATTTACTGAGATAGTATAGAAAAGACCAGCAGCCCTACATTGATCTATTTCTTCAACTGCACTCAGAGATACAGCAATATAATTAGCAGCAGTGTCTATGGACACAAACAAAATCAATCCCTGTGCTTGCATAAGTGTAGACTTTAGGTCTCAGGATTTTCTCAATGCTTGATTCTGCAACAGAGAAACCGAAATGCACTTGTGTATAATACATCTTGACTAATACTGAAAATGCTATAGAGTCACAAATAACTGCAACAGACAAGTATTGTATTATAGCAATTAGAATGCAAACAAAAGACTGCCAGTCCATTTTCCCAAGTAGCAGAATCTCAGTTATGGTTTCTTTCTGCATCTAAGTTTGTGTCACAGATGAAACTGAAGGAGGAATGAAGGGAAAGGTGGATTAGAAGAGGCAACAAGCACTGACGGTATATTAGAGGAAAAGAGATCTGATTGGTGTAATATTTTGAAGGTTTTCTAAGACATGAATTTTTGAAAGTTACATTTTATCATTTCTATGTACTAATAATTAGTACAGAAATGTAAATTGAAAGAGCTGCTATACAGATATATCTTTCTATAAAAATATCTTAAATTATTTAAATGACATAAGTTTCATCTATACAAGATTAATAAACTTGAAGCACATGGTTAACTGTATTTAGATCTACAAGCTGTTCTTTAGGCTCCAAAAAACTTAATTTCCATTACTCACCATATCAGCTTGGAGATACTCTGAGCCTCCTACTCTGGGCTGACCTGCCAATGACCATCAAGAATGGATCCTACAAGTGTCAGAGGAAATGCTCTCCCTTTTTATCTTTTATTTCCATTTGATGAGAATATCTTTTCCACTTTTTTACCACTATTTTCAATACCACTTGCACAGTAGCACATCGTGCACTCAGAATAAACTCATCTGTTTTCATCTTGATCTGTGGTTAACTCTAATGGACTCAGGGCTTTATCACAACTTCTAACAGACACAACTATATCAACATAGGTCCAGTAAAATGCACTGAACTTAGAAGGTACATAACATTAACCCATCAAAGTGAAGTCACTTTATTGCTTTGTGTTAAGAGCAAGATATAAAAATATAGTGTTCCACATTACCTTTTGAAATAAACTTATTGTAGTCACCCATAATCATAATAACCTGGCTGCTTCCAGAATTATACAAATGACCAATTACCTACAAATTTTTCTCTCTAATTTGGTGCCTCTATATTGACATATTCAACCTTGCATAAGAAATACTCAAATAAAGTTTGTATGTAGAAATCATATAGACATTTTTGTAATTATTCACTAAATGATAAATGACAACAAGATAGATCTACATTGCATTAGCAATCTAGAAAGGATTTAAAATTTGGGGAAGGATATGAATAAATTATACATAAATGCTATGCTGAATTGTACAGGGATGAGGCTCCCCACAGATTTTGGTTCCTATGGGGGGGGGTCCTGGAAACAATTACCCCATGGGTACTGTAGGAAAACTATACATTGTAGTGCTTCCAGTAACTATCACAATTATATAGATAAGAAAATTAATTGTTTACTTCATTTTCTCTATATCCTTGTATTTTAAAAATTCTGATAATCTAATTTTTTTCTTGGTGCTGTACAACTTAACTTAGAATGTTGAAATACCATTATAATGTTATATAATTAAGAGGCATACTAAGTGGTTAAGATTATTCTTTTCTAGGAAATTTTTATTTATTTATTTATTCATTTATTTATTTATTTATTTATTTATTTATTTATGTCTTCAGGGTCTCCCTGTAACCCTAGCTGGCCTGGAACCTACTCTGTAGACAATTTTTTATGTATATGGAAGTGGATATGAAATCAGAGCCTGCAGAGGCCAGAGGTGTCAAATCCCCTGGAACTGGAGTTTTAGGAAGTTATGAACCACTAGGAACTGAACTCAGGCCCTCTGGATAAGCAGTAACCATTAAGACATCTCTACAGTTCAATAGAAGCTTCCTTTTTTGTCTTTTTGACAGCTGTCCTAGAACTCACTCTGTAGACCAGGTTGGCCTTGAACTCACAGAGATCCACCTTCCTCTGTCTCCTGAGTGCTGGGATTAAAGGCATGTGCCATCATGTCCAGCTTTTATTTGGGGGGGGTATTTTTTGAAGCATAGACATGGTGGCATCACCACCTCAGCTCTTAGCCTTTCAGAGAACCCCTAGGACTAAAGGACACAGATTCTATAAGCAAAGAAGGAAGAGGGTTATAAACAGAAAGGGAAGTGAGGGACAATTATCAGATGTGTTAATTTTGTTTACTGATTAGTGGATTTTAGTCCTCTTGACATTTTGACATTTAGAGACTAAAGAAATTAAAGAGAAATGTTATACTATTTAAGAAAAACATATAAGAACTTTGATTAATATAATAAGGATGATGACTTGTCTGCTCTCACCCATCACATTCCAAGAAATCGAAACCTTGGAGTAAGTATACCTGTGAGTTCTGTACATCTGAGTTGAATCTTACTAAACAAAGGAAAGTAATTTTTTTTTGGTCTTTTTGAGACAGGGTCTCCCTGTAGTCCCAAGTGTCCTGGAACTCACTCTGTAGACCAGGCTGTCCTTGAACTCACAAAGATCAACCTGCCTCTGCCTCCCGAGTGCGAGGATTAAAGGCATGCGCCACCACGCCTGGCTAGGAAAGTATTTTTTTAATATTTTTTAAATTTTATTTATTTTAGTCAGCGTCTTTGTGTCTTTGTGTGGGTGGGCTCCTGAAGCACAGGAGCCCGGTAGATTTTAGGGTAGATTGACTCCTGGGGTACTGGAAAAGTGTCTCAACTCTAAACCCTTGTAGGGGGTGACTGTCTGGGCAGAGCCACCCTTCCGGTGCCGGGTTCAGTGCCTTTGTTTCTTTGTGTGGGTGGGCTCCTGAAGCACAGGAGCCTAGAAGTTGCTCCAGATAGGTACCAGGGCACAGGCTAAGTCAGGCATAATGCCCCCCGCCCCAACTGGAATTGATGAGAGATTATCCAAGTGGACATTTTTGGAGAACCTTCAGAAAAGGAAGGGAAGAGTGGCTTAGACTTCCAATATCCAATATATAAACAAAACTGAAAGCCTGAAACCCAGACAAGTCAATACTCCATAAACAAGGAGGAGGAAAGGAAAAAAAAAAA
>VZQC01009363.1:255082-322354 GCA_009823505.1 Rhizomys pruinosus
AAATGGAGGGAGTTCTCCCAGATTCCTTCTATGAAGCCAGCATCACGCTACTACCAAAAACAGGGAAAGATACAACCAAAAAGGAGAACTATAGACCCATCTCACTCATGAACACAGATGCCAAAATTCTAAACAGGATACTGGCAAATCGCATACAGACCCACATCAAGAAGATCATCCATCATGACCAAGTTGGATTCATACCAGAGATGCAGGGATGGTTCAACATACGAAAATCAATAAATATCATAAAGCATATAAATGGACTGAAAGACAAAAACCACACCATCATCTCAATTGACTTGGAAAAGCCTTTGACAAAATCCAGCATCCCTTCATGTTTAAAGTCCTAGAGGGAATTGGACTGGAAGGATCATTCCTCAGTGTAATCAAAGTCATATACAGGAAACCCACAGTCAATATCATCCTAAATGGGGAAACGACAGAAGCATTCCCCTTAAAGGTAGGAACTCAGCAAGGCTGCCCCCTGTCACCACTCCTTTTCAATATAGTGTTGGAAACCCTTGCCAGGGCAATAAGGTAAGAAAAGGAAATTAAAGGAGTTCTAATTGGAAAAGAGGAAATCAAGCTATCTCTTTTTGCTGATGATATGATTGTCTACCTAAGGGATGCTAAGAACTCCTAGAAACAATTAAGTACTGCAGTAAAGTGGCAGGATACAAAATAAATCTAGAAAAATCAGTAGCCTTTCTTTACACCAACAATAAGCAACTGAAGAAGGAATACAAGGAGATCTTCCCACTCACAATAACCTCAAAAACAATAAAATACCTAGGAAGAAACCTAACCAAAGACACCAAGGATCTCTACAACAAAAAATTTTAAACCCCTGAAGAAGGAAATTGAGGAAGACATCAGATGGACAAACCTCCCATGCTCATGGATTGGGAAAATAAATATAGTAAAACATGTCCATTCTACCCAAACTCGTGTACAGATTTAATCCATTCCCAATCAAAATCCCCAAGAGCTTCTTCACAGGCTTGGGAAAAAATCCTCAATTTCATTTGGAAAAACAAAAGACCCCAAATAGCCAAAACAACCCTGAGCGAAAAGACCAATGCAGGGGGGATTGCTCTACCAGACATCAAATTGTACTACAGGGCTATAGTCATAAAAACAGCTTGGCACTGGCACAAAAACAGACCAGTTGATTAATGAAATAAAACTGAAGATCCAAACCTGCACACATACAATTTCAGCCACCACACATTTGACAAGGGGGCCAAGAAGTCACAATGGAGGAAAAACAGCATCTTCAGTAAGTGGTGTTGGCAAAACCGGATCACCACCTGTAGAAGAATGGAATTAAACCCCTACGTCTCACCCTGTACAAAAGTCAATTCCCGGTGGATCAAAGACCTCAACGTGAAACCCAAAACTCTGGATGTGATAGAAGAGAAACTTGGCAGCAGACTGCAAGACATAGGCATAGGAAAAGACTTCCTAAATCAGACAGCAGCTGCACAAGAAATTAGATCGTCAATTGACAAATGGGACCTCATTAAACTCAAAAGCTTCTGTACATCAAAAGAAACAATAATTTTAATTGATTTTTTGTTTTTCCATTTCTATTTCTCTCCATTTTCTTTCTCCTCTTCCCTGCTCCCTGGGTTTTTTAGTTGGTTTGTTTTTTTGTCCTCTGGGGTTTGTCTTGAACTTACCTTTTTTTCTCCTTTACTCTTTGTCTCTTTCTTTGTCTAGCGCATGTTGTGTCATTTTTTTTTTTATTTTTTAGTTTTTTTTTTTTTTTTTTTTTTTTTTTTTTTTTTTTTTTTTTTTTTTTTTTTTTTTTTTTTTTTTTTTTTTTTTTTTTTTTTTTTTTATTTTTACTTTAAAAAAAAAAAAATTTTTTGTTATTTTTGTTTTTATTTGCTTTTGTTCGTTGGTTTCTCTTTGGGTGTTCTGGATCGTGTTGGACGTTGGATTTGAGGGGGGGGGCGCGGTGGTGGGGGCGTTGACAGGTCGTTCCGGTGGGTCTTGGTTGGGGGCGTTCCTGTTCGGCGTTTGCCGGTGGTACGTCGTCGTTCCTCCTGCGGTGGTTTGGGAGTTGCCGTTGGTAGTTGTTTCTTCCCCCGGGGTCGTTCTGTCTTGTTCAGGGGGGCCGGTGGGTTGTTGGCGTCGTCGGCGTGGTGTTGGGTGGTCTCCGGTTGTGTCGGCCGTTTATGGCGGTGTGGACGGGGATGTCGACGCGTTCTGTGTGGGTCCTACAGGTGTGGGCCTCGGCTGCGGCGTGGCGGAGGGGGTGTGGTTGGGGTGTGTTTGAATGCCGTTGTTGCGGCGTGGCGGATTAGGTCTTCTTGATCCTCTCGAGTCTTGTGCGTTTGTGACTTGCCACGACTTTGTGTCTTCTTACTTTCTCAGTTTTTTGTTTATTTGTGCTTATGTTATGAGTTTTTTTAATTTTTCCTATTCCCTTTTATTATTTTTGTGGTTAATTTTTATTTTTTACTTTAAATATATTTTATATTCTTTCTTTTTTTTTGTTTCTGGATCTTTCTTGCTTATCCATTGTTTTTTTCCTTCATTTCATTACATTTATTTTTTTTCGTTTATATTATTTACTATATTTTTTTCTTATTTTTTAGATTTCTCTTTTGTTATCTTCTTTTTTTTTTTAATTTTCTTATGTCTTTTTTCATTTTCCATTTAATCTTTTTTTTATATTTACTTATAGTTTTTGTATCTTTTTAAGTTTTATTACTTTCTATTCTTGTTTCTTTTTTTTTCCTCTAATTAATAGCATCTCCTCATGTTTTCTTTAATGTTATATTTCTCATTTTCTTTATGCTTTAACCTTTATATTTATTTTATTCTTTCTTTTTATTTTTTTTTTCTTTTTATATCTTTTTTTCCTTAACATTGCCTTTTTTTTTTTTTTGTTATTACCTTTTTTATTGTTTTTTTTTCTCTGAGCTATGTTTTTCTCTTTACACATTCTTGTCTTCATTTTTTTAGTAATTTTTTACCAAATCTTTTATTTTCTCTTTTTATTATTAGTTGTTTTTTTCTTTAGTTGTTTTTTATTTATTTATTAAAAAAAAAAAAAAAATTTTTTTATCTATTTTTTTTTTTTATTTTGATTTATTTCTTTTTTCTNTAAAAAAAAAAAAGAGAAAAAAAAAAAAAAAAAAAAAAAAAAAAAAAAAAAAAAAAAAAAAAAAAAAAAAAAAAAAAAAAAAAAAAAAAAAAAAAAACTTAAAAAAAAAAAAAAAGAAATGTTGAAAATGCTAGAAGAAAACATGGCCAGTACCCTACATTATATAGGTGCAGGAAAGGACTTTCTGTATAGAAATCCTCACTCAAGAATTAAAGACAGGCATTGGCAAATGGGAGCTCAAAAAACTAAATAGATTCTGTACAGTAATCAAAATGATCAGTCCATTGAAGAAGCCCACAGACGGAGAGGAGAATCTGTGGCAACCAAGCATCCCATAGAAGATTAATATGCAGAATGTACAAAAAACTAAAAATAATCCCAAAGAAGGAAAACAAACCACCTAATTAAAAAGAGGGTTACAGACCTGAAGAGAGTGTTTTCAAAATAATAAATGAAAATGGCCGAGAAGTATCTTTTTTTAATGGCACTGTAATTACACATAAAGTAACTCTGGCTACTAAAAATATTTACACACAGAATACAAAATAAATATACAGTAACTGAAAAATTAGTTATCCCTGGATTCATTTTGCACTCCCTTTGTTCATCTTCTGCTGCATTTTTCGTTACTTTTTGTAAATCCTTTTCTTTCTTGCTTTCAAATCTACTTTGGGCTCTGGCTTTAACCACTGTAGTTCTACTGTTTTTTCCTCAGCAGGTATAACAAACATATCTTCAGTGGGATCAGGAGGAAGAATTGTCTTTGGCTCTTTCTTCCTTAGTGTCTGAACATCTTTCACTTGCTGTTTCTCTCTGTACTTTGCAGCCGTGATGGACCTTATGACATGTCGATGCATGTTTGAGGACTGATAGTGAGGATTTTCATATAAAGTTGGTCCTCCAAAACTTCCCTGAAAAATCGTTATGAGATTTAAGACAAAACGAGGTTCTATTTCTACAAGAGCAGCATCTTCTATGATCTGAAAGTTCTGAAACCATATCCTATTATCCAAAATGGTGAAAGTGAACACATAGTCCACAAATGGCTGACTCCTGGGATGATACTGAGATGTACTAAAAATCTGAATTAAGAGTTCTTTCAATGAAGCATAATGTGGCAATTCATCGAAAGCAGGGTCAAAAGACAAAAGGGGGCGAGAACCTTTCAAACAATTGCCTGTCATCTTTAGTTCAGCCGGGGTATGAATATTTTGAACTAAGAAATTGGCAGATGGCCCATGAGGTGAATTTGAAAGCCACATATAGAGATCCTGTTTTTTCTTAGCTTCATAATAGATGCATTTAGTGCAGTTTTTCATTTCACAGACCTTATTGATCACAAGCAATTTATCTTTATGATCCATTTTAGTATATGCTTTAGAATGAGGCATCAACATTCTCAAGTCCTGCATTAAATGTCTTGTTCTGAAATTTATTCCTCTGGAAGAAAAGATCAGGATCTGCTCCTTATTTTTCCACTTGCCCTTGCAAATGGGACGTGGAATACGGGTTCTCTCTTCTTCCTCGACCTCTTCTGCCTTGGCGGCAGGCTTGGCTGGCTGCCCAGCATCTTTCCAGGTTCCTTTTAGCTTCTTTGCCTGAAATGCCGGATCCTCTCACTGCTTTCTCTTGGTCGCCGCCATCTTGCTTCACTGCTTTAGGTCCGCACTTCCTGAGAAGCATCTTTAAAAGTATTCAGCATCCTTCGCAACCAGGGAAATGCAAATTAAAACCAATTTGAGGCTATTTAACAAACCCCCAAAATACCAGGCATGGAAAAACTCCATTTGAGTTGGTCTGGGAGTATCTAATCTAAATAACCCAAACAATATGGGTTATTTCCATTGCTCTTGGTTGCCTTCCAGAACTTGAAGATAAGACTCTGTTGCTGGAGAAACTAAAGAATTCTGACATATAACTTGGAGGAATGTAGCTAGAATTGACCTGGAAACCTCCTCACTGAAGACTGCCTCTCTTTAGTATTGGAAGGTGTAATGCAAGCTGCCATGGGAGACAAACAATCAATAGTCATACCCATATGTAAAGCCTAGGGTCTACCGAAATATCCCCAATGGCTCCAGTGGCCCTTTTAGCTTGTGAGTAACTTACAGCTAATTGGTCAATAAGAGGGAGCTCATGCCTGGTACAGTAAAACCTACCCAACCACCTATGGCCGGAGAGGTCACAGACCCTAGAGGAGAACATACTACTGCTACTTTCCAAAATAATGTAATTTCTAGCTATATATTTCTATCTACATACATTCTAAAGACTTATATCCACAGATAAATGTAGTTCTCACTTCTTGTCAAAGAAGCTTCTTGTAGCAGATGGAGGCTAATACAAGGATAAACAACTGTTTAGAATATAGAGAATAAGTCACTGTTGGGTTTCCAGCCCTAACCGGTACATACATATACAATGAAATCCCTATACCGACAGTTCAGCAAAATTCACAGAATTAAGGCCACAAAGATTGTAAGATCCAGAGGGTCAAGAAGCTTGTTACTAGAGAGTGCCTTCTAGACATGACAGAGAGGCAGAACCATGACATTTCAACATGGTTGCCTAAACAGACCTTCATAATGACCACAGCAGTCAATATGCCACCCTACATAAGGGAAATTCATAAGGTCCCACCCATAGATGAAGAGTTATAGGTTATCTGTGGCTGCTGAGAATGGGGTTTCTGTCTTTTCTAGAGGCTGCACAATGATAGGTACCTCAATTTTTAAGGTAGAGAGCAATTGAGGAGGGCATCCAACATCAAACTCAGATCTCTAATTCATGAGGACACATGTACATGTAAATACATACATTTATGTACACACATGTGAACATACAAACCCATATACATATGAAAAAGAAAATAAAAAGTGAACATGTTATAGTAGATTTTCTGGGAACAGAGGAGACATTGAATGTGTCAAGATGCAGAAGTTGGGGCTGGAGAGATAGCCTAGCGGTTAAGAGCACTGACTGCTCTTGCAGAGGGCCCGGGTTTGATCCCCAGCACTCACATGGTGGCTGAGAACCGTCTGTAACTCCAATTCCAGGAGAACTCCAGTTCCAGGGGAATCTGACACCCTCTTCTGACCTCCGCGGCATTGCACGACACAGGTGCACAGACCTGTATACAGACAGTACACTCATACACAAACAAAAATAAATTAAAAAAAATAAAAAAAAAGATGCAGAAGTCTACCAAGCAAGGAGCTGGTGATTCTGAGCACAAGCTTGCACCTGTAGACTCCAGTACAGCACAATTTCCAATAACTTTTGGAAAACTACAAGATGTAATAAGAATCAGAGCTACAGTCTTTCTGAAAGCATCCCACTGGTATGAATAGCAGAAAGATTTGAGAAATATTCTTTGGAACCAATTTGAAATTTCCTTTTCTTCCCACTCAGCAAGCTGATCATTGTGTTCAACGTTCTTGCTCTCCTTTGTTCACAGGAAGCCAATGATGGAAACTTACTATTTGATACAGATGGTGCTGCCTCATGAGTGACTTTTTTAACACTATATTTGTCACAGTTGGGTATATGTGTACAAGGGTGAATTGTATGAAGAAGCAATGCTGTTTGAAAATAAGCATTGTGACAAATTCCATGCTGAATTATTCTTTCAAATTGAGAATCTCACATATAATAATTTTACAAATTGATTACAATTAAGAATTATTTGCTCTCTTCAGAATATTCTTAGACCAGTATCAGGCTCATTATGAAAATGTCAAAAGTGTAGCATAAAATAGTACTGACAGTGGACTTAGGACTGATGGCATGCTCTCTTTGTCTCATATTCCCATATTTGGGAACACCTTCTAAATGAAACAGTAGAATGTTGTACTTAAAATCTTAGTTAAGTATTGGCTTCTTGACTAAACTTGTAGTGGTTAATAAAATAACATCAATAGAATCCTATACTTTGATGTTATATTTCATGTTTCCAAGATGAATTTATAAACATGACCTCATTTTGTCTGTCCCTCTGATCTTAATTCAGATGGTGTGACAATCAGTACTTTACAGTAAGAGAATAGTATTGGGAAATGGAGAAGTGTGAAGAAAATAATATAGCTAGTAAATAACAGAGCCAGAAAAAGTAATTTAGGAATTTTAAATTTTATGAAGAATATCTTCATTCAAAGTAGCTTCCTTTTAAATAGTGAGATTTTTGCTTTAGAATAGTTAAGAAGTTTTCAATCATAGCTAGTCTTACTGGAGTAAGATGAAAACTTAAGGTGGTTTTATTTGCATTTCCTTAATTATTAGTGCTGTTGAACACTTTTTAAGATGTTTCTCAGCCATCTTTACATACATGCACATCTATGTTTATTGCAGCTCTCTTCACAATAGTGAAGAGCTGGAAGCAAACCATGTGTCCCTCAACTGACCAGTGGATAGAGAAAATGTGGTACATCTACACAATGGAGCTCTATGCAGCAGTAAAGAAAGACGACATCATGAACTTTGCAGATAAATGGAAGGAACTAGAAGATATTATGCTATGTGAAGTAACACAGTCCCAGAAAAACAAACAACAAATGGTATCCCTCATTTGTGGATGCTAGCGCCAAATCCCTAGTTGAAAGAGTAATATAAAATTAAAGTGAAAATGTGAACTCCTAAATATATATTGCAATTAACATATATATGTGACATATATATATATGTCACATATATATGTTAATTGCAAAATATATTTAGGAGTTCACATTTTCACTTTAATTTTATATTACTCTTTCAACTAGGGATTTGGCGCTAGCATCCACAAATGAGGGATACCATTTGTTGTTTGTTTTTCTGGGACTGTGTTACTTCACATAGCATAATATCTTCTAGTTCCTTCCATTTATCTGCAAAGTTCATGATGTCGTCTTTCTTTACTGCTGCATAGAGCTCCATTGTGTAGATGTACCACATTTTCTCTATCCACTGGTCAGTTGAGGGACACATGGTTTGCTTCCAGCTCTTCACTATTGTGAAGAGAGCTGCAATAAACATAGATGTGCATGTATGTAAAGATGGCTGAGAAACATCTTAAAAAGTGTTCAACAGCACTAATAATTAAGGAAATGCAAATAAAACCACCTTAAGTTTTCATCTTACTCCAGTAAGACTAGCTATGATTGAAAACTTCTTAACTATTCTAAAGCAAAAATCTCACTATTTAAAAGGAAGCTACTTTGAATGAAGATATTCTTCATAAAATTTAAAATTCCTAAATTACTTTTTCTGGCTCTGTTATTTACTAGCTATATTATTTTCTTCACACTTCTCCATTTCCCAATACTATTCTCTTACTGTAAAGTACTGATTGTCACACCATCTGAATTAAGATCAGAGGGACAGACAAAATGAGGTCATGTTTATAAATTCATCTTGGAAACATGAAATATAACATCAAAGTATAGGATTCTATTGATGTTATTTTATTAACCACTACAAGTTTAGTCAAGAAGCCAATACTTAACTAAGATTTTAAGTACAACATTCTACTGTTTCATTTAGAAGGTGTTCCCAAATATGGGAATATGAGACAAAGAGAGCATGCCATCAGTCCTAAGTCCACTGTCAGTACTATTTTATGCTACACTTTTGACATTTTCATAATGAGCCTGATACTGGTCTAAGAATATTCTGAAGAGAGCAAATAATTCTTAATTGTAATCAATTTGTAAAATTATTATATGTGAGATTCTCAATTTGAAAGAATAATTCAGCATGGAATTTGTCACAATGCTTATTTTCAAACAGCATTGCTTCTTCATACAATTCACCCTTGTACACATATACCCAACTGTGACAAATATAGTGTTAAAAAAGTCACTCATGAGGCAGCACCATCTGTATCAAATAGTAAGTTTCCATCATTGGCTTCCTGTGAACAAAGGAGAGCAAGAACGTTGAACACAATGATCAGCTTGCTGAGTGGGAAGAAAAGGAAATTTCAAATTGGTTCCAAAGAATATTTCTCAAATCTTTCTGCTATTCATACCAGTGGGATGCTTTCAGAAAGACTGTAGCTCTGATTCTTATTACATCTTGTAGTTTTCCAAAAGTTATTGGAAATTGTGCTGTACTGGAGTCTACAGGTGCAAGCTTGTGCTCAGAATCACCAGCTCCTTGCTTGGTAGACTTCTGCATCTTTTTTTTTATTTTTTTTAATTTATTTTTGTTTGTGTATGAGTGTACTGTCTGTATACAGGTCTGTGCACCTGTGTCGTGCAATGCCGCGGAGGTCAGAAGAGGGTGTCAGATTCCCCTGGAACTGGAGTTCTCCTGGAATTGGAGTTACAGACGGTTCTCAGCCACCATGTGAGTGCTGGGGATCAAACCCGGGCCCTCTGCAAGAGCAGTCAGTGCTCTTAACCGCTAGGCTATCTCTCCAGCCCCAACTTCTGCATCTTGACACATTCAATGTCTCCTCTGTTCCCAGAAAATCTACTATAACATGTTCACTTTTTATTTTCTTTTTCATATGTATATGGGTTTGTATGTTCACATGTGTGTACATAAATGTATGTATTTACATGTACATGTGTCCTCATGAATTAGAGATCTGAGTTTGATGTTGGATGCCCTCCTCAATTGCTCTCTACCTTAAAAATTGAGGTACCTATCATTGTGCAGCCTCTAGAAAAGACAGAAACCCCATTCTCAGCAGCCACAGATAACCTATAACTCTTCATCTATGGGTGGGACCTTATGAATTTCCCTTATGTAGGGTGGCATATTGACTGCTGTGGTCATTATGAAGGTCTGTTTAGGCAACCATGTTGAAATGTCATGGTTCTGCCTCTCTGTCATGTCTAGAAGGCACTCTCTAGTAACAAGCTTCTTGACCCTCTGGATCTTACAATCTTTGTGGCCTTAATTCTGTGAATTTTGCTGAACTGTCGGTATAGGGATTTCATTGTATATGTATGTACCGGTTAGGGCTGGAAACCCAACAGTGACTTATTCTCTATATTCTAAACAGTTGTTTATCCTTGTATTAGCCTCCATCTGCTACAAGAAGCTTCTTTGACAAGAAGTGAGAACTACATTTATCTGTGGATATAAGTCTTTAGAATGTATGTAGATAGAAATATATAGCTAGAAATTACATTATTTTGGAAAGTAGCAGTAGTATGTTCTCCTCTAGGGTCTGTGACCTCTCCGGCCATAGGTGGTTGGGTAGGTTTTACTGTACCAGGCATGAGCTCCCTCTTATTGACCAATTAGCTGTAAGTTACTCACAAGCTAAAAGGGCCACTGGAGCCATTGGGGATATTTCGGTAGACCCTAGGCTTTACATATGGGTATGACTATTGATTGTTTGTCTCCCATGGCAGCTTGCATTACACCTTCCAATACTAAAGAGAGGCAGTCTTCAGTGAGGAGGTTTCCAGGTCAATTCTAGCTACATTCCTCCAAGTTATATGTCAGAATTCTTTAGTTTCTCCAGCAACAGAGTCTTATCTTCAAGTTCTGGAAGGCAACCAAGAGCAATGGAAATAACCCATATTGTTTGGGTTATTTAGATTAGATACTCCCAGACCAACTCAAATGGAGTTTTTCCATGCCTGGTATTTTGGGGGTTTGTTAAATAGCCTCAAATTGGTTTTAATTTGCATTTCCCTGGTTGCGAAGGATGCTGAATACTTTTAAAGATGCTTCTCAGGAAGTGCGGACCTAAAGCAGTGAAGCAAGATGGCGGCGACCAAGAGAAAGCAGTGAGAGGATCCGGCATTTCAGGCAAAGAAGCTAAAAGGAACCTGGAAAGATGCTGGGCAGCCAGCCAAGCCTGCCGCCAAGGCAGAAGAGGTCGAGGAAGAAGAGAGAACCCGTATTCCACGTCCCATTTGCAAGGGCAAGTGGAAAAATAAGGAGCAGATCCTGATCTTTTCTTCCAGAGGAATAAATTTCAGAACAAGACATTTAATGCAGGACTTGAGAATGTTGATGCCTCATTCTAAAGCATATACTAAAATGGATCATAAAGATAAATTGCTTGTGATCAATAAGGTCTGTGAAATGAAAAACTGCACTAAATGCATCTATTATGAAGCTAAGAAAAAACAGGATCTCTATATGTGGCTTTCAAATTCACCTCATGGGCCATCTGCCAATTTCTTAGTTCAAAATATTCATACCCCGGCTGAACTAAAGATGACAGGCAATTGTTTGAAAGGTTCTCGCCCCCTTTTGTCTTTTGACCCTGCTTTCGATGAATTGCCACATTATGCTTCATTGAAAGAACTCTTAATTCAGATTTTTAGTACATCTCAGTATCATCCCAGGAGTCAGCCATTTGTGGACTATGTGTTCACTTTCACCATTTTGGATAATAGGATATGGTTTCAGAACTTTCAGATCATAGAAGATGCTGCTCTTGTAGAAATAGAACCTCGTTTTGTCTTAAATCTCATAACGATTTTTCAGGGAAGTTTTGGAGGACCAACTTTATATGAAAATCCTCACTATCAGTCCTCAAACATGCATCGACATGTCATAAGGTCCATCACGGCTGCAAAGTACAGAGAGAAACAGCAAGTGAAAGATGTTCAGACACTAAGGAAGAAAGAGCCAAAGACAATTCTTCCTCCTGATCCCACTGAAGATATGTTTGTTATACCTGCTGAGGAAAAAACAGTAGAACTACAGTGGTTAAAGCCAGAGCCCAAAGTAGATTTGAAAGCAAGAAAGAAAAGGATTTACAAAAAGTAACGAAAAATGCAGCAGAAGATGAACAAAGGGAGTGCAAAATGAATCCAGGGATAACTAATTTTTCAGTTACTGTATATTTATTTTGTATTCTGTGTGTAAATATTTTTAGTAGCCAGAGTTACTTTATGTGTAATTACAGTGCCATTAAAAAAAGATACTTCTCGGCCATTTTCATTTATTATTTTGAAAACACTCTCTTCAGGTCTGTAACCCTCTTTTTAATTAGGTGGTTTGTTTTCCTTCTTTGGGATTATTTTTAGTTTTTTGTACATTCTGCATATTAATCTTCTATGGGATGCTTGGTTGCCACAGATTCTCCTCTCCGTCTGTGGGCTTCTTCAATGGACTGATCATTTTGATTACTGTACAGAATCTATTTAGTTTTTTGAGCTCCCATTTGCCAATGCCTGTCTTTAATTCTTGAGTGAGGATTTCTATACAGAAAGTCCTTTCCTGCACCTATATAATGTAGGGTACTGGCCATGTTTTCTTCTAGCATTTTCAACATTTCTTTTTTTTTTTTTTTAAGTTTTTTTTTTTTTTTTTTTTTTTTTTTTTTTTTTTTTTTTTTTTTTTTTTTTTTTNCAGAAGAGGGTCTCGGATTCCCCTGGAACTGGAGTTCTCCTGGAATTGGAGTTACAGACGGTTCTTAGCCGCCATGTGGGTGCTGGGGATCGAACCCGGGTCCTCTGTAAGAGCGGTCGGCGCTCCTAACCGCTAGGCCATCTCTCCAGCCCCCATTTTCAACATTTCAAGTCTCATATTGAGGTCTTTGATCCAGTTCTCATTGATTTTTGTGCCAACAGGAAGAGATGGCTCCAATTTCATTATTCTACACGGGGACATCCTGTCTCTCCAGCACCATTTGTTGAAAATGCTCTTTCCAGCATGGTGGCACACGCCTTTAATCCTAGCACTTGGGAGGCAGAGGCAGGCGGATCTTTGTGAGTTCAAGGCCAGCCTGGTTTACAGAGCGAATTCCAAGAGAGCCGGGGCTACAGAGAGACCCTGTCTCAAAAAGACCAAAAAAAAAATGCTCTTTCCTCCAATCTGTGTATTTTTTGCATCTTTTTCAAATATCAGATTTCTGTAATTATGTCTTAGTAGACATAATTATGTCTTAGTAGACATAATTACAGCAATCTGATATTTGGGTCTTCTATTTTGTTCCATTGATCTACATACCTGATTTTGTGCTGGAATCTATTGTTTGTATTACTATAGCTCTGCAGTATAACTTGAAATCTAGTATGGTAAACCTTATAGCATTTTTTTCTCATAATTGCATTGACTTTCCAGAATCTTCTTTGCTTCTATATGAATTTTAGATTTTTTCCCCATTTCTGTGAATCTGTACATTCTCATTGAATCTGTACATTGCTTTGTAAAGATGGCCATTTTCACAATATTAATTCTACCAATCCATGAGAATAGGAACTTTTTCCATGCTAGGTTCCATGTAGTTTCTCCTTCATTTCTTTCTTCAGAGATATAATTTTTTGTTAAGAGATCTTTTACCTCCTTTTGTATGTTTATTCTTAGATATTTTCGAGGGTTTTGTGAATGGGGAAATTTCTAGAATCTCATTCTTAGCACACTTCTTATTGGTATATAGAAAGTCTACTGACTTTTGTAAGTTTATTTGTATTCTGCTACTTTGTTAAAAATGTTGAACAATTCCAGAAGTGGACATTAAGGATTCTTTTATGTATAATGTATCTCCTGAAAATAAGGAAAAGTTGGCTTCTTCTTTTCCTTTAGTTCCCTTTTAATTTTCTTCTCTGTCCACTTGTTCTTGTTAGGACTTCAAACACTACATTGAAAAGGAGTGGGGATAGTGTACAGCCCTGTCTCATTCCTGATTTTATTGAGCATTTATTCTGAGGCTGGAAGTCTTTTATCATGATCACATCCATAGTTTCACCAAGAAGCTATCATTTCTGGAATCTTAATATTATCCTTACACACTGTTATAAGGTAGACTATGAATGATTCCTCTTCTCAGAGCCTTACTTCTTTTATTTCCTTTAAGACAATATAGTACTATGTATCGCTAGGTAAAGCGGAATTTTCTACATAGACCAAGCTGGCCTTGAATTCACAGAGATCTAACTGCCTCAGACTATGAGGTGCTAAGCTAAAAAGTACACAAATGGTGCCTGGCTAATTCTTCCTTTCATGACTAGTGTGCTGGATAGCTTTAGTGTCAACTTGACACACCTGGGTTGAGGGAGCCTCAATTGGGGAATTGGCTCCATTGGATTGGCCTGTGGCCACATCCGTAGAGTATTGTCTTGATTGTCAAGCAATGTGGGAGGACCCAGCCCACAATAAGTGGTGCCACCCTGGGCAGGTTGTTGTGTACCGTATAAGAAGGCAGGCTGGGCATGAACCAGGGGAGCAAGCCAGTGAACAGCATTCCTCCATGGCCTATGCTTCAGCTCTTGCCTCCAGGTTCCTGCCCTGAGTTCCTGCCTTGGGCTCCCTAAGTGATGAACTGTGACCCAGGAGATATAAGCTGAATAAACAAACCCTTTCCTCCCCAAGTTGGTGTTGGTCAGAGTGTTTTGTCACAGCAATGGAAGACAAACTAGAACAACTAGTATTGTACTCTAGTGTTTGCTGATGATTAAAAATAGAAGCTAGTTTTCTTTTCTTTTCTTTTCTTTTTGGTATTTTTTGAGACAGGGTCTCCCCATAGCCCCAGATGTCCTTAAACTCACTCTGTAGACCAGGCAGGCCTTGAGCTTACAGAGAGATGTGTGCCTGCCTCTGCCTCCTGAATGTTGGGATTAAAGGGGTGCACCACCATGCCCGTCTTAGCTAGTGTTCTTAACTGTCAGTAGCATCCTTAGATCCATATAAGAGAGATCTCTTGTGTCCAGAAACTGTACATTAGAGAATTCTGAATCTCAAAAGCACACAGCATTAAGTTATTAACAAACACATCATGTCACTAGGCTTTTGTGCTCAACATTGTCACAGTTATAACCCAGAGTTTGGACCTATGCTCTTGATGAACACAGGTGTGGTCCAAAGAACTGCTTTTGTATTTCTTTCTCTATTGTCTTAAAAGACCATAGCTACCTCTGAGTGCTAAAAGAGACAGAATGGCTTTCAATATTTGAAGGACTGGGTTAGGGAGAGATATATTCAAATTCCTTTTATCATCAGCATGAATGTAATAAGATATTTCATATGAAATATAATTTTCCAGTATGATGAAAATCCATTCTCTTACTTTTGTTTATGTTCCAATTCATAATTCTAAAGATAGCTGTGAAGTAATAAAATATTTGTTACAGTTGTGCAAAGAACGTAGAAACATTTGATAAACAACGCATGTTACTCTTGAATTTGTATCTGTGTAAGTATAGATACAATATCTAACCTAACACCAATTCTTTATTTTTCTTCATTTTTTTCCTTTTTTCTATTTATGTTTTGTTTATTTCATACATCATCCTTCAGTTCTTTATATTGGCAAAAATATTGGATAATGAAAGCAGGAGAGACCCTGACTTCAAAGAATGTTTCTCTTAGAGTGATAATGAGGTTGTACTCTGGTATACACCCTACATATATGCTTACCCTGACACATGTGTACAAGCACATACATACCCATGAACACATATATATATACAGATGTATTTTTAAAGGACTTTCATTTTGATCAAGTATTCAACAAAATTTTAAAGATAACCAGAAAAGCCTTAATTTAGATTTATTTAGTGAATTTTATGGTTGATGTATTTTAATTATAAATTGAACTTTACTTTCATTTTAATAGACAAATTATTTAAGAAGAAATGAACTTTTTAAATGCAAGAAAATTATTTTATTTTTTGCATTCACTTTAATTTGTACTTTCACATATCACATTCAAAATTTAAACATTTGGGAAATTGTATTTTATTTGCTGATTCTTCATATCATCAGTATCAGAAATATGAGTATTTATTGCAAAACCATGATATTGCAAGAAAATGGCACAAATGAATACATAATAATTTATAAATTTATGTATTCTTGCTTGTTTAAACATTGTAGTTCTACTAACAGAGTACCCAGAGGAAAGAAAATTTAAATTCAAAAAATTTATGTTTCGTTGGCCTAAAGCTGCATGCCTATAATCCTAGGACTCAGGAGGCTGAAGAAGCATGGTTATCTCAGTTTATAGCCAGACTAGGTTATATAGTGAGTTCAAGGACCACCTATGGTCCATAATCAGAACTTTTCTCAAAACATAACAACAAAGGAAAACTGTCTTGTCTTCTTTTCTTCTTATATCACCATACCTTTAAATCTATCTTTTAAATGTTTAATTATAAAGGTATTTGTGGGTGTGGTGGTATACACCTTTAATCCAAGCACTCAGGAAGCAGAGACAAGTAGATCTCTGTGACTTTGATGTTAGCCTGGTCTATGTAGTAGGTTCCAGGCCAAAGTTACATAGTGTGACCCTGTCTCAAAATTAAAAGCAAGCAAGAAATATATTGTTCAATGACCAGATAGAATAAATTTACCAATTTAATAGTTTGATGTATAGTTCTTAAATATTTATAATCGTTGTTGGGCCTTAATTTGGACTGTGCTACTGCTCCCTCTTATATTCAGAATGAAGCTGGGCATGGTAGCTCACACTTAAAATCTTGGCACTTGATCCTGTCTCAAAAAAAAAAAAAAAAGCATTCGGACCCATAAGCTGAACTAGTAAAAGAGGTGAATAGATGAATAGATTCACACCCCTGATTCTGATCTTTCCAAATAGGTAACAAGCCTCTGAACAATTGATTTCCTTCCTCTAAAGATTAACTGCTGGCACTGCAGGATGACTCCAGGACTGGCTAGGTTCTCTAGCTTCTAAATTCCATGTTATTAACTCTTAGCTGTCTGACTCCAACCTAGTTATCCACATCCAGCTTGTAAATTGTCTGTATGTGCATTCCCCATGGTGATTAGCAGAATTAGCCAGATTTCCATTGTCAGTGGGGGTGTGTGAGATGGTTGACATCAAGCCTTTATTACTATGTAAACAAAATAAATGACTTATTCTACTACAAAGATAAAAACATCTATTCCTTACACATGAAAAATCTACATGTGCAAAATTCTACTGAAAAATCTATACATGCCACCTATACTTATAAATATGTAGGCTTCCTTATGGAATTTCTTCTCTTTATTCAAATTATAGAAGGTTCCTAACTCTGAAACAGACATGCTAATTAGTATCTCTCATATGTATTTCTGTAGCTTATCATATTGAATTTTAATATTTGAATGCTCAGTGAAATAATATTGAATGTCAGTGCAAATAAGGATTAGAATCTAAAATTTTATGTCTTGAATATTTATCTCTCACCTCAAAGCTAATTTTTTGTACTTTTAAAAATAGATAATTTAATTATCAATACACATAAGAAAAGCAAGATAAGAATTTAATACCACAGTTTCTGTGAATGCTAGTCATATTGACTATTCAGAATTGCATGGGTATTGTTATTGTTTCCAATTCCTTCTTGTATACAGACCTAGTCAGAGTTTGTCTTTTAGCATAGTTCTTTGTTACACACTCCTTCAATTTCCTCTGATATAGAATGAAGAATGGCTCAAGTTCTTTAAACTAAGTGACATTATAGAACGTTCCTCCCCTGTGAAGCACTGGGAATGACAAAAGCAAGAATAGCCAATGACTGTGCAACAGTGTGGCCTTGCTGGGATTTTAAATACAGAACCATTCAGACTATTGGGAACTTATATTGTACAACAATACAACTATTGTGAAAAGTCCTTATTTTTGTTTATAAGAAATTATTGCAGAAATACTAACAAGTACTGCCAAACTATTCCTGTTTCTTAGTTTGTGTTTACTGCTTCCTTGGATCTGTCTGTTTCTGAACACTTAACACCTAGGTTCCCACTTGCCCTATTTTGTATAAGAGAAACTTTATTAGTTCCCTCTACTTGCAAAATTATTTTGATCTATGCAATGCAATATAGTTAGTATTTCTGATAGTTATTTGGAAGTTTTTTTTAATTAGAATTTTTGAGAATTTCATACATTAGTACTATATTACAGAATTTCCACTCTACCAGGTGTGGTAGCATATAACTTTAGTCCTAATATTAAGGAGACAGAGGCAGAAGGATCTCCATGAGACCAAGGTTAGCCTGTTTTACATAATGAGTTCTAGGCCAGCTGGGATTACAGGGCAACTCTATCCCCCCAAACCAAAACCATAAACAACATTTCCACTTTTTCCTTCCCCCTACAGCTTGTCCTGTGTCAACCCTCTCCCTTTAGAATGAGTGATTTCTTCTTCTTTAATTATTACTGAGTCTTTTAAGCGATGTTCATATGCACATGTCTTTAGAGCTGATCACATGGGACTGGAATATCTATTAGGAGGCTTATCCTTGAAGAAAATTGATTCTCACCCTCAGCAGTCACTGATTGCCTGTAGTTCTTCATGGAGAGGTGAGATCCTGTGAAATTTTCTCCATCTGCATTGGCATGGCATATTGTCATTATGCAGCTGCTTTTAATGCAACCACATTGCTGAGATTTCATGGGTGTACATTCCCTGTCATGTCTAGAACATACTAACCTGAAGCTGGTGTCCTGGTCCTGTGACTCTTCCTATATTTCTTCTTCTTCCACAATTTTTTCTAAGCCTTAGGTGTAGGGGTGATATTGTAGACTTACTGCTTGGGGCTGGACTCTACATAGTCATGTATTTCTTATATTTTTGACCAGTTAAAGATTACTGTCACAGCTTCCATTGGCTGCAAAAAAGTAGCTTCTATCCATATTCTATGACCATGTTGGTCTGGCCAAAGGCCAAGTGGGAAAATACCAATGGACTACACATGAGATAAATTTGTACGCAGAAGAGTTCATCTTGTCAAGTTGTGCTAGAAGACACGTCAAACTGAGTGCTCACCCATGGGAATTGCCAACTGTGTTGTTAGTATGCCAACAGTTCTACCTGAATAAAACAGTTTAACTCTTAGTTTTTAAGAGGGGGCCCCAAACTCACCAAGGATACCTGTTACCCCAGATATCTCTTGGAACTGTCTGTGCCCTGGAGATGTACCTCAAAGTGTCTCTGGAGCTATGTTCTGGAACTGTGTCCTCCACTCAGACCCCATCCATAACTTTCATTCAAATTGATTTCTCCAGCTTCAATTGGGAATGTGCAAGTTAGAATTCACCCTTAATTTGTTATGGAAAATCCTTTGAACTGCTCAGAGATCAACCACTTACCCAGGACAGAGTAAAAGCTCTTATTCTTTCTTATACTTTAGGTCCCAGAGCTAGCAACCAAGGCTTCAAGATTTTCTGGGCACCTAGACAGAAGTGCAGATGGAGAGTAAGAAGGAATTTTTATATCATCATATTATGGCTAACACCTGGTCCTCATGCTTACTTTCACAATGGGTCATATTATCTCAGGTAAATTCTTTCCCAAGTTTCCCTAATCTTCATAGGTTACAAAGCAGAGGACATGTGATACCTTTTGATTGATAGCCAGGTCAAGCTAGCTGGGTAAAGACAAAGTCAAATGGCCATCACAGTTTACAAAAATACATACCACTGGCAGATGTTTAGATATCTGGCACCTTTGACCCATATTATTGGTATTAATTGGACCAGGTGCCTCATTTGACAAATTTTCCATTTTCTTAGTTTCACATTTGCATCAGTAGTTAGACATGGTAAGTGGAAGGCATCACTGAGCTTCAAGATATTACAGAGTAATAAAACATCACTGAGTATTAAAACATTACAGGGTGGGGGCTGGAGAGATGGCCTAGCGGTTAAGAGCGCCGACCGCTCTTGCAGAGGACCCGGGTTCGATCCCCAGCACCCACATGGCGGCTGAGAACCATCTGAAACTCCAACTCCAGGAGAACTCCAGCTCCAGGGGAATCCGACGCCCACTTCTGACCTCCGTGGCATTGCACGACACGGGTGCACAGACTTGCATGCAGACAATACATTCATACACATACAGAAATAAAGAAAATTAATAAAAAAATTAAAAAAAAAACATTACAGGGTGGTATTTTCAAGATCTACCTAGTAAGTAGAACAAGAGGAAACTTTGAATGCCCTAAGCTTACAAGGACATTATACTAGAATACAGTTAATTATAAAATTTTACTTTTATTCATCAGTCTTAACAGACAATCCTGCCTTTTTATCCCTACTTTTAGAATTCCTTACACACACAATGTCAAGCTTCTTTCCCAATCTTCAACTTGCTCACTGAAGATGGCTGTTCTAGTTTTTCTTTGAATGTTGTGACAAAACTCTCTGACCCACACCAACTTGGGGAGGAAAGGGTTTATTCAGCTTACATCTCCTGGATCACAGTTCATCACTCAGGGAGCCCAAGGCAGGAACTCAGGGCAGGAACCTGGAGGCAGGAGCTGAAGCACAGGCCATGGAAGAATGCTGTTCACTGGCTTGCTCCCCTGGCTCATGCAGAGTCTGCCCTCTTATACCATACACAAGAAACTGCCAAGGGTGGCACCACTCATTGTGGGTCGGGCCCTCCCACACTGCTCAACCATCAAGACAATACTCCACAGATGTGGCCACAGGCCAATCGAATGGAGCCAGTTCCCCAATTGAGGCTCGCTCAACCCAGGTGTGTCAAGTTGACACCAAAGCTATCCAGCACAATTGACCCCTTGTCAATTTGACACACAAAACACATCAGTATTAAACCACCACCTTTCTAGTTCTTATCCCCAAAGTATGACATTATCATTAATCACAACCTAAGACAGTACAACCTTAAAAGCCCCACAGTCCTTAAAATGTCCAAATGCTTAAAAGTTCAGTCTATTAAAAGTCTCTTAACTGTGGGCTGCTGTAAAATCCAAAATAAGTACTGTCTTATTTCAAAGAGAAGAATCAGGCACTCTCAAACAAAACCTAAGTCCAGTAAGTAGCTCAAGGCTGGACACCTGGGACTCACTCACGATCTTCTGGGCTCCAAAGAGTTTTGGCACCTCCCCCTCTCCGACTCTGCCATCCGTGGCACACACAGCTCATCTCAAAGGCCCAGGCCAACCCCATTCCACACCTGCCACTGCTCTTGGTGGTTGTCCCATGGTCCTGGCATCTCCAAAAAGCTGGGGTCGCCACTGAAACTGAGGCAGCACCTTCACCAATGGTCTCTTCTGACCTCTCCTGGTGCAAAGCCTCAGCTTCTCTCCATGACCCCTGCAATCCTGGGGTCTCCACTGCAACCGAGGTGCACTTCTGCCAATGGTCTTTCCTGACCTCTCACAGTGCCAAGCCTCGGCTGCTCTCTGTGACTCCCTCAAATTTCAACACCAGAACCATATAGGAGACTCTTACACACTACCAAGTCCTGCTTCTGGCTTGAGATGGAGGCTCAGGCCCCTTCTGGAACATAGCTTCTGTGTGCTGACCCTGAAGAAATTCTTCCCAGAAGATTTCAGAACAGGGATGCTGGTCTCTTGTTACTTACAGCTGATTTTTCAGCCCCAGCTAACCAGCATCAATTGTCCCAGTACAACAAAGATTTCACTTTAGGTTCTGGTCTCTTGTTACTTACAGCTGATTCTTCAGCCCCAGCCGACCAGAACCCACAGATTAAACAGTCCTGATGACCTCTGCTTCCCTTTGAAACTTCACAAGCCAGGCTTCCATCATCTACAACTCTCTCAGCAAAACTGTTCCAAGTTCCACAGCCATGATCTTTAGGCATTCAATAATTTTTCTAGCCCAAAGTTCCAAACGCTTCCACAATCCTTCCCCAAAACACCAAGATCAGGTCTGTCACAGCAATACCTCACTCTCGGTACCATTTTCTGTTCTAGTTTGTCTTCCAATGCTGTGACAAAACACTCTGACCGACACCAACTTGGGGAGGAAAGGGTTTATTCAGCTTACATCTACTGGGTCACAGTTCATCACTCAGGGAGGCCAAGGCAGGAACTCAGGGCAGGAACCTGGAGGCAGGAGGTGAAGCACAGGCCATGGAGGAATGCTGTTCACTGGCTCGTTCCTCTGGCTCATGCCCAGCCTGCCCTCTTATACCATACACAACAACCTGCCCAGGGTGGCACCACTCATTGTGGGTCGGGCTCTCCCACACTGCTCTACCATCAAGACAATACTCCACAGATAATCCAATGGAGCCAGTTCCCCAATTGAGGCTCCCTCAACCCAGGTGTGTCAAGTTGACACCAAAGATAGCACAATGGCTGTGCTATCTTTCAGTTCTTTGATATGTTATGTTAATTTTCAAGCATACCCACATTCATTCATTATCTTTTTGTGTAGGGTACCAAATTTAGGTTGACAATTATTTAAAAGACATTAGGCCAGATTCTGTCCATTTAATAAATTCATTCCTACAACTGAGGAAGATCACTATCTTCCTAAGATAGTGATCTTCCTCAGTTGTAGGAATGAATTTATTAAATGGACAGTTGTATATTTTGTTTTCTTCCCATAAATCCATTCACACCTTTTCCTAGACTCCATCGTCTACTTCTTGAGTCTGCCATATGCTAGCTAAGCAATCAAGACTGCCTGGATCCAGGAATCATTTTTTCCTTCGGGCCATACATTTCTTCATACAAAGTGATTGACCAATTAAGCTCTAACTACAGAAAAGGATTTTGCTCCATGAATAAGAAACTGCAGGGTGACAGTGTCAATTTCTTCCTAGAACAAACATAGTCAAACTCACTCTTGCTAATAATCTAAGTCTTTGTCTCCTTCACATTTGGAAATGGGAAGCCTTCCTGAGGTAATGAGTGTGAGTTGAGAGCATGACATTATGAAGCAGGGGAAACCTGGCCATCTAGACTGCTCTTATCACTTCCTCTTACCTTCCATACATGCTTTTGTTTCATGCCAAATGCAGCATTTTTATCTTTGACCCAATTTATTTAATAATGTCAAGTGCCCAATGGTCATCTAGGATTCTAATATGTGATACAATCCAAAGGAAACCAGGAGATAGGTTTTCTAAAAGACAGTTATTTTCTGAAGAGGAGAACATGGTCTTACTCTGGAACACTGAAAGTCTGAGGTTCCCATAGTAAAGCTTTCCAGAGACTCCAGAGTGCCATTATAGGCACAAACACCATCAGTCTACTAAATCATAGGTTCTAAGCCACATGAGTGATCATATTAAGAAAAAAAAGCTAATACTGTGCCTTCTTTTACTGAAAGCTGTCAGCTTTCCTGTTGCTAATAAATGAGCCCCAGCTGTCTTTTCATAGTAACCTCAGGTTATCCTCTAACCTAAGATATGCCTTGGCATGCTGCAGAACACTGCACTTCTCCATGCATTAGTGAAATGGCAGCACTCTGAAAGTTTATCAGGTTTACCTCACCTGTATGTGTTTGGCTTACATAACCATGTCAGTGTTTTCCATTCCTTTGGTGTAAGTAGTACAACATGTTATGTGGAATGCTAGAACAATCAAGGTCATTATGATAGAGAACAGAGGACCTGGTGTAGCTCTGGAGTAAGGACATGAATGCATATAGTTGCTTTTAGATTATATGCTAACTGTATATGAAACTGATGATGAGAGCCCAATGATATCTTTGTAAACATTTAATAACTGAAAGAGAGAGAGAGAGAGAGAAAACAATGAAAGACATCCAGATTTTAGTGCTTGCCAAAGTCAGCGGGTAAGTACTCCGTTGAAGAAGCTTCAACTAAACATAATTATTATGTATTGACAATGGAAAGGAAAAACATTATTTGTTGCATAACCTCCATAAAATCCCCTAAAACTCCAAAGGTCTTGTTGTAAAGTAAGAATGATATTTGGGTATACATTATAAGATTTAACAAAGCATCATAGTCAACTCTCTTCAAAAAAATTTGATCAACTTGATTGAACATACAAGCCCCCCCTGCTGGATGGTGGGACCCATGAGCTGTGTGGGTTTGGGCACAACTGCTTGCAAATTGGTTTTACATGAAGGATGCTTGTACTCACAAATTATCACTTATTGATAAAAAAATGAAAACAAAACAAAAAAGCAGAGAAAGATGCAGAAAAGTTATGGCAGAATGCATGATCTGGGATGGGTAGGGGTGGGGTGGGGGGAAGGGAAGGGGATATATGCCTGAACTGAATTGGAAAATGATGCATGAAATACACAAAGCATCAATAAAAAAATGTAATAAAATAAAAAAAATAAAAACTTTAAAAAAAAAAACTAGATAAGGCTGTGTAGATAGATCAGAATGTAAAGAGTTTGCCTTGCAAACACAAGGACCAAGGCTTGCTCCCCAAATCCTCAAGAAAAAGCCCTGACATCAGGGCTTGAGACTTACCTCAGCAATTCAGAGCACTTACTGCTCTTCTGGAGGACAGGAATTCAGTTCCTAGTGCTTGTATCAGGCAACTCATAACTGCTTGTAACTCTAGCTCCAGGGGATCTGATGTCCTCTTCTGGCATACACACACATACACACACAAACACAAACACACACACACACACACACACACACACACAAACACACACATACATATGTGCACACACTGATAGATGATAGATACATAGATAGATGATAGATAGATGATAGATGATACATAGATAGATAGATGATAGATAGATAGATAGATAGATAGATAGATAGATAGATAGATAGATAAATGTAATAAGTAAATCTTAATTTTTTTTTGAGACAGGGTCTCCCTATAGCCCCAGCTGGCCTGGAACTCATTCTGTAGACGAGGCTGGCCTTGAACACACAGAGATCTGCCTGCCTCTGCCTCCCAAGTGCTGGGATTAAAGGCATGAACCACCATACCTGGGTGCTGGGAATCGAACCAGGGTCCTCTGCAAGAGCAGTGGGGCACTCTTAACCACTAAGCCATCTCTCCAGCCCCCAATCTTAAATATTAAAAGAAGCTAGATGTGGTGGCAGGCACTTGTAATCGCATAACCTCAGCACTAGGGAAGGTGCTGATCCCTGCATCTTTCTGGCCAGCCAGTCTAGCCTGCTTTGTGAGTTCCAGTCTAAGGAGATTTCTCTGTTTGTCTGTCTGTCTCTACACCCCTCCACACACAGCCTAGGGATTCATCTTTCCTCAAAGAAATCAATCAATTAATCCTCAAATGGCTAGGACCATTTTATTTTGGTACTTTCGAGACAGGGTCTCCCTTTAGTCCCAGCTGGCCTGGAGCTCTCTTTGTAGACCAGGCTGGCCTTGAACTCAGAGATCCACCTGTCTCTGCCTCCCAAGTGCTAGGATTAAAGGCGTGCGCCACCATGCCCAGCCTAGAACCATTTTTAAGAAGAATCAGTGGAATCTTGCTCAAGCTTTGAATACTCCCTCTTCAGTAGGATCTGCCATGCAAATATGAGCCCATGAAGTCTATTTAGAATCTATGTGAGGAAGCACAGGCTGGCATTAGAAGACTGACGTCAGCCACCACCACAGCAGCCTCTCCCTCCCTCGCCTCCTCTTCCTGCTCCTCCTACTTCAGCATCCTTCCCGAGTTATGAATCTCATAGCACTCTGCTCTTAAAGTTTGTGACTCAATGATTTTGAGTACAGTCACGAGGACATCTAATTTGAGAATATTCTCATTCCAACATAATGAAACCCCATATTTATGAGCAATTGTTCCCCATCCGTATTCCTCTCCAGGCAGCCAAACATACATCCTGTCTCTGAAAATTTGCCTTGGATATTTCAGATAAATGGACTCATACAATATGTGATGTTGTGTAAGAAGATCGTTTCACTGTAGAATGATTCCAAGGTTTGCCCATGACATTTACCATGCTATTCTGTATCTGGTTATTTTGATGGCAAATAGCTTTTTATTGTACAGATACATCACGTTTTGTTTAGCCTTTCATTGATGGATATTTGGGTTGCTGTTAATTTCCATTATTAATAATATGACACAAGCAGATAAACCAAATGAGCAACTATGTCTGTTCTGCTAAGCTGCCACTTTGCTCTCTGATGCACTCTTCATCATAAGTCTCTTTAAAGGTGACTTCTGTTGACTTGAATACATTTTGCAAGACATTTTTCTAACCATGTCCTCCAAACATTGCAGAAATCCACTCACATAATTATCTCCTGATGGAAAAACTAGGCAGTTATAAATGAAATTTTACCAAAATAGTACATTCCAGTAGACCATAGTGTAGCACATATTTTGTACTGAGATTTGTATTTAGCATTGAATGTATAGTATATATTCTTTATTTCACAATCTCTGTCAAACCACTGAATTCTTCATGATGTTGTGGTTTAGAGTTCTACCAGAATGTATATTTGGACAATTCCAGATCCAGCCCCCAGGCATTGTCTGGCCGCATAGGGGTCCCCCGTCACTGGGTGGGACGAGAGCCAGCAGCAGGAGGAGCAATATCACTTTCATCCTGGGCCACACCTGAGGGAAGAACACCTGGAGGGATTGTTTATCACTGGAGGGGTCATTATCATTGTCTCCCTGCTGGGGGAGATATTAGCTATAGGTGACAGATGAGGACCAGTGTTTCTGAAAAGGGGATGTATGCCTGTCTTCCTTGGAAAAATTTAAAATATTTTGGAAAAATTTTAAATATTTAGGGTGATCATGTGGGGGCATGGACTCCCCCCTTTTGTTTTTGTAATTGAGCCTTGAGGGTTTGACCATTGTCTGTTTTGATTTGAGTCAAGTGCCAAATGGGGTATAATGGGTAACATCTATCTGCCAGAGATGGTTAGGCCAAAGACCTTGGGGATTACTGACCGAGGTTTGGAGAGGGGAGATCTGGAGGAAGGGCTGGCAGGACCAGCAGGTACGGATGATCTTTTTTAGATCGTAAATGTTCTTTAAAATTCTTTTACTAGACTGTGACTTCAGAGAAATCAAGTCCATTAAATTATATTTATTTATTTGTATTTCTGTATAAATCTCTATTGAAATACCTCTATATAAATGTATAATACTTATTTCAAATATATCACTATAAATCTTATAAAGTGGGTTTATAGCAAGTATTTTCCTTTCAGTCCTTGGAGGTGTTTTTTTCCAGGCCTGGCACAAAACCATGTTTTAAAGATGCTTTACTTAGTTGTTAAATGTTTTACAATAAACATCTAACCATAATTTATATATAAATTAAAATAAGATTATTGCTTAGAACCAATGTTAGTTTTTGTCTCAGGCATTGAGGGAGTGTACTTGATAGTGGTACCATACACCCAAAAAGTAGCTAACTGTAACAGCATTTTACAATCATTAATTTTTTAACCAAGACAAGTAAATTACACAAATGGCCATAGAACTTTAACTAATTAATAGAGCTGCATCTGATTTGGAGGGGCCAGTTCCAGCTCGAAGCCTGTTTAGAATTGTAGAAATGCATATTAACATTTACATAAATCCAATTAAAGATTATTAACACTAAAAGGTATAAACCAAGTTTTATATAGGTTGAATATGTAAAGTGAATTATAGTTGACCTTTTTAAAACAAAGTTTAGAAAGTTATAGGAGTTAAAACAAAATACTCATACATCCATACACATACGTGTGCACACACACACATACATACAAGCATACACAAACATATGTACAAAGGAAAACAAGTCGTGAGATCAATTTGTGGGAAGAAAGTCAAATTATTGTTTTATACTCGATGAGAAAAGGTCATTTCCACAGTCTGTCTCCTGAGTATTGGAACCAAAGCTGCACCTTTCAAACACAATGAAAGATAAGCACTGCCCTCGGGTAAAGGTGCCCTAGACTTTATGCTTCCCAGTGAAACACAAAATACTGTAAAGCCGGCCCCTCCCCCACCAGCCATCCACTGTTTAGCAAGAGAGGGGCACAGAACAAACATTGGACTAGATTAACCAGAGTATTTACAAACAGCTACACACTGAAAAGCTTCATATTTTGTGTTTGGTCTTTTCAAGGCAGAGCCTGCCCACAGTCAGAGCCAGCCTGGTAGACTAGGCTGGCCTTGAATTCACAGGCATCCACTTGGATCAAAGACCTGGGCCACGAAGCCAGGCTCTACAAGCCTGGAATTTACAAGAAGACGGTCTCTACAAAAGATCTTGGAGGAAGTTTAGCAGACAAAAGGAAACTTCAGCAGAATTAAGCATTATGTTACACTATTTAACACTATTTACAGAAAAATTTTTAAGGAGGACTTTTTAAAAGCACATTAGAGTTGCCTCTGTGGAAGGTTTGCATCAAAAAGAGCTTGAGCTTGCTTGCTCCATGGGCAAGCCTGTCCATCCAGCCTCTGTGACCTTTCTCACCTGATCTGTGGCCAGAAGGCAGAAGCCGGGGCTTTTCTTAGGGGCTGGAGACCAGGCTGCAGGGCAAACTTTGAACCCATTTCAAGACCTCTAGAGGGCAAGTGCACGGGAGAGGAAGCTCTCTTCTCACAATTTCTCTGAATGTACATCCTTAGTCCATGCCTTCACTGATTTGGGGATGCTACGAGGGGAGGATAAAGGGGTTGGGGTTGCCAAGGCCTCAGGCACCCTGTCTGGAGTTACTTCTGAGGCCTTTTTTGGAGGCTGAGGGGGGAAGTAACCCTTCAGGGCTGAGAGTACCCCCAGAGGAGGCCCGATATGTCTGGCTCCGTTGGAGGCAGACCTTCTGAGGCCTTTTTTGGAGGCCAAGGGGGCTGCGGCATAGCATCTGCAGGGTCCTGGCGGCCCGAGGGGACGCTGCTCCCATCCCATTTCCGACTGCTGGGGAATGCCCCCAGAGGAAGGATCTCTCCTTTTTAAGTCCCTGCTCTTGAAGTCAGAAGGATTCTAGGGCGGGGTTAGGTTTGGAAGGAGACTTCTCCATAATTTACCGAGGTACACTCACCCACAGACTGATTGGCCCATCAGTGAACTTCACGAAGGAAACCATCCTCACACAGGGCACCAGTCTGCTTGGTCCTCTGGCAGGTAGGGCAGAGAGGAGAGCCCGGCCAGCCTGTCTCTCCTCTGGGGCTGAGCGGGATGGCAAGTGTCGACGACCTGAAAAGAACCACACAGGGGGCCGGGAGTCAAGAACTCACTTTATTGAGTCAGGCAGTGGCTTATATATGCTTGGTAGGATGGGTGGAGAAAGGAAGGTGGGAGAGGTGATGCGTAGAGTTGGGGGATAGCTTTGGGCCAATAGTAACTCACCACACTGGTTGTAGGCGTTTTCAGGTCGGGCTATGCTGAGTCACTCCTATGTGGAAGTGACCGGCCAGAGACAGGTCACTAAACTCTAGTCAGGCTCAGGGGGTTACAGTAGGCCACATTCTCTAGGGTCCACAGGGCCCAACACTCTAGAATTTTTTTTGGAGTCCGTTGTAACAACTCCATTTTCATTTCTAATTTTATCGATTTTTATCTTCAATCTCTCTCTCTCTCTCTCTCTCTCTCTCTCTCTCTCTCTCTTTCTCATTTGCTTAGATGTTTGGCAGTCTTATTAATCTTTCAAAGAACCAATTTGTATAATTTACTCTGTTGTTATTTTAGTCTCATTTATATCACTTTGCTATTTCTTATTGTCATCTACTTCATTCGGGGTTGACTTGTTCAGATTTTTCTAAGACCTTGAAGACCTTGAGATACATAGTTGTGTCATTCATTTTAAATCTGATTTTTTAAAATACAAACTCATGTGGCTACAAACTTTCTTCTTAGACCTGCCTTAGTTAAAACAAAAGGGTTGTGGTAAGTTGTAATAGCATTTTCCATTGATTCTAGGAATTCCTTGTTGAATGTTTCCTCCATGTTTTAACATTTCTCCTCCAAATTCCTGCCTGTTCCATCCACTTCCTCACTTTGCTTGTCTAGGCCCTGATTGATTTCTATTTGTTTGAGTTCTTTGTGTGGTCATTGATCCTTTTCAAAAACAGGACTCTAAATCTTTTGTTGGTATTTCAGCTATCTGTTATCTGTGGTGTCTAGTGTTGCAGACTGTGAGCTTGTAGATATGTTGATGTGGCTTGTCTCGTGTTTTGTTTCTTGCTACTTTACACTTTCATTGGGATGGACATGTCCTCTGTTTCTGTCTTTCTCTTTTCTCACTCTGTTTGATTTCCTGTGAGACTTCTAGTAAGTTGTTTTCCACTCAGGTGTATCTCTTCTCTACTGTTTATGTGGACAAGTGACTAGTTTAGGCGGACAGATACAATGATGTAACAGTAGTCCCAGTTAATTTGTAGGGGAAAACACTGTGTAATGCCTTCGTGGCCTTGATAACATTCAGAGACGGGGCACTAAGGAACTGATTAGGTAAAAAGTAACTTATTGTATCAATATTTAAGTAGGGAAATGAGGAGGGAACTGGAAAACAGAGAGAAAAGTAAGAATGAAAAAGAAAGTAAACCAGTTAACTTTATGACCAATAGCAGAGAAAACATTGTAATGAAGAAGCAAAGAAAAAAAAAAAAGAGTGATGAAAGCCTATTCAGGTGACAAAGAAAATAAAACATAACCAAAAATGAAAATTCAGAACTGTAAATAATAAAATGAAGAAAATGGAGACATACAAATGAGCAAAAAAACACATAAGGTCTAATTGCCTCAGTCAGTATTTCTATTTGAAATGATATGTTTCTTTCCTTCTCTTCAAATGGGCTTTGAATGGGTCTCCACCCACAATAGGGCTGTCTGCTGGTCTCAGAAAGTCAAGCAAACTCCTCAGTTTATCCTTTAAAATGGGGGGATTTCTGTGTCAGTGGTCCACTTTGTGTCAGAATTCCTGGGTCTTAGTCCTTCCAATTGCCAGCTGCAACTTTGTCTGTCCTTCACAGATATGAAGAGCCTGCTATATTTGGCCAGTTTTCTCACTGTGAGGTCACTTTATGGTGGTCACACTTGTCAGAAGGCTGCAACAAGTTCCACAGCAAACTTCCTAGGACTTCCTCTGGCTCACCCAGGCAATGGCAGGGGTGTTGCCTCTCTGGTAATTATCTTGAGTGCTCACTGAAATCTCAGCTCTAGGCTCCAGTGCTATACTTCTGTCTGCACAGGCTGCATGCGTGCTGTGGTTGTCTCTCTTGCATGCTGCATCTAGCCCCTGGTTGCATCACAGCCTGGTCTCTCCCTGGCTCCTTTGGTGCCCATATCCTAAAGATAAGAGCACTTCCCTCACAGCTACAATAATAGGGTTGGGCATTGATTTGACTGCTTCTTTGTGGAAATAATCTCCTCCTCCCTGCCTTGCTTATTTTTCTTTATCTCTTCTCATAAGAATAGCGTTTATCATTTACTGTTTTAACTCTGTCTTTCACCTGGCTGCAGAGACTATTTCTTTTTATTTATTTATTATTAATTAATTAATTTATTTATTTTTGAGCATCTGTACTTCTCACACAATGGTTCCCAATCAAACCCAGAAACCTCCATGTTCCAACCCCCATCACAATTCATGCATTACAACATCCAAGTTAAGCCCTGTCCAGTCAAACTCCCAAACCCAGACTTCCTTCTGTGCAAATAGATCTCCTGGAACCTAGTCAACATATCTAGAAATCCCAGGTAAGGCATACTCTTCCTCTCCCAATATCACTCAGTCTTTTATAGTTTTCAATCCAGGGCCAGTCCCCCACCCATTTCTCTTGCTCCACTTTGAGACCTGGGAACCCAGTTGGCTTGGGTCCTGTGTCTGATGCCTACATTGCCACAGGTTTACATGTGAAAGCGTACAGTCAATTGTAGTCGCTGCTTCTCTACGTTCATGCACCAGCATTGGCTCTTACAGCTTTTCCATGTCCTCTTCCAAAATGATCCTTGAGCTGTGAGTAGGTGAGGTTCAATATAGGGGCTGCATCTAAGGATTCACACTCTGGGGGCTCCCATTCTTTGGAGGTTCTCTAGTTGTGGCCTTCTGTTTGCCTCACAGTCTATGGTACATGGAAGCATCATTGGTGAGAACTGAGTGGTGCACTCATTTTCTCTCTGCTCCTCATTCTGTGTGTTGAGGTTCAATTGTAAATGTGTCTGCTAGGAATGGGGATTTTTTCAGATGTATGCGATCTGTCCCTGACCAGTTGTAGGATTCTATAGTGGCCTCCATCTTTTGCATAGTTTTTTGTTTTGTTTTGTTTTTGTTTGTTTTTTTGTTTTTTATGAGTGCCATATGTTACGCTTGTCTGTAAATACAAGATTCCATAGTTAGTGTATGGTAAGAAATTTCACTTGTCTAGAGATGACCCCAACAGGCTTTTCTCTAGGCTCTATGTCCTTTCCATCCCTGTGTATTTGGACGAGTTTGTAGTGGCTCACACAAGTTCACTCACACTGAGAGGGTTTCAAGTCCAATTACATAGCTGCTGACCCTCCCCCAGACCACAGTGCCTCCACTGCACCATTAGAGGTAGTTTGCTGGGCAGCTCATCATGGTTGTTAAAAGTTTGGCACTGGGCTGTACCACTGATTGACCCCCTCTCGTAGCAGTGTGCCCATTGTCTAGCATTATGAAAGCTTAACTTCAGACAAAAAAGTCAGTTCCTGTTCTATTAATCCAAGTCCCATCCCTGAACCATGTCCCACTCTGAACAGTGGGGCCTCATCCTCTATTTCTTGTAGATAATAAAGAACTTTGGAGATAGCCTGCTTTGTTTTTAGAATCACTTGGAGGGAGGTACCTCTGTCCCGCACTGTGTTCCCTGCCACACAGATTCCAGGTTTCACAACCTCTGCACTAATGTTCAGACAGTGCATGTGAATTTCTCATGGGTCTCAGGAGGTCAGGAGAGGAGGAGGGTAGGGATGATGGCAGTTTAGAGGCAGTTTCTCATCTGCCACCTTACCCAGAATCCTCATGTACGATTTCAGTCATTATTTCTTCTAATACTTCCCTATTCTATTTTTTCTTTCCCTGTGGAATTCCAATTATGCAAATGTTCTCATTTCCATTTCCAACTTCATATATCTCATTCTATTTTCATCTTTATGTGTCTTTATCCCCTCCTTTTCTCTTCTGGAATAATTCTAAAAGGCAATCTTTATCTCGTGAGGTTATTCTTGGTCTCTAGTTATACATTCATCATCTGTCCTGTAAATTTTATGTGGAAATTGTATTTTCACACTCAGTATTACCAATTAAATCTTACTTATACAACTCTCATTTCTTTGAGGATTACATGATGTCAAATGATATAACTCTTCACATCTGTTAGGTACAAAGAAGCCCAGCTTTTAGCTTATCTGACTCTAATGAGATCTAGGGGGAGCTGGTCTCAAAGCAGAGCCCACATTGCTGCATTCCAAGTTGTCTACCACTTCCCTATATCAAGCATCCCTTGGCCCACTAAACTACCTAGAACTTCACAGCAGGCACTGCTATGCCACAGGGTCCACCAAGCTTTTTTACTGTTATCTAGTTCAGTTGATAAAAGGTAGGTGACTTTCCAGGACCTGCTTCTACACCAGTGAACACTGTAAGAATTAGCCTACCAGACTTTTGGTTTGTACTAAATCGTGATTACTCATGGCTATAGAAATGATATGTCAGCATTTGCCTGGGCCTCATTGTGGGCCTCCAGTCAATGACTACCTAACCCACACCTCAATAGACATACACTTTGGGACCCAAAATTTTCCACTTTCCAAAGATTTCCTTTGTGGGTTATTTCCTAAAATCTAATCTATATTTTTTTTACAATTTTCCTGAAATCTAATTTGGATTTTTTTATTTTATTTATTTTTGTATGTGTATGAATATACTGTCTGCATGTAGGTTTGTGCACCTGTGTTGTGCAATGCCACGGAGGTCAGAAGAGGGTCTCAGATTCCCCTGGAACTGGAGTTCTCCTGGAATTGGAGTTACAGATGGTTCTCAGCCTCCATGTGGGTGCTGGGGATCGAACCCGGGTCCTCTGCAAGAGCAATTGGTGCTCTTAACCACTAGGCTATCTCTCCAAACCTAATTTAGATTTTTTACAATTCAGCATCATGTGCCTCAAATATATTTAAAAACAGTACTATTCCCCAGGACACTTGTTAGGAAGGTACTACATGGATAATTCCTATTGATGTTTTTGTATGATTTTTAAAACATCAATTTGAGGTAAACTTCAAACCACCCAGAAGAAACTATTTGAACATTACTTTGCTTTTTTTTAAAAGCCAATTTTTATTGAACTTTTGTGGATTTCATACAAAATTTCCAATCAAATCTAGACCCATGCCCCCCTGCCCCCTCACCCCACCAGAGCTCATGCACTTTGCCAAACATGACCTTCATCTTTCTCAGTCTCTTTTAAAGTTATCAATGCAGAAAAATAAAATAAAATAAAATTTTCAATGCAGACGTTTACTGTTTCGAGCAGAAGTTCACCATTCAGTTAATTCTTTGACCCAGTCCTTCTGCTACTGTTGTTGTTGATGTTGTTGTTCCCTCCAATTTGCATCACTCCAAAATATGCATATATGCATATAGGTTTTAGCAAATTCAGCTTATGATTTTTTTTCTTTACTGGGCTGAAAGTTGTCATGTTTGAAGGCTCCTCCTTGGCAAGCCCAAACAACCATCAGTTCTGTTGCTTTGGTTTTTTTAAAAAGTACATACCAAAGCAGAGATCAATGAAATAGAAACAAAAAAAACTATACAAAAAATCAATGAATCCAAAAGTTGGTTCTTTGAGAGAATAAACAAGATAGACAGACCTCTAGCCCAGTTAACCAAAAGAAAGAAGGAACAACTCCAAATCAATAGAATCCCTGATGAAAGGGGAAATATCACAACAGACAATGAAAAGATCCAGACAATCATACAGGAATGCTTCAAAAACCTATACTCTACTAAGTTTGAAAACCTAGAAGAAATGGATGAATATCTGAAATCCTGGGAATCACCAAAGCTCAACCAAGAAGAGATAGACATCCTAAATAGACCAATAATACATGAAGAAATTGAAGATGTAATAAGTAGCCTCCCGACCAAAAATGCCCAGGCCCATGTGGTTTCATGGCAGAATTCTATAAAATATTTCAAAAAGACCTACAACCATTACTACTCAAGTTGTTTAGAAGGATACAAACAGAGGGAGTTCTCCCAGATTCCTTCAATGAAGCCAGCATCACGTTATTACCAAAACCAGGTAAAGATACAACCAAAAAGGTGAACTATAGACCCATCTCCATAGTGAACACAGATGCCAAAATTCTAAACAGGATACTGGCAAATCGCATACAGACCCACATCAAGAAAATCATCCATCATGACCAAGTTGGATTCATACCAGAGATGCAGGGATGGTTCAACATACGAAAATCAATAAATATCATAAAGCATATAAATGGAATGAAAGACAAAAACCAAACCATGATCTCAATTGACATGGAGAAAGCCTTTGACAAAATCCAGCATCCCTTCATGTTTAAGTCATCCTACAGGTAAAAGTATTGGTTTGTCTTTTTTCAGTTTGGGGAAATTTTCATCTATGATTCTGTTGAAGATCTGATCAGTACTATTCTCTTGGGATTCTTCTCCTTCCTCTATTCCTATGATGCATAGGTTTGATCTTTTCATAGTGTCCCACAGTTCCTGGTTGTTCCACTTTTGTGTATTTTTAAATTTTTCATAATCTTTACTTGAAGTTTTTAGTTGTTCTGTGCTATCTTCCAGGTCTTATAGTCTTTGTTCCGCTTCCTCCATTCTGCTTCTGAGGCTTTTTCCATTCCTTTCCTCTTGATTGGCTGAGTGTTTGATTTCTTTTTTCATTTCCTCTTCTGATTTCTTTAGTATGTCTACTTCCTTTTGGGGCTTCTCAATCTCTTCCTGTAGCTCTTGGTTTTGCTGGCTCGGTTCCTTATCTTTTTCAGCATGGGATCTTTTCAGTGTTTCCTCTCTCTCTCTCTAGGTTCTTCTTGAGTTCTTCATTCTCTTTTCTTAATTCTTTGATTTGCTCTTTATAATCTTGTACTTCTTTAAGTATGTTCACAATTGTGCTTCTGATATCTGTGTCCTGGGCCATCCCCAGGAGGATCCCACTGTAGGAATCTTCCACAGGACTGGTAGAGTGAGATTATCCTGCACCTTTCCCATGTTGTCTCTTCGTGTTCCTGGCATATGGGCTTCTCCTTGCCTGTATTCCAATGTGAGTTCCAAATGCCTGTTCACTGTGTTGAAGGCTTGCTTTGCTTTCCTCCTTCAGATGCCTTCATAATCCCAGTTAGCAGGGGAGGGGGGCTCTTTAGCCCACGCCCTGGTACCTGTGCTTCAGGTGGTCTTGGGAGGTCTCCGATCTCAAGACTCACACAACCTCACCTTTTATACCAGCTGGGAGGATAACTACACCCTACAGCCACAAAAGCCAATTAAGCCAAAGACAACTAGATTAAATAGATTAAATCAAACAACAATCCACCTTGCTGAAGCACCTAGCTCCTACCTACCTACCTGTGCTTCAGGTGGTCTTGGGAGATCTCTGATCTGATTATTATTAGTATCACACCAAATGCCAGTGTGCAAGATGGTAGGGCTGTGGCAGCCTACATCAGGACAGCAAGCAGGGAAGAAAGTTGGACAGCGTCCAGGAACTAACATACTTGGTAACATATCTGGTACAGAGCAGGTCACTTCCACAGGACCTTATGTAATGAAATCAACAGAAACTCCTAAAAGATGCTAAATTATGCAATACACTCAAAATCATATAATGCCTGGTGCTCAATAATTAATTATACATGATAAATGACTAAGAACTCTCCACTCTTCATAGAAGATGATATGATATGGGTTCCTTGCTACAGTCTAATGATGGGTTAGCTGAACCATGAGTTTATAAGAGCTTCAATAGCTGTTGAAAACAAACTCTTACCCAACCTTACTGACCTCATGTGTTCACAAATCCCATATTACTTAATGTTTCCTATTTTTCTTCCTAATTCCAACAGGTGATGATAAGTATTTAATCAAGTTACCTGTCTTAAGGATGAATGCTCTCATGTTACAGAAATTCCACAGGAGCACATTATGCTATTTGCCATTTTTCCCATTCATATTTGTATTCTCTCTCTCTCTCTCTCTCTCTCTCTCTCTCTCTCTCTCTCTCTCTCTCTCTCTCTCTCTCTCATTGCATGTAGACTAGACTTTCCTCAACTTCACCATGCAGTTCCTTTCTGCTGGGCAAGTAAGCAAGTGCTACCATAGCAGGGTTCTAATTTCTCATTTGTGTCTTGCATGGTATTTTTAATGCATTCTCTTTATTTGTAGCAACACATCAGATGACTTGGAGGAAAAAGGAATTCTTGGTTTTGCATTTACTTACCTAGACACCGTTACTAAATCAAAGACTAGATTTGTGAATCTAGTGACTGCTAGCTCTGTGACTATGATCCTTGAGCCAGTGGGGCTCAGATGGGCTCACATTGAACCTTATTCAGGCCATTCTCTTGCTTTCTTTTTTAAAAATATTTGTTTAATGTATGTTTATGAGTGGTTATGTGCATGTATGTATGTGGTCCATGGATGTGACTGGTGCCCACAGAGTCCATGACAGAGCATCAGATCCCCTTTTACTGGAGTTACAGATGTTTGTGAGCTTTCTTGTGGGTGCAGGAAAGTGAACCCTGGGTCTGCTGCAAGAGTGGCACATGATTTTAAGCACAGAGCCATCTCTCCAACCCCCATTTACTCTTAGTATACATCTACCCTCCTGGACTCAGAGCAGGCTAGCCTGGCTTGCCCTGCCTAATGCGGGTGGGCCAGGTCAAATACTGACTAGCTTCATTTCAGAGTAGATTTCCACAGTGTGAAGCATTAGCTCTGAAACTAATAAAGCAATGCAGACCTTCTCCTAAGAGGCTGTTTTCCATGTTATTTACTACAGTTTCTGTACTACAGTTTCAGTACTGAGCCAATATAGCTCAGAGCTGCTCTGGAATGGGGTGGGGGTGGGGGCCAGGGGAGAGTGTCCTGCTATGCCTGTTACTTGCCTTAGCCAACTCTACTTGGAAATCAACACAAGAACAGAAAATGGGGTTGCCTAAGGTCTAATTACTCTTTTTCATACTCTTTTGTTCCTTGAAATGATAGTTTTGATATCAAGTGATGACATGTATTTGTGGGAAAACAAAATTTTTGCTGTGACTTATGTCCTGGGACTGTTTTAAGCAACAATTCCTATCAGCGCTAGTGCTTTGCCAATGGCTAGTCCTCTAATCCCAGCACTTTAAATTTAACTTTTACGAGGACTTCCAGTATATCTGGCAGCATGAGAACATTTGCCATCATGTGTCTTTTTTGTTCACTCAATTTTTTAATTTACTTAATTTTTTAAATGTTTGCTTAATCTTTGGACCTATTTATAAATTGTATCTTTTGAACAATATAAGCTTTGAGTCTCTCAAAATCATAAATTCATAGTCAATTTTTCTCAGAGTTCTACTTTCATCATTTTATTTTTAATGAGACTATTTTGTTCAACAAATTTCATTAATTTTACATTTGCACATAAGTATGAAAATCAAAATTGGAATTTTTCAGCTTAATTCTCTATACTTATTTCTTTTATTCTTCTGAATTTCATAAAGTATATTTTGATCATATTTAGGCCTTCTCTCTTATTTGTAGCACCCCTGACTTCATTCGAATTTCATGTACTAGATCGATAGATAGATAGATAGATAGATAGATAGATAGATAGATAGATAGATAGATGGAGAAAGGGTGTTATTGCATGAATCTGTGTCCCCAAATGTCCCTCTGTGTGGATCCATCCACTGAAGCCTGGTTAACCTATAGAGTGTCATCTTCTTAAAGGAAACTGACTCTCTCCCTCCCATCAGCTATCAGTCGTCAGTGGTTCCTCAACAAGCATCAGTTTCTTACCCACTTCTCCAGTTCTATGCTGCCATTTTTTTCTAGCATAAGCTTATGTAGGATGTGTTTCTGACTAATTTAGTTAGGGTATTTTTGTAAGTGTTTTATTGATTTTTTTCTGTATTTCATACTGAACGTCTCAATTAACCTTAATCGTCTTTATGCCCCTTCCCCACTGGCACTGGCCCATAGGTCCCCACTGGAATTCATGCATTCATCATTTGAATTAAGTCCTACTGGGTCAAGTTAGTGTCAGTATTGGTCACTTTTCGGTTGCTGTAATAGAACCACCACAACCAAGGGAAATTATAAAAGGAAGATTTTATTTGAGCTTATGATTGATGGTTCCAGGGGAATTAGAGTCCATCATTCTGGGAAGCTATGGTGTCAGGAGGTGCCGAAAGTCAAGGATCACATTTTCAAGCACACACAGGAAGCAGAGAACAACTGGAGATTGGCAAGGATTTTTGAACTCTCTAAGCTTGTCCCCATTCACACACTTCCTCCAGCATGGCTACACCTTCTAAGGCCTCCCAAAACAGTGTCACCAACTGGGGACAAAATTGTCCAAATACTTGGAGCCTATAGGGGACACTCTCATTCAAACCACCACAGTGTCCCCAAATGTTCCTCAGTTCAAGTTCATCCACTGCAGTCTAGTCAACCTATCTATAGAGTCCTTCCCATTAAAAAGATCAGCTCTGGCCTGGAGAGATGGCTCAGCAGTTAAAAGCACCGACTACTCTTGCAGAGGACCCAGGTTCAATTCCCAGCACCCACATGGCAGCTAAGAACCATCTTTAGTGCTTAGTGTGGTGGCACATGCCTTTAATCCTAGCACTTAGGAGACAGAGGCAGGTGGATCTCTGTGAGTTCAAAGCCAGCCTAATCTACAGAGTGAGTTCCAGGCTAGCTGGGACTATAGAGAGACCCTGTCTCAAAAAAAAAAAAAAAAGGAAAGAAGATCATCTCTTACCCAGCAGTAAACAGCTGCCAATAATTCTTCAACTAAAATTGGGGCTTATTACCCATTTCCACAGTTCTGTTCTGGAACTTTTGTCTGCTTGACTTTGCAAAAGTCTTGTGCATGCTGACACCATTGCTGTAGCATCATATGAGCAGGGTCCCAGTATGGTGTAGGACTCTATTTCCATGTGGTCATGGACCTCCTCCCTGGCTCTTACCATCTTTCCTCCCCCTCTTCTGAAATGGTCCCTGACCCCTGGGTGGTGGAGTTTAATATAGGGGTCCTGTCCAAGGACCCACATATTCCCCTCTATGCTTTGTCCATTTGTGATTTTGGGGTTCCTGGCCCTCTGTTGCATGAGGGAGCTTCATTAATGAGAACTGAGAGATTCATTAGTGTCCTCTTTACAACTTGTTCTATGTTCCATGAGTCTTAGATGTAGAGGTTGCTTTGTAGATATGCCACTAAGACTTGTGAAATTTACAGACAATGTCTGTGTGTGATGAGTTGTGGTACTCTGTAATAGACTCCATTTAGTACAAAATATGCTTTTTTTGATGAATGGTGACTGGGACACTGGTCCGTAAATATAAGGATACATACTTTGCACTACCCTACAGTGGAAGTGGCTTTCATGTCAGTTTCAGCTCTATTGCTCCAAATCCTATGTCCAAAGTATGTCCTGTCTTCAGCAATAGAGTTTTACTTTCAAGTTCTGGGAGATAATCAAGGGCTGTGGCAATAGCCTGTGTCATTTGGGGAGTGTCCTGGACTACCCTGGCCAACAACTCAAAGGAAGGTTTCTCTTGTCTGTCTGGCACTGTTTCTTGTTATGTAGTCTTCAGCTATGCACATGGACTCATGTAGAGATAGCGCATGTGTTTAATTTTTTAGAAAGTTGTTTGACTAATATGACGCCTTCTGGGTTTTTACATTAGCTAAGCATTATTTAACTCTCTCTCTCTTTCTCTCTCTCTCTCTCTCTCTCTCTCTCTCTCTCTCTCTCTCTCTCTCTCTCCCTCCATGCTCTCCCCATTTAAATAGTTGCATTTTATCCACTTCTCCCTTAATAACACCTGTCTCCTACTATGCGTCTCTTCCAGGTTCCTTTTTTTTTTTACCTCCCTGGTTCTTCTATGTCCTTGGTTCCTGCAGTTACATCAGGATGCACACTCACATATAACAATTTGTTGCTAAGATCCACGCATGAAAGAGAATATAAATCATTTCTTTTTCTGAGTTTGTGTTACTTCATTCAGTATAACACTTTCTAGTTTATTTCTGCAAATTTTATGATTTTTGTCTTTCTTTACCTCTAAGTAGAACTCCTTTGTGTGAATGAACCACATTTTCATTATCCACTTGTGAGTTGAAGGAGACGTAGGTTGCTTCCAACTCTTAGTACCACGTGGAGTCCAGATTCAGGAAACCCTGAAGCACTTTGGAAAGGCCAGAGCCCCTAGTACAGGGTAGAGAAATCTAGCATGCAGTACTGGGAGGGGCTGTAGATGGTCCTGAAGTAGGTGGATGGGCTCCGCAGGATTTGGAAAGCTCAATGCAGGCAGAGGCTGGATTTTCTTAACTTCTGCTTCAAAATGCTAATGTCTATACATGCCATCAAGTGCCTGGATTAAGTCTCCTCAAAGAAGAAATTGCATGTTTAATTCTTGGTCTTATTTAATAAGATTATTTCCACTCTTCAAAACTAGATCTGTTGTTTTCTATTCCTAGGAGCCTTGCCTTAGATTTCTGTATGTTGAATTTCCTCTGAATTCTTGCATGTTACTTTTTCACCCTCTTGATTGACAATCACTTGAGAGTGAAAGTATTTTGCATTTCATTTATATTTCCATAAATGCCCCGCACAACAGTGTATATACACACTTCCATATTTACATGTTGGTTATAAGGAAAGAATGTGAATATGTATCCACATGTTAGCCATAATTTACATACACATGAAGAGGTTTTATCTGTCTGTTACATCTATGGGTAAGTCGATATAGAGCTATATATAAATGTGTGATACATATTCATGTATATATATATACATATATATATATATATATATAGAGAGAGAGAGAGAGAGTTATGTACCTACAGATAAACAAAAATAATATACATTGTTCATAAGGCATCTCCCATATAATTTTGTTTTCTGGTGATTTGTCTTAATCTGTTTGAGTTTTTGTAACAAAATGCCATAGACCAGATAGAATACAAGCAATTTTTTGCAGTTTTAGGAGCCACAAAGTTCAAATCAAGGGCTAGCAATTTTGGTGTTGTGAGGATCTGCTTCTCCATAGATAGTAGTCCCTCATCTGACTGCCTTCCTCCTGTGGAAATAACTAGGAAGCTGCTGGCTTCTCTTTTATAAGGTCGCCAAAATCCATTCATGAGGGCTCAACTCTCAAGACCACTTTACCTTACAAAGTACTCACCTTCCAATTCAATAACTTTGGAGTAAGGTTTTAAATGTGTGAATCTGAGGAAGAGAAAAACATTTTATCCATTGCCTGGGTGCCATAGGTAGCAGAAAAAAATCACCTTTCTATCCCTTCCTGTTTTGTGTTTTTCATGCTCTAAGAAAGTGATAAAAAATTTAAAAAACCATTATCTTTATTATTTCTTGTTATACTTGTAAGCCATATACAAGTTTTTGAAACAACCCATAGGATAGCCATAAGAGACATTATCACTGTCATTTTAGGGGTGAAAGACACTGAGGCTCCAAGAAATTAAAAATTACTTACTCAGGGTAATAGAGTAAATAAATAAATAAACAAATACTCCGGTAAATGGAGAATAAATAGCAATAGCACAGGAATCCTGATTACCTTGCCATTTTAAGAAAAAGAAGAATATGTGCTTGCTCTTGCTGGCACTGTTTTGCCCTCATATACCCCCTCAAATCTCTCCCACTCTCTGGGTAACCACAGTCTTCAGGTCCACCCTGAACTGTCTCGTTGCCTCCGTGGCATTCAACAGGAATCTTGCCTACCTTGAGGAAAATTGCCATCCCTTCTCTCTTTTATTCCCGTCTTCCATTCCTCTCTCTTCAATCCTTCCATTCTCTTTTACAATTATAAGGGTTTTTTTTCATGTGTGTGTGCACGTGCGTGTGTGCATGTGTCTGTGTGTGTGCATGTGTGTGTACACTTGTATATATAGCTGTGAGTGCACATGTGTATGCATGGGGAGGCAAGAAGTCAATGAGTGCTTTTCTAAATCACTTTCCACTGTATTGTTTGAGACAAGGTCCCACCAAATCTGCAGCTCCGCCATTTGGCAAGGGTGGCAAGCCAAGGAGCTTCATGGATCCACCTGCCTTTGCCTCCTCACTACTGGTATAGTGAGGAGTGTAGAGGCACAGTCAGTGTATCCTTACATGTGTATGCTGGGGCTCTGAACTTAGGGCTTTATGTTTGCATGGTAAGCCCATTACCCTTTACTAACAGCCATCTCCCTATCCCCAACTCAAATTTGATTCTAATTTGCTTCTCCTGTAGCTGTCAGGGAGAAGTGTCAGCCTTGCTGATATCTGGAGAGACTGACTTCCACTACACCAATAGCGAATTATGTCTTCATTTGTCATTCTGTCTAGAAAAATATAGATACTGAAAGTAAGGGGAAAAAAAGAAAGTGAGTCCCAAGGAATATAATTTCTTTATACCAAACTGAAGAAATGCTCATAAGAACAACAGTGGTAAATAAAGCTTTGCAAGTCTGAGGCTTTTAACAGCTTCTTCCCCAAAACATTCTATAAGCTACAACCAGGGCACAAGGGTGGATGATGTTTGACTCCAGCTTTCACTATTTTTCTGGTATCTTTTCCTCGGGGCAAACTAAAATTGGCAGAGAATATGATAAATGCCTCTCCTGCTAACAGCCCTCTGCATACATTTTTGCTAGTTCCAGGAGCCTGAATTTCAAGCTATCCATCTGTAGGGTACCATATCAGAAATAACCCAGCTTAATCTAAGGAATGTAGTCGCCAGAAAAACGGAGATGCATCTCATGCTCACTGCTGTGGCACAAAGGCTTGGATTGCTACCTGATGGACAAAGCAGGTTCCTAGCATCTATTGGATAATAGATGCTATATGGATAATCATGGCAAATGAAAACCTATGGAGCTCAGTGTGAACTGGATGTTCTTATAGGCACACACTGTACACATCAGTTAAATGTTCAGAACAGTGAAACTCACTCAACTTTGCACCGATGAAGAAACTAAGATTCCAAGATGTCAAGTCAATCTCAGCCACAGACTTGAGATTGAAGATAGACAAGATCCACAGTGCCTCATTGTTAAGAAACACTTGCTCAGAAATCGAAGCTTCCAGATGTCTTCCCAGATTCCACTCTTCAGGTGGGGTGCAGAAGATGATCGTGTGAGGCTGTGTTACCTCATATTCCACGTAATATGGCTGCGAGGATTCAGAGAGAAACATAAGCTGTGAAATAGCTTGGGTTTGTCTTTGAAGCATGTGTTGGGAGCTTTGTTTGCAACATGGTGCTATTGGAAAGTGATCTGATTGTTGGAGCCTAGCTAGAGATAATTTACTACAGACACTAAGCTTAGAAGGGGTAGAGGTAGTTCTTGTAGAACCTGGATGTGTTATCACTAGGAAGTTACAATAAAATGAACCTGGGCTGGGGAAATTGTTCTGTGAGTAGGGGAACTTGCTGCACAAGTATGAGAACTTGAGTTTGGATCTCCAGCACTGGTGTACAAAGCTGTGGTGTAGTAGCACATCCCTACAAGCCTAGTGCTATTGGAAGCAGAGATAAGAGGATGCTGGTGTTTGCTGGACACCATCCAAGCTACAAGTTCAGTGAGAAGTCTTGTTTAAAGGGAATAAGGTGAAAATTATAAGAGGAAACACTAGGTCCTCTTCTGGCCTCTGCATGTAATGAACACAGTTGTGAATACACCCAACACGACATATACGACATGCATACAGATATAAAACTGAAACAGACCCATTCTGTGACTTTCTTGCAATCAAATCTCCCCTTTCCAATGTCCTCCCATCATGATATCATCTGCCATGATGTGCTGGGGCCAAGAAAAGCCTCACCAGAGCCTAATTATTACAGATATCCAATCTTAGATCAGCCTCCACCACTATCACCTCAACATTTTTGAAAGCATCTAACCTCAGTTATTTTGTTATGGCAATGGAAACTAGACTAACACAATCTCACACTATATTACGATACTTTTGAATTATGTTTTTCTTTGCCATATTGTATAGAAATTAATTGGGTTTTTTTGGATTAACATACAGTTTATTCTCAGAGGCCATAATTTTGATACATATGTGATGGTTATATAGGCATATGTTGGAGCAATACAAAGGGGAGGGAAAAACAACAACATAAAGACTGGGTTAAAGAACTAAATGATTCACATTATATAACAAATATCCCAACATCATACATGAGGTGCTTCTTTATGAATTCTTGCTTAGGGAGACCCTAGAGGCTCCCTAAATAATACAGGATTTTGTCATTGCTTTTAGTTTCTCACCAGAACTAGTTGATACAACAAGGAAGACAACAAATACAAATTAGTCAATTAGTAGCAAGACATAGAGAATCTAAACTGGGACTGAGCTGGAGGCTCCCTCCCAGCTGACTAGCTTTCATGGTGCTGGAATGTGCTAGGCAGGCTGCTGGGGGAGATGAAACATCACTAGTCTTAGTCAGCTGTGAGCATTATGAATTGCAATGCAAACCTACCACACAAGATGTGCCCACCTGTAAAATACTGGCATGACTGTTGTGAAGCAACCAACTACCCTCACATTAGCTTTAAGGCCAGTTTCATAGTAGAGAATACATGTCTGGAACTGTAAAGCTGATCAAAACCCCATGGCTGGGGAGGTCAAAGGCCCTAAGGGAGACTTAACTGTTATTTGTTAGCTAAATTAACATGGCTCCAACCTTCTGTCTAAATATTAGGCATATACCCGTATATAAATGGTACTTTCTTTTTTTTTCTCATCCACCCAACAAATTTTTTTCTTTTTCTTTTTTATTGATATTTTTAATTTATATATATATATATATAATATATACTATATATATTATATATATATATATTTACAAATTCTGAAAACAGTTTCCCCCCCATCCCCCCACCCCACCAGAGCTCACGCATTCTGCCAAACATGCTATTCATGTCTTCCTCAGTCTTTCTCAATATTCTCCATGGGGAAGTTGGCTGATTTGAGCAGAAGTTCACTGTTTCAGTCAGTTCTTTGATGCAGTCCTTTCTGTTGTTGTTGTTGTTGTTGTTGTTGTTGTTGTTGTTGTTTCCAATATGGATCACTCCCAAATGCTTTGGACAAAAACTCAAGGGGCCATGGACAGGAAATACTTACAACTGGATAATTGGCACTACCATCCACAAATGAGGGATACCATTCGTCGTTTGTTTTTCTGGGACTGTGTTACTTCACTCAGCATGATGTTCTCTAGCTCCAGCCATTTTCCTGCAAAGCTCATGATGTCATCTTTCTTTATTGTTGCATAGAACTCCATTGTGTAGATGTACCACATTTTCTCTATCCACTCCTCAGTTGAGGAGCATTTGGGTTGGTTCCAGGTCTTTGCTATTGTGAAGAGAGCTAAAATAAACATGGCCATGCATGTATATATGCGGTGGGGTGAGTCTTGGGGGTACATGCCAAGGAGTGGTATGGCTGGGTCCGGTGGCAAGTTCATTCCAAGTCTTCCAAGGGTTCTCTACACTGCTTTCCATAGTGTCTACACGAGTTTACATTCCCACCAGCAGTGGATGAGTGTGTTCTCCTTTCCCCACAACCTCTCCAGCACTTGGTACCATTTGTTTTCTTGATCCTAGCCAGTCTTATTGGAGTAAGATTACATCTTAAAGTGGTTTTGATTTGCATTTCCTTAATGATTAATGATGTTGAACACTTCTTAAGGTGTTTCTCAGCCATCTCTAGTTCCTCACTTGTAAAGTCTCTGTTCAGCTCTTTGCTCCATGTATTGAATTTGTTTTCTTTCTTCTTTGGTTTTTTGAGTAGTTTATATATTCTGGAAATCAATGCTTTGTCAGATGTTTCTGCAGTGAAAGTTTCCTCCCATTCTGTGGGATTTCTCTTCACTTCCTTGACTGTTTCTTTTGATGTACAGAAGCTTTTGAGTTTAATGAGGTCCCATTTGGCAATTGTCGACCTTAATTCTTGTGCAGCTGCTGTCTGATTCAGGAAGTCTTTTCCTATGCCTATGTCTTATAGTCTGCTGCCAACTTTTTCTTCTATCGCCTTCAGAGTTTGGGGTTTCATGTTGAGGTCCTTGATCCATCTGGAGTTTACTTTTGTACAGGGCAAGAGGAAGGGGTTTAATTTCATTCTTCTACAAGTGGTTATCTAGTTTTGCCCACACCACTTGCTGAAGAGGCTGTCTTTTCTCCATTATGTGTTCTTGGCCCCCTTGTCAAATATGAGATAGCTGAAATTGTATGTGCTCAGGTTTGGATCTTCGGTTTTGTTCCATTGGAACAGGTCTGGTTTTGTGCCAGTACCAGGCTGTTTTTATTACTATAGCCCTGTAGTATAGTTTGAAGTCTTGTATAGAGATCCCCCCTGTGTAGCTCTTTTCAGTCAGGGTTATTTTGGCTATTCAGGGTCTTTGGTTTTTTCAAATGAATTTAAGAACTTTTTTTTCCAAGCTTGTGAAGGAACTCTTGGGGATTTTGATTGGCATTGCATTAAATCTATACAAGAGTTTTGGTAGAATGGACATTTTTACAATGTTAATTTTCCCAATCCATGAGCATGGGAGGTTTTCCCATCTTCTCATGTCTTCTTCAATTTATTTCTTTAAAGGTTTAAAATTTTTGTTGTAGAGATCTTTGGTGTCTTTGGTTAGGTTTGTTCCTAGGTATTTTATTGTTTTTGAGGCTATTGTGAGTGGGAAGGTATCTTTGAATTCTTTCTCCAATTGCTTGTTGTTGGTGTAAAGAAAGGCCATTGATTTTTTAGGTTAATTTTGTATCCTGCCACTTTGCTGAAGCTGTTAATTGTTTCTAGGAGTTTTCTGGTGGAGGTTTTAGCATCCCTTAAGTAAACAATCATATCATCAGCAAATAAGGATAGCTTGACTTCCTCTTTTCCAATTAGTACTCCTTTAATTTCCTTTTCTTGTCTTATTGCTCTAGCAAGTGTTTCAAGCACTATATTGAAGAGGAGTGGTGACAGGGGGCAGCCTTGCTGAGTTCCTACCTTTAAAGGGAATGTTTCTGTCATTTCCCCATTTAGGATGATATTGGCTGTGGGTTTCCTGTATATGGCTTTGATTACATTGAGGAATGATCCCTCCAATCCAATTCCTTCTAGGACTTTAAGCATGAAGGGATGCTGGATTTTGTCAAAGGCTTTTTCAGCATCAATTGAGATGATGGTGTGGTTTTTGTCTTTGATTCCGTTTATGTGTTTGATGATGTTTATTGATTTTCGTATGTTGAACCATCCCTGCATCTCTGGTATGAATCCAACTTGGTCATGATGGATGATCTTCTTGATGTGGGTCTGTATGCGATTTGCCAGTATTCTGTTTAGAATTTTGGCATCTGTGTTCATGAGGGAGATGGGTCTATAATTCTCCTTTTTAGTTGGATCTTTGCCTGGTTTTGGTAATAGAGTGATGTTGGCTTCATAGAAGGAATTTGGGAGAATTCCCTCTGATTGTATACTTCTAAACAGTTTCAGAAATAATGGTTGTAGGTCTTTTTGAAATGTTTTATAGAATTCTGCTGTGAAACCGTCTGGGCCTGGGCTTTTTTTAGTTGGGAGGCTTCTTACTACATCCTCTATTTCTTCATATGTTATGGGTCTGTTTAAGCTGCTGGTCTCCTCTTGGCCAAGCTTTGGTGATTCCCAAGATTTCAGATATTCATCCATTTCTTCTAGATTTTCAAACTTGGTAGAATATAGGTTCTTGTAATATTCCCATATAATTTTCTTGATCTTTTCCTTGTCCGTTGTGATATTTCCCTTTTCATCACAGATTGTATTGATTTGGAGTTGTTCCTTCTTTCTTTTTGTTAACTGGGCTAGAGGTCTGTCTATCTTGTTTATTCTTTCAAAGAACCAACTTTTGGCTTCATTGATTTTTTGTATTGTTTTCTTTGTTTCTATTTCATTGATTTCTGCTCTGATTTTTGTTATTTCTTCCTGTCTGTTGCGTTTAGGGTTCATCTGTTGTTGCCTCTCAAGTGCTTTTAGCTGTAGTGTTAGATCATTCACTTGTGCTCTTTCTGTTTTTCTAATGTAGGCACCCAGGGCTATAAATTTCCCTCTTAGGACTGCTTTTAAGGTATCCCATAAGTTTTGTTGTGTTGTATTGTCATTGTCATTCAGTTCCAGGAATGTTTTTATTTCTTTCTTTATCTCTTCCTTGACCCATTCATTATTCAAGAGTGTGTTGTTTAGTCTCCATGTGTTCTTGTAGGCAGGAGGGCTTGTCCTGGTGTTGATGTTGAGCTTCATTGCACTGTGGTCTGACAGGATGCATGAAATTATTTCAATCTTTTTGTATTTGTAGAGGTTTCTTCTGTGTCCCAGGATGTGGTCGATTTTGGAGAATGTTCCGTGGGGTGCTGAGTAGAAAGTGTATTCTCTGGTATTAGGATGGAATGTTCGGTAGAGGTCTATGAGGTCCATTTGGTGTATCATATCGTTCAGTTCAGATGTCTCTCTGTTTATTTTTTGTCCTGTTGACCTATCCAAAGGACTCAGTGGGGTATTGAAATCTCCCACTATGAGTGTGCTGGGGTTAGTCTGTGACTTGTGGTCCTGGAGAATTGTCTTTATAAAGTTTGGTGCACCAGAATTTGGGGCATATATATTCATAATTGTGAAATCTTCTTGGTGGATTGTTCCTTTGATGAAAATGTAATGGCCTTCTTTGTCTCTTCTGATTTCTTTTACTTTGAAGTCTATTTTATCCGATATTAAAATAGCAACACCTGCTTTCTTTTTGGTACCATTTGCTTGGAATATTTTTTTCCATCCCTTCACTTTAAGGTGGTGCCTGTCCTTGAAGGTAAGATGTGTTTCTTGCAGACAGCATATCGATGGATTCTGTTTCCTAATCCAGTCTCCCAGTCTATGTCTTTTGATTGGGGAATTTAGTCCATTAATATTTAAGGTTATGACTGATAGGTTTGTGTTGCTTCCTTTTGCCTTATTATCCATCTGCGGTTTTGATTTAGGTTTCTACTTCTGCAGTTATGCTTTTATTGATTTCTCCTTCTAGTTGCCTGGGGTTGGTTGCTCCTTTCTTCTGTTCTTTGGATTGCTTCAAGTATTCTCTGAAGGGTTGGTTTTCCGGACATGTATTCTTTCAAGTTGTTTATGTCATGGAAGATTTTCCTCTCTCCTTCCACTATGATTGACATTTTTGCTGGGTATAGTAACCTGGGCTGGCATCCATTGTCCCTCAACACTGGGAATGCTTTGCTCCAGGTTCTTCTTGCCTTCATCGTTTGCTGTGAGAAGTCCGTTGTTATTCTGATAGGTTTCCCCTTATAGGTCACTTGTTGTTTTTCTCTTGTCGCTTTAAGAATTTTCTCTTTGTTTTGGGTGTCCAGCATTTTAACTATGATGTGGCGTGGAGAATTTCTTTTCTGATCTTGTCTGTTTGGAGTTCTATGTGCTTCTCGTGTTTGTATTGGTTTGTCCTTTTTTAGTTTGGAAGTTTTCATCTATTATTCTGTTGAAGATCTGATCAATACCATTCTCTTGGGATTCTCCTTTCTCTATTCCTATGATGTGGAGGTTTGATCTTTTCATAGTGTCCCACAGTTTCTGGTTGTTCCACTCTTGTGTATTTTTAAATTTTTCGTAATCTTTCCTTGAGGTTTTTAGTTGTTCTGTATTATCTTCCAGGTCTGATATTCTTTGTCTGCTTCCTCCATTCTGCTTCTGAGGCTTTTTCTATTCCTTTCCTCTTAATTGGATGAGTGTTTGATTTCCTTTTTCATTTCCTCTTCTTATTTCTTTAGTATTTCTACTTCTTTTTGGAGCTTCTCAATCTCTTCTTGTAGCTCTTTGCTTTGCTGGTTGGTTTCCTTATCTTTTTCAGCATGGGATCTTTTCAGTGTTTCTACTTCCTTCCAGAGTTTGTCATTCTCTCTCTCTCTCTAGGTCCTTCTTGAGTTCTTCATTCTCTTTTCTCAGTTATGATTTGTTCTTTATAATCTTGTACTTCTTTAAATATGTTCCCAATTGTGTTTCTGATATCTGTGTCCTGGGGCATCCCCAGCGGGATCCCACTACAGGAATCTTCCATAGGGTTGGTAGAGCTTGGTGTGGGATTATCCTGTCCCTTTCCAGTGTTGTCTCTTCTTCGTGTTCCTGGCATATGAGCTTCTCCTTGCCTGTATTCCAATGTGAGTCCTAAATGCCTCTTCACTGCGTTGAAGGCTTGCTTTGCTTGCCTCCTTCAGATTCCTGCCTTCTTGCTCTTCCTTCCGCTAGTCTCAGGAGATCTCATAAATGGTACTTTCATGCCCAATTAATATTGATAAAAGAAGCAAAGATATGTATTGGAAAAAGCCTATTCAATAAGTGGCATTACAAAACTGTATTTCCACCTCAGAAGATTTACGTTAAATCCACAACTTTTACTACGTACAAAAGTCAATCCAAAATGGGTCAAATACCTTAATTTAAATCTTGATGGGCTAGTGAGATTGCTCAGTGGTTAAAACCACTAACTGCTCTTGCAGAGAAGTTCAAGTCCCAATACCCACATGGTAGCTAACAACCACCTCAAACTCCAGTTCCATGGTATCCCATGCCCTCTTCTGACCACTTCGGGCATAGCCTGACATAGGTACACTTATACACATGCAGAAAATACACTCTTACATGTAAAAAATAAGTAAATATTTTTTAAACCTGAATGAAGCTCTAAGATAGGGATGGTAGCATATGCCTTTACCCTCAGTATTCAAGAATCAAAGGCAGGAGGATCTCTGTGAGGCTGATGCCAGCCTGGTCTACATAGTGAGTTCCAGGCTAGCTGGGTCTAAAGTTAGACCTGGACTCAAAAAGATCAAAAAGAAAAAAATAATACCTGAAGCCCTGAAAATCCTATGTGAAAATAGAGGGAATACTTTTTGGGACATTGGGGTAGGCAAGCAATTTATGAAAAGAGTATTAATACCTCAGAAATTAACCAACTATCAACAAATAGAAATATATGAAATTATACAGTTTCTTCAAAGCAAAGGAAACTATCAGTATAGCATACAGACAGCTCTGAATGAGAGAAAATCATCACCAGCTACATATCAAGCAATGGAAAAATACCTGGGATATACAATGTACTAGAAAAATGGAATACCTCCAGAAATATGAATAGACAGCTTTCAGAAACAGAAGGGCAAATGGTTAACACCTATTTTTAAAAGTGTTCAGTATCCCTAGTCATCATGGAAATGCAAATTAAATCTATTTGAGAGGCCACCTTATCTCCACCAGAATGGCTATCATCAAGAATATGACAGCAAATGTTGGGGAAGATGTGGAGAAAGAGGAAGCCCTTTTAACCCCTGGTGGTGGTACAAATTAGTACAGCCATTTAGGAAATTAGCCTGGAAGTTCCTCAAAAAATTAAAAATATAGTTACTATATGGTCCAACTATCTACCTTCCTGCCTGGGCAAACACCCAGAGAGCTCCATCTATATCTAATAGTTGAGAAATCAGTACCTCATGATTACTGCTGCTATATTTACTGTAGCAAGGAAATGGAAACAACCTAGTTCCCCCTCAACAGAGGAATGGATAATGAAAGCCAGTACATATATAAAATAGAATGTTATTCAGGTTCAATGAAAATGCAATCACAAAAAGAATTGACCCAGAATGAATAATACTAAGTGAGGTCACCCAATCACAGAAAGTAAAGAGCCATGTTTTCTTTCATATATGGAAGCTAATCTGTAATATGTACACATACCTATGCAAACAAGTTCATGTGACGGGCTACTAGAATATGAGGAGCTGGCCCAGTAGTTTTTAACTTCTGCTAAAAACAGGTTTTGGGGAACTTTTTGTTTTTAAATCACTGTTTGGTATTTTTCTGACAAAAAAATCTAGGGGGAAAATCCTTTGTGGACAAATGTTAAATTGTTTGTTTTCCCTTTATCTCAACTGTATCACAGTGCTTCTGCTTTCTTTTTCACTGTGTGGCCAGTGTCTTTAGGCATGATATTATCTAATCATTGTTAATGTGAGAACTTTTCTGCAGATGGGAAAGACAACAATATGTAGCTTGAAAACTGGTTTACTATCTATGTGGATATTTTTTTCCATTGTGGTCTTAACACTTTTATGTAAAAATGAAAATGAAAAAAAAATCCCACTGAACTCCTCTTTTGCCTTCCTTTCCTTTCCTCTCCAGAGATGTTGGTTTCTACAGAAATTCTAGATAAAAAAAATTGCAGAGGACCCGGGTTTGATTGCCTGCACCCACAATCTGATGCCCTCTTCTGACCTCCATGGCATTGCAGGACACAGGTGCACCAACCTACATGCAGACAGTACACTCATACACATAAAAAATAATAAAGAAAGAAACCTTTAATCATCCAGAATGAATAGATTTACCTTTCCTCACCACCCTCCAACAAAAACACAATAAACCATATATTTTGCACTTGTGATCCTTGGCCCTCTCCCCGATTTTCATACTGTCCATACTCTGGACAAAGGAGCACCAATGTCCTTAGCCAGCAAGATGTACCAAGGTGGTCAGACAGCATTCAGGCCAAAGCCACTGCTAGTTTGTGTGTCTTCATCCTGCAAGTCCTCTGGGGCAGTCCCCACTTTGTTGAACTTCATCTTGTTAATCATACATCTTACCTGTTTGTCATGGTTAATCCTGGGTGTCAACTTGACTGGACTAAGGAACAAATAAGAGAAAAGGGTCTTCTGATTGGACCACCTCAACCCGGATGGCCCACCCCAAATGTGGGTGTTACCTTCTGCCGGCAGGCAGTATTTAAGGCCACGGCAGCGGGAGCTGGTCCTTTTTCCTTCTTCCTGCGGCTTGCCTCTCTCTCATCTGGTGAGTTTGCCTTGCTGCTGTGATCAACCTTTCGGATCCCAGCGTGTACTGAGACTGGCAGATCTCCTGGAATCCATTCGGGCCTTCAGCACTAGACTGGGACTCCTGAGACATCCAGCCTTGCGGACTGAGCAGTTCCCTGGATTCCCGGCCTCTCCAGTTCGGCGCTACTGTTGAGCTCCGTCACGTGAGCAAATCAATAAATTGTATATAGTTATATATATTCATCCTGTTGCTTCTGTTTCTTTAGAGAACCCTGACTAATACAGATTTTGGTACCAGAAGTGGTTCTAGAGAAACAGAATTGAAAGGATGAATTTCTTTAGTGGGCTTGGTAGCCTCTGGAGCCAGCTCTCCAACCCAATGAAGCCTAGAGTTACTGAAGGCTCTCCTGGTGGCATGAAGAGGAATGATAATCCTTGGTGCAGACTATTTGATCTAATTATGAAGATAGATCCATTTGACTCACCTAACTCACCTCTTGTGAGAAGCAAGGAATTTAGTGACTCTATATATAAAACGTTCGAGAAATTGCAGAAAAATCAGGAAAATAATGATGTTGCCTTGTTGCTCCTAGCATGTCTGGATAAACTGTTAGACGAAAATATGGAGCTCGGTGATAAAAATGACCAGCTCCGGATTCGAAACAACAGTTTAAAGGTTTCCAAGTGTGCTCTGGAAGAGAATCTTCTCTCCAGCAGCCAAAGAGCTAAAGCAGCAGAAAATCAAGCTGGAGCCCTTATTATACGGTTGGCTGATTTACAACGCAAATTTAATTCCCAGCCACGAAAAGTGTCAGCAGTTAAAGTGAGAGCACTGGTGGGGAAAGGGTGGAACCCTGAAACTTGGGATGGAGATGTGTGGGAGAACTATGATGATGAGGATTTTGAACCCTCGGATTCTGAGGGATTTTCTTTATCTGAGGAATTAACCTCCCCACCCTCAGCAGAGAATCCACACCCTGCAGATCCCTCCTCCCCACCCTTGCCTGAGGAAATTAATCCCCCCCTCCCAGTGGGAGCTGATGTCCCTCAGGGCCCAACAATTGTTGCCTCTAGACCTATAACCAGATTGAAGTCTAAGCAAGCCCCTCAAGGTGAGATAGAAAGTGTGGTCCACGAGGAGGTGCGATATACTACTAAAGAAATTAATGAGTTTGCTGATTCATTCCGGCAGAAGCCTAAGGAATATGTGTGGGAATGGATTTTAAGGGTGTGGGATAATGGTGGAAGGAATATAAAATTGGATCATACTGAGTTTATCGATATGAGCCCACTGAGTAGAGATTCTAGGTTTAACATGGAAGCTCGAGCAGTTAAAAAAGGTGTTAAAAGTTTATTTGAATGGTTGGCTGATGTATTTATTAAAACATGGCCTACTAACAGCGAGTTAGAGATGCCTGATATTCCTTGGCTTAGTATTGATGAAGGGATTGTGAGGGTCAGGCAGATGGGCATGCTCGAGTGGATTCGAAGTGTAAAACCACATTCTCCACAATATGAGGACCCAGAGGACATGCCACTCACTGAATTTATAAGATGGAAAGTACTGAGAGAGACACCAGAACATTTGAAGAGCTTTGTTTTTGCTCTATTTCTTATGCCAGATCTTACAGTTAGAGAAGTTGTGGCTCGTTTGCATAAATTAAATGTACACGTAGTAGGTCTAACAGGACCTCAGGGTAGGCGTCAGGTGGCAGCACTGAATCGCAGAAGGCCAGATGAGCGTAGTTACAGTAATTATCATAATGGGTGGCAAAGGCAAAACAATACCTATAATGGCATGACCCGAAATGATCTTTGGAACTGGCTAATTAATCATGGTGTTCCCAGGAACCAAATACATAAGAAGCCTACTAAGTTTTTATTTGATCTGTATAAGCAGAAAAGCTCTAGAACGAATGACAGGAAGTCAACATTTGATTTTAGGAGTAGCGAATCCCGCCCAGTTGACCGGTTTCCAGACTTGAGACAGTTCACAGACCCAGAACCCCTTGAATGAAGGGGTGGCCGGGTTCCAGTGAGGAAGGACCTTGTCACAATACCAAAGAGTTATGCTGTTTGCCTTCCTCCTGTCCTTCCCCAGAGGGACCTGAGGCCTTTTACTAGGGTAACTGTACACTGGGGAAAAGGAAATAATCAGACTTTTCGAGGCCTATTGGATACTGGTTCTGAGTTGACACTGATCCCAGGAGACCCTAAAAAGCATTGTGGCCCTCCGGTTAAAGTAGGGGCCTATGGAGGTCAGGTGATAAATGGAGTTTTGGCTGAAGTCCGACTCACGGTGGGCCCAGTGGGTCCCAGAACGCATCCCGTAGTTATTTCCCCAGTCCCAGAATGTATAATTGGGATAGATATAATTAGAAATTGGCAGAATCCCCACATTGGTTCCCTGATCTGTGGAGTGAGGGCTATTATGGTTGGAAAGGCCAAATGGAAACCATTGGTGTTGCCTCTACCAGGGAAAATAGTGAACCAAAAACAGTATCGTATCCCTGGAGGGATTGCGGAGATTAATGCCACTATCAAGGATTTGAAAGATGCAGGGGTGGTGATTCCTACCACATCTCCATTTAACTCTCCAATTTGGCCTGTGCAAAAGACAGATGGATCATGGAGAATGACAGTTGACTATCGAAAACTCAACCAAGTAGTGACACCAATTGCAGCCGCTGTACCAGATGTGGTGTCCTTACTCGAGCAGATTAATATGTCTCCTGGTACCTGGTATGCAGCTATTGATCTGGCCAATGCTTTTTTCTCAATACCGGTTCATAAGGACCACCAGAAGCAATTTGCTTTCAGCTGGCAAGGCCAACAGTATACCTTTACTGTCTTACCTCAGGGGTATGTTAACTCTCCAGCGTTGTGCCATAACTTAGTTAGAAGGGATCTTGATCGCCTGACTCTTCCACAAAATATCACACTGGTCCACTATATTGATGATGTTATGTTGATTGGACCCAGTGAACAGGAGGTAGCAGCTAGCCTAGACTTGTTGGTAAAGCATATGCGCATGAGAGGATGGGAAATAAATCCAACTAAAATTCAAGGGCCATCTACCTCGGTGAAGTTTCTAGGAGTTCAGTGGTGTGGAGCATGCAGAGACATTCCTTCTAAGGTAAAGAATAAGTTGTTGCACCTGGCCCCTCCCTCCACCAAGAAAGAAGCACAACGTCTGGTGGGTCTTTTTGGATTCTGGAGGCAGCACATTCCTCATCTGGGTGTGTTACTACGACCCATATATCAGGTGACTCGTAAGGCAGCAAACTTTGAGTGGGGCTTGGAACAGGAAAAGGCTCTTCAACAGGTCCAGGCTGCGGTGCAGGCTGCTCTGCCCCTAGGGCCATATGATCCAGCAGACCCAATGGTGCTTGAGGTATCAGTGGCAGATAGAGATGCTGTCTGGAGTCTGTGGCAGGCTCCCATAGGGGAATCACAGCGGAGGCCCTTGGGATTTTGGAGCAAGGCTCTACCTTCATCTGCAAACAACTATTCTCCTTTTGAGAGACAGCTCTTAGCCTGCTATTGGGCCTTAGTGGAAACTGAACGTTTGACAATGGGCCACCAAGTCACCATGCGACCTGAGCTGCCCATCATGAGCTGGGTGTTATCTGACCCACCAGACCATAAAGTAGGACGTGCACAGCAACAGTCCATTGTCAAATGGAAGTGGTACATACGGGACAGGGCCCGGGCAGGCCCTGAGGGCACAAGCAAGCTACATGAAGAAGTTGCCCAAATGCCTATGGTTCCCACTCCTGTTACAATGTCTCCTGGGCTTAAGCATGCACCTATGGCTTCATGGGGTTTGCCCTATGATCAGTTGACTGAGGAAGAGAAGACTAGGGCCTGGTTTACTGATGGTTCTGCACGCTATGCAGGCACCACCCAGAGGTGGACAGCTGCAGCATTACAGCCAATTTCTGAAACAACCCTAAAGGACACTGGTGAAGGAAAGTCTTCACAGTGGGCAGAACTTCGGGCAGTGCACATGGTTGTGCATTTTGCCTGGAAGGAGAAATGGCCAGAGGTTCGATTATATACTGATTCATGGGCTGTAGCCAATGGTTTGGCTGGATGGTCAGGGACTTGGAAGGAGCATGACTGGAAAATTGGTGAGAAAGACATTTGGGGAAGAAGTATGTGGATAGAGCTCTCTGAATGGTCAAAGGATGTGAAGATACTTGTGTCTCATGTAAATGCTCATCAAAAGGTGATCTCAGCAGAGGATGAGTTTAATAATCAAGTAGATCGGATGACTCGTTCTGTGGATTGTCAGCCTCTTTCTCCAGCTATCCCTGTTGTTGCTCAATGGGCCCATGAACAAAGTGGTCATGGTGGCAGAGATGGAGGTTATGCATGGGCTCAACAGCATGGACTCCCACTCACTAAGGCTGATCTGGCTACAGCTGCTGCCGAGTGCCAGATTTGCCAACAGCAGAGACCAACATTGAGCCCCCGATATGGTGCTATTCCCCGGGGTGACCAGCCAGCAACCTGGTGGCAGGTTGACTACATTGGACCACTTCCATCATGGAGGGGACAGCGTTTTGTTCTTACAGGAATAGATACTTATTCTGGTTATGGATTTGCCTTTCCTGCACGTAATGCTTCTGCCAAAACTACCATCCAGGGACTTACGGAATGCCTTATCCACCGTCATGGTATTCCTCACAGCATTGCTTCTGACCAAGGAACTCACTTCACAGCCAAAGAAGTGCGACTGTGGGCCCATGGTCATGGTATCCACTGGTCTTACCATGTTCCCCACCACCCAGAAGCAGCTGGCTTGATAGAACGATGGAATGGCCTCTTGAAGACACAGTTACAGCGCCAATTAGGTAGCAATACCCTGGAGGGCTGGGGCAAGGTTCTCCAGCAAGCAGTATATGCTTTGAATCAGCGTCCACTATATGGTACTGTTTCTCCTATAGCCAGAATTCATGGGTCCAGGAACCAAGGGGTGGAAGTGGGAATGATTCCACTCACTATCACCCCTAGTGACCCAGTAGGAAAATTTTTGCTTCCTGTACCCACGACCTTGCGTTCTGCTGGTCTAGACGTTTTGGCTCCAATGGGGGGAGTGCTTTTGCCAGGAGATACAGCAAACGTTCTATTGAACTGGAAGCTAAGACTTCCCCCTGGCCACTTCGGGCTTCTACTGCCTTTAAGCCAACAGGCTAAGGAAGGAATAACAGTAGTAGGAGGAGTGATTGATCCAGACTACCATGGGGAAATTGGACTTTTTCTCCACAATGGGGGCAAGGAAGATTATGTCTGGAAGGCAGGAGATGCTGTAGGGCGCCTTCTGGTGCTACCATGTCCTATGATTAAGGTCAATGGGAAACTCCAACAACCCAAACCAGACAGGACAATAAATGGCCCAGACCCTTCAGGGATGAAGGTATGGGTCACTCCTCCAGGGAAAGAGCCAAGACCTGCAGAGGTGCTTGCTGATGGCGGAGGAAATACAGAATGGGTAGTAGAAGAAGGTAGTCATAAATATCAGCTGAAGCCACGGGACCAGTTGCAGAAACGTGGATTATAATAGATATTAACCTTCGTCCTATTTGGTTAAGAATGTGCTTGTTTATATATGTATATATATATATGTATATATGTATGTATATTAAGTGGATACTTGTGTTCCCCTTTGAATGTGCAACTGAGATATGTGTTAAGTGTTGTCATATTTAGGTTATTAGATACTGAAGGACTAAGTTCTTCTCAAGGACATTACCACCTACTCTAAGATATAATGCTTTGCTATTGCACATGAGATACTTATAACATGTTAGGTGGAATTATGACCCTGCCATCGTTTGCAATTGACATTTAAGCAGAGGCTATTTATTGGGTGTCAAGTTGACAAGGGGTGGACTTGTCATGGTTAATCCTGGGTGTCAACTTGACTGGACTAAGGAACAAATAAGAGAAAAGGGTCTTCTGATTGGACCACCTCAACCCGGATGGCCCACCCCAAATGTGGGTGTTACCTTCTGCCGGCAGGCAGTATTTAAGGCCATGGCAGCAGGAGCTGGTCCTTTTTCCTTCTTCCTGCGGCTTGCCTCTCTCTCATCTGGTGAGTTTGTCTTGCTGCTGTGATCAACCTTTCGGATCCCAGCGTGTACTGAGACTGGCAGATCTCCTGGAATCCATTTGGGCCTTCAGCACTAGACTGGGACTCCTGAGACATCCAGCCTTTCGGACTGAGCAGTTCCCTGGATTCCCGGCCTCTCCAGTTCGGCGCTACTGTTGAGCTCCGTCACGTGAGCAAATCAATAAATTGTATATAGTTATATATATTCATCCTGTTGCTTCTGTTTCTTTAGAGAACCCTGACTAATACACTGTTCAAGAAATAACAGGAGATAACTGTCATATTCTAAATGTGGGCCTTGCCACAGACCACTTGAACTGCTTACATGTGGCTTTCCCATTTCTCTCAATGCTTAGAGAGTAAACTGATGTGAAGAAACAGTGTGGAAGAGTACACAAAGAAAAAGGCATGAATATTTTTCACTGCCATCTTCAAGGAAATTTTTTTTCTACAGTTCGCATGAGGAATTTTTTTAAAAATAAGACTACGTACTCATAGTTATAAACCAAAATGTCCTGTACCATAGAGAAAAAGAGCAGAAAACCAAGTCTACCTTTCCCACAGCTACACCACTCTTCATCCTGAGGCTTTCAGCAATGTTTCCCTCCAGTGAGCCAAGGAGGCAATCTGCACAATCTTGTAAATGTTCATCTTTAGAGTGTACATAGTGGAACATTTAATGAGGGGAAATGGATTTATAAGCTTTTTCCCAGATGACCCTATTTCATAGGTTTCACAGACTGGGAGACATTAGAGATGTGATAGCCTGGTGGTACTGGTGTGATCACTTGCCGCCACCCATTCCTCTCCCTATTTTGTTTTTTTAAACTCCCAGTGGAGCAATCCCAGGAGTTTGGCAAGATCCAAATCCATGGCCTCAGAAAAGCCCATTAAGGATCTACCTGGGCTTCCCTTCCCCAGCTTTTTGTCCAATGCTCTTTTATTGACAGAATGGATTTAAGCCAACCTTCTGCCTTTGAGAAAGTTGGAGAACTATAATTGGTCACTTCTGTTTACAAACTAACCCTCCTCTTTGGTAGTCTCTGCAGCAGGGACAGTCTTAGCAGAGCTGGGTTTGTGGCCTTTGGGCATCGACTTTGGATAGGTCATTTTTTTCTAAGATCATGGTAATGGTGGATCAGCGGGATTTTGACAAGGAAGTTGTCCTGTGGACTCTGCCTACATGGCTTAGTAGTAGAAGGAAGTTTTTTGGTTTTTTTGTTGTTGTTCTTTTGTTTTTTAATATATAATTCAGTTTAATCAATAAACATGTATTTATTGACAAAAAAATAAAGAATGAGAAAGGGTAATTTTAAAGAAAGCAGTTGGGAGCTGGAATGATGGCTCAGTGGTTAAAAGCACTATCCGCTCCTGCAGAAGATTCAGGTTTGAACACCAACATCCACATGGTAGCTAACAACCATCCCTAACTCCAATTCCAATGCATTCAACACCCTCTTCTGGCCTCGGTGGGATTGCATGATACAGGTGTATTTATATACATGCAGGCAATATACTCATACACATAAAACTAATAATTAAAATATTAAAAAAGAAAGCATTATTGTATTTTTATAGTGGATATGTTAATTCAACTTTCTGGGTATTGAAGTAGCAAGAACCATTTCTCTATAAGGATTCAGTATGTGTTCTCTTTGAGGCAGTGATTGTAAAGTTGGGATTTCTTTATAATTCTATTGACTATTAGTGTGTTAGGAATTAAACGTGACTAGTTACTGAATATATTTTTCTCATTGACTCAGTAAATATGTGGATTTTTTTTGTCCAATTTGTTTTTTAAACTGAAAATTTTCCCTTTTTCTTGTTTAAAAATATATCAAATAATTATAATGTTATGTAATATTTAACTTGCATTTTTTACATAAAATAAGCAAGCATTTCTAATTTTAAAAAGGACAGTTGTGGGGCTGGAGAGATGGCTCAGCAGTTAAAAGCACCGACTGCTCTTGCAGAGGACCCAGGTTCAATTCTCAACACCCACATGGCAGCTAAGAACCATCTTTAACTCCAGTTCCAGGGGAATCCGACGCCCTCTTCTATCCTCCGCGGCATTGCACGATACGGGTGCACCAACCTACATGCAGACAGTACACTCATACACATAAAAAATAATAAATAGGGGCGGGAGAGATGGCCTAGCGGTTAAGGGCACCGACCGCTCTTACAGAGGACCTGGGTTCGATCCCCAGCACCCACATGGCGGCCAAGAACCGTCTGAAACTCCAATTCCAGGAGAACTCCAGTTCCAGGGGAATCCGACACCCTCTTCTGACCTCCGCGGCATTGCACAACACGGGTGCACAAACCCACATGCAGACAGTACATTCATACACATACAGAAATAAATAAAATTAAAAAAATAAAAATAAATAAATAAAAGATTTAAAAAAGGTCAGTTGTGGTTAGAATAACAAACAAGAGAAACATTACTGGACTCCAAAGCCATATAATTTTCTCCAGCTATAGTTATATTATGATTTAAATTTTCTGAGCAATAGAGGTTGATTTTCTTTTTAGCTCCAGGTCACATCAAATACTGCTTGCCACAGATAGAACATATTCAGCACTCTCTTCTGCACTAAAGGCTTGCCCTTTTCATATTTATGTGGTAAGTATGGCCACCTTTGGCTTGGGGGACCTCCATACTCCACATTAGCATTGTGGAAATGCAGAGTAGTCATGCATGGCATGTTGGGTCAGGTCAGGGACTGAAGGCTGCAGAATCTCAAAGCAGACAGGTCTGTTGCTAGGCAACCACATTGATCTTTTTTGAACCCCTTTGCTGATGAGCCCCTCCAGTTTCCAGGCATTGATTGTTGTCACTTACAGCAGTAGGTAGTTAGAAGCTTTTCCTTGTCTTCAATATTTATAATGTCAAAGAATCATAGAAGCAAAGTGCTCTCAGGAATTCTGTTTTTAACACATAACACATATGATTAGAAATGCATTGTGCATCAGTCAATGTGTGTAATGTTGGACATGCACAAGTAGACACACACTCCTGCCTTAACATAAGTGCTCTGTGATTATCAAAAACAATTTTTGTATGAACTAAAGTACAATTTACTTCTTATTGATTGAAAATGATTTGTTTTGTGTCTGCTTTGCTCACTTTGTGTGTGTGTGTGTTTGTGTGTGTGTGTTTGTGTGTGTGTGTGTGTGGTGAGAGCATAAAGATCTCACAGAGCTCCAAGTAGAATACCGTTTCTCAGTTCTATTCTGTTTCAAATCTGGAAGCATTCCATTTGTGGAAAATAACAGAAGACATCATGTCATGCTGCTTTGAGGTCTAGGTCCTAAAGGCCAAGTTGAACAGTGCAGTCAATAGTTCAGGGAGTGATCTCACCAGCAGTCTGCTCTTCTCTCCTTCCTCTGTCGAGTGGAGGTGTTTACTTGATTAGAATGCTTCCTGAGTCTGCCAGGTGGCAGCCTTTACAAGTTGGATTTTCTGATTGCATCTCCCAATGATTAAATGTTTGATTTAAATATAGTTCTGCCTTATATATCAGGATAAATTTCAAGAACCAAATGGAGAATAGCTTTCATTATATCTCCAAATGGCTCCATTAAAATAGACCCCTCAGCAGTATCCCACTAGCCCACCCTGTCTGAGAAACAGTCAGCATTCTAAAAACTTTAACATCTTTGAAACTTCAGAGAGAAATGGAGTTGAGATGGGAGCTATCATAAAAGTGAGGTCGATAGGGGTAGGGAGATGGTTCAATCAGTAGAGTACTTGTCACAAAGGCAGGAGGACCCAAGTTTGAGCACAGCAGCTCTGTGAAAAGCCCAGCATGGTGAGTCTTTAACCCCAGCACTGGGGAGATGGAAACAGATGGATCCCTGAAGCTCACTAGCCAGCCAGACTTACCCATAATCAGGTGAGAGCTCCTGCCTCAAAAACACAGCTCCTGAAGACCAGTACCCAAGGTAGTCACCATATGTACATGTGAACATGCATACCTGCAAACAGATAAAGAAGTATATAACCATCATTTTACTTATCTATCATAACAACTTCTTTATATAAGTACTATTATTTTCCACTAAAGAAATTGAGTAACGGATATTTCAAATGATTAACTCAGGTCTTGCAATGGGTGAGTGGGGAGTCAGGATTCAAACACAAGCAGTTTGAGGGCAGAATTAGAACTACTAAATGCACATTATCACCTTGTGCCCATCTGGGATAGTGACAGTGTTCCTCTAAACCTAGGCTTGGAGCATGAAATATTTTAGGGGGTTATTGTGTAATCATCAGAAATGCTGGGTGTCTCTAGCCCTTGACGACATTGCTGACAGTGGCCTGCACTAAATATGCTGCCAAACACAAACCAGAGCATGGAATCAGGCAGGAGTACTTCTGTGTATGCAACACAGCTCATCTGGACATAGTAGGAACCATCTTTCGGTCACTGCCATATAGCAGGACTGTGCTCCCCCAAGCTCCCTTGTATGGATGGTGACTATATTAACCCACACATCTACTTCCCACTAACTCAGCTCTCAGTTGATTTAACTCACCTCTTCCTAAGTACACCTCAAGCTGTAGAGATTACTAACGTTTGTTAAGTACACCATAACATCCCATGTCTTGGAGAATGAATGACAAGGTGCACATTCCTAAGATCTTAGTTCACTTTCAAATTCTGTCACCGTAATTTTCAATGTAGAATTTTATTCACATGTGCTAATCCAACTTTTATTCTCTTCCTGGCTTCTGAAACATTGACTATTTGACATTCATGGAGACAATTTAATATATTTTAAGTTCATTTTGATCTTTTCACCTTTTATGTTAAAGGACAGTATATTAGATAATTTTGAGTCTGTTAAGTATTAAACTACTATATAAAATATGCAGTCATGATGCAGTAACTACGACTGTGTAAATGTCTAAGTGGATACATCACTGAATTATAACAAGAGTATCTAATGTGTATTGCAGTTACTATGTGCTAGGCACTATTCTAGGCACTGTTCATGTACACAATCACTCTAGGATATAGATACCATTATTGTCTCCTTTAAGCAGATAATGAGAAGAGGCCAAGAAAGGTTAAGAGATTTCTTACAAGGACTGCAAAGATGGCTCAGTACTTAAGGGCACTTGGTCTTGAAAAGAATCTGGGTTCACTTTACAGAACCCATATGGTGGCTCTCAACTGTCTGTAACTCTACTTCTAGGGGATCTGACACATTCCTCTGGCCACCACAGGCATCAGGTATGTGTGTGGTGCAGATAAATACACAAATACACAGGGAAAACACTAATGTACATAAATAGAAATGTTTTTTTAAAAGAAACTTCTCAGGACTGGAGAGACAGCCTAGTGGTTAAGAGCACCAACTGCTCTTGCAGAGGACCCGGGTTCGATCCCCAGGACCCACATGGCGGCTAGGAACCATCTGTAACTCCAATTCCAGGAGAACTCCAGTTCCAGGGGAATCCGAGACCCTCTTCTGGCCTCCGTGGCATTGCACGACACAGGTGCACAGACCTACATGAAAACAGTACATTCATACACATACAAAAATAAATAAAATTAAAAAGAATTAAAAAGAAAAGAAACTTCTTACAGGATATGTAGCAATTAACTGATAGATATACAGTTTGAATTGGGATTAGGCTGCAGAGCTTATTTTTACTAAGTGTTTATATTCATTTTAATTATGAGAACAAACTTCTTTTCCTTAAGGTAATTTGTCATAGCAAAATTTCCATTGTAATATGTTTTTACCAGACAGAAATTAATGGTTCATTAACAGTGCTTTCATTGGAATTTTTATTGATTCCATTTTATTAAAAATGGAATTGTCCTCATATTTTCACCATAGATAATTTCCTTAGCAAAATTTGTGTTGAAACTACCAAGTCTCTATTCTGTTAAATATTTTTCCTATAAACTAACCATAATCGGGTCATTACAATGCAACTCTTCATTATAGTTATAGCTTTATAGGAAGTTAAACTATAGAGTTGTATAGTTACATGCAGTGTTGTATGTCATACAACTCTATATATAGAAATAGAGGAAACGCATGCTGTATGCATCTGTGTGTGTGTGTATGTAGAGGAATATGTCTGTGTAGCTGTCTGTATGTATGTCTTTGTGTGATATAGGTTATCATAAACCAGAGAAACTGATGAAGGTCAGGCCCCTTCCTAGGGCCAGAAGCTGTCTTAACCAGCCTAAACTAATTATAGTAATTGCATTCCCTTTGCATGTGATTACAAATGGGTTTTGCACAATTATAGTCAATGAGACATGTTGGGAAGTGAGCTGCTCAGGCTTCCAGTAAAGTTTTCTTTGTTCCACTCAACAGACACAAGAACCATAAACCATGAAACCTGTAAATAGGTTGATGAATGACAGAAATTTTTATTGTTCCCTTGGACAGTTTGATTAGGCTGCACATTATTTAGGCAGCTCCACTTTTCCTTTATAGGTTAAGTCCCAGAAGAATTATAAACTCTGATAACAGACTGGCTTTTGTTGCTATTGTTTGAAATGAAGATAGAAGAGCTTGTCAAGTATATGCTCCTATGCAGTTGTTGCATTGCTTGTCAAGTATATGCTCCTAGCAGTTGTTGCATTTTCAATATTCATGACTTGACTCAAACAGACTGCTTTATTGGTTCAAATGATGATATTTTAGCCAGGCATGGTAGTCCAGGCCTAAAATCCCAACCTTCAGAACTCTGGATATGGAGGCAGGAGTCCAAGATCATCCTCAGCTACATAGCGACTTTAAGGCTAGCCATCGCTACATGAGACTCTACTTCAAAACAAACTAACAAACAAATCTGGTCTTTTTTTATTTTTTTTCGTCTTTTTTTTAGTCAGGGTCTCCCTGTCGTCCCAGCTGTCCTGGAAGTCACTCTGTAGACCAGGCTGGCCTTGAACAGAAAAAGATCTGCCTGCCTCTGCCTCCTGAGTAGGAGTAAAGGCGTGCCCCATCATGCTTGGCATACATATGGTCTTTTTAATGTGATCTGAAACTTTATTTAGAACCATTTTGTGGAGAATTTTTGCATGTGTATTCATAGGGGAAAGCTATCTGTGTTTGGGTTTTTTTCTGTTTTATTTTTATCGAGTTTTAGTGTCAGCATAACTCTGGCTTGGTACAGGAATTCGGTAGCATTTCTTCCCTTTCTGTTTTGTGCAACAGTGTGAGAAGTACAAGAAATAGCCCTAAGAACTGAAAATGGGATTATATGAATTTTAAAAAGCCTCTGGTGCCAGGCATGGTGGCGCACGCTTTTAATCCCAGCACTTGGGAGGCAGAAGCAGGCGGATCTCTGTGAATTCAAGGCCAGCCTGGTCTACAGAGCGAGCTCCAGGCCAGCTGGGACTACAAGGAAGACCCTGTCTCAAAAATACCAAAAAAAAAAAAAAAAAAAAAAAAAGC
>VZQC01009363.1:323560-371152 GCA_009823505.1 Rhizomys pruinosus
AAGGGAAATAAGCCTGAACTGAATTGGAAAAAATGTATGAAATGCACAAAGCATCAATAAAAACTAATTTAAAAAAAAAAAAAAAGAAAGTAGTGTGGACATTTCTCAAAAAAAAAAATAAATAAATAAAACTAAACCAAAGCATCCACTTTGACACTCCTTCGGCAATCCCAGTTTGGGGGGGGCGGGGGGAAGGTGGTACTTGTTTGGAAATCCCCGATCTCAAGACTCACACAGACCCACCTTTTTATACCAGCTGGGAGGACAACTCCGCCCCCACAGCCACACAAGCCAATCTAGCCAAAGACAATTAAACCAAACACTCTGCCTGGCTGAAGCACCCAGCTCCTACCTGTGCTTCAGGTGGTCCTGGGAAATCCGCCCCTGCAGTGTTCTGTTTTTTTTACTTGAGTGCTACTTCAATGAGTGTGTTCACATTGTAGCAATTTCTTGAGCTGCCTTCTGTATTATAGTCTAGTCATGCTTAGCACAAAAATATTTTCAGATTCACCCAAACCAAAAACCTTTAGCTTAACCATGGCTAAAAAAAACATTGGTTTTAACCAGTGCTTTAGGAAGCAAGAAGATAAACTGGTACTAGATGGAAAATATAAGTTCTTTGCAGTGTAATATATTCTCAATAGAAACTGGGTTTATTTTAAACAATGTATGGTATCATCCATTGTGCTACTTTTAAAAACTCATTTCCAGGATTCCTGGTTGTTCCGTTAAACAATCTGTAGTCCTGAGATTTAGGGAGGGAGTTGTCTACCTGCTTGCTTGCCTGCTTCCTTGCTCTTTCTTCTTTCTGGCTACAACTCAGCTCCTTTTCCTTGACATTCACTGGTCTTATTCTATTAGAGTAAATGGATTGTCTTCTGGGTCAAAGCAATTTGGGTGGAAATGTTCAATTGTCTTATCTTTCACATTTGTTTTATAATTTACATCGGTCTACCCAGCTTATGCCATTAAATGTCATGCTCCAACCTGATGGTTTTCAATCAGAGGCATGAAGCTTTTTAGCTTTCTCAGAGGAAACAACTTGTCTCCCTATCAGACATGAGTATCAGAGAGAAATGTGACTGTGTGTGGAGCCTTTTCAATTGTTTACTTAGAGCCATTAAACCCTGACAGTGGCCAGCCTTTAAATGATTCTGTGGTTTTAACAGTCTGTGTGTTTCCTGTTATCTGGCTGGGTTACAGAGTTATACTTAGCTTTTTCCTCTCCATAGAGATACCACGCACCCCCATATCAATGATAACTGTACATTTGCTCCCATATATACTTTCCCTGAGCTGTTAGGTACATTTCTACACCATTTATTATCATTGAAAATAATCCCTATGGTTTTATTTGGCTTTTTGCTTTTGGTTTTAGAGGAGATTCTTGCTATCCTGTCCCAAAACATGAAGGCACAAGACTGACTATTAAAAGCCACAAAGCAAGACCGCTTTATTAGATACCTGCAGCTTGGTGCTTTAAGAACTATGCAAAGCATCAAAATAACAGGAATCTGGATTTCAACTATATGGATCACAGCCTTTTACAGAGCTAAATTAAAAAAATGAATTGTATCTTTAAAGAACTACAGAATACTCAGAGTAAATGACTCTAAAATTTCACCTATATTTTGTCATTTTATAGTTAAATCAAATGATTAGTGGACTGCTCTTCACCACAAAGGAGCAAAATCAATACTAAAGCATGGTAACAAGCACTATAACAGAAAAGGAAAGCAGCTGTTAAACTGGCATCAGTCAAATCAAACTTCCACCTCATAATTCGATTTATTTATCAGGCAATCTCAGATTTCCTCAACCTACCCTCAGCTCACCAGATCCATAGATGCAAATGTCTATAAACATGTCCATGATAGCAACTTAAAAGAAGATAAAAATAAAGGCAAAGTTATTCCCAATGAAAATAGGTTCTGTAGAAAGTTGCCTATCTGGAAAATGTAAAATGTTTCAAAGAAAAGGAGAGAGAGACTGAGACAATGTGAAAGAAAGGAAAGGAGAAAAGAAAGCATAAAAGAAAAGCAAGAGGTTTATGAGTAGTGCTAGAATGAAGCCAGACGTGCTGATGCAAGCATGGGTTCCCAGCTCTCAGGAGGCAGAGGCAGGGAGATCACAGCAAATTCAAGGCCAGTCCGCAGTAGATAGCTAATATCTGGCTAGCACTCTGCAGAATGAGACCCTGTCTCAATAAAACAAAAGCAAAACAAACCATAAAAGTCATATAATAAAATAAAGGAGGCAAAACAGGGCAAAATAAAATCCAAACTATCCCCCTGTAGCAAAGAAGGTGTGTTATAAATCAGAGGGCTATGCAAGGAGCAGCAACGTCATATTTTTGAAGTACCTTAGGGGGCACCTCTGATATACAGCTACTCTTTCACATACATACAACCTGGTGAAAGTGTATAGAATATTGAAAGAATAAAAAATTGGTGTAAGTACCACAATAAGTGAATGTGAAACTTCTGTGAAGAAGTAGCTCCCTCCCAACAGAACTTTCCTTCACTTACTCAAAGTCACACAAACATACCAATACACTTTGGTTTTTATCAAGGTATAACTTTTATTTGCTTTTGGGCTATGAAATCAACCATCTTTTGAAAAAAAAAACTATCTCTTTTAAATAATGCTGAGCTGCACCAGCAAGATGACTCATTGCTAAAGGCACCAACTAACAACCAGATTTCAATCCTCAAAACCCACAGAGTGGAAGGAGAGAAACAAGGCCAACGATAGATATATTATTGACCTCAATGACTCCACATTAACTGAGATAAGCTTCTGGGACGACGAGGATGCTTTTCATATTTAATCAGCATTGCCAATAAACATGAGTCAACATTAAAGGATTAAAAATTACATGAAACAGAGTAGGAAGAAAAGAAAACTAGCATTATTCAAGAACGAACTGAAAAAAAGAAGAATGATTATTAGCTCTCTCCTTGGAGGAATAACTCATGGATGTTGCCACAAGCTTATACCTTCTAGTGATTAGGAGATTTATATGCCACAGTTAGGCCTTGTCATCTTTCTCAGGGAAAAAAATATCCAGGGATTAACACACCATCCAAACATCTGTGTCTATACCAAAGTAACCTACCATAGTAACTAGCAATTGTTTAAATACGTACATAACTAATCGCTTGTGCTTCATTAGTAGGATTGAAAGCCTATCCCTAGGCAATCGGGCAGCCCATGAAAGGAAACAGCCAGAACTGATCAGAGTCCAAAACAACATCTCCAGACAAAGTAGACTGTTGTGCTTCTTGTCCACCTGTGCCCCATCTCTAAGCCTAAGGAACAATCTGTGGAAGAGGGGGAGTGGTATATTGTAGGGGCTGCGATTGGGGTGAACGGTAAAACTACGACAATATAGTCTGGACACTTATTTGATCAACTTGATTGAACATTCAAGCCCCTCCAGCTGGATGGTGGGAGCCTTGGGCTCTGTGGGCTGGGGCACAACTGCTTGCAAATTGGTTTTATATGAAGGATTCTTGTGCTAAAAAAAAAAAAAGGAGCTAGATACTGACATTTGAACTAACTGGGAATATAAAATGCTAGTTGTTTTATTTATAGTTTGTATTGGGTTGGTCTCTATATTTTTCTGAATTATACAACATCACAGTGTAACACTTTCTTTTACTTGTAGGACAATTTAAAAGAATTAAGCTTAAATTTTTACTTACCAAATAAGTAGAAGTCTTAGTCCAGTCATAAAGCGTTAAAGAGCAAAGTGTTTATTGGGTAAAATTTATTTAGCAGGTTCTCAACTCTGCCCAAGCTTTATCCACCAAGTATAGGATATTTCAATGGCTTAGTGAATTGTTTAGATTAATTAAATTTAGGTGTAGGTTTTGGTGGAAATGGTAATACAATTGAACCAATCGGGAATATAAAATGTTAATTGGTCTTATTTATAATTTGTATCGGGTTAAGGTATACAAATGGCCTATATATTTTTTCTGAATAACACAATATCACATTATAACACTTTCTTTACTTGTAGGACAAGTTAAAGGAACTAAGCTTAAATTTCCTTCCCAAATAAGTAGCATACAGTCAATGAGAACCAGTTTGGGTAAATGTAATGAAAGCTTATGCCTTGGCTCCTGCTTATGGGTATGTGTAATACAACTTAGGCATCTATAGGTCAAAACATAAAAACCTAAAAAAAAAAAAAGGAGGTGGGAGGTGGGGTAGTATCCTTTCTGGGATACAAATGGAAAACTCTGTGTTCCAATCCTATTGATAAATTTTCAATTTTTCTGATCTTGAAACTAACAATGGGAGGAGAATTTTATGTTCCCACAGGTAAAAATCACCAATCTAAATGCCTGAAAACATACAACTTATGGCTGTGCAGGATGAACTGGGGAATGCCAGCAGAGAGGTTGACCCATCTGAACATTAAGGAATGAGGAACCTCAGACTGCCTGAGTCACGGACACTGAGCATCTCTCTGAATAATATTGGGGTTGACTGTTTATAATGGACCCTAATGAAGTTTACCTTCCAGGTGCTGAGAAACCTTCCTACCTCTCCCCTTTTTTTTGGAAAAAGAAAAACATGATGGTAATGAAACCACTCCCTAACTGTAAACTAGAGCCAATTGTTACAGTGGTAATTTCCTATAAAACAGGCATAACGTATTAACTGATTGATAGGCATAGGAACTGTGAAAGGATATTTCTCTATCTAGAGCCAAATTCAATAGTAAAGTGTTTATAAGTTGTGTAATTAAGCAAAATATATTACTACAGGAAAGCTCTGACATCAGCAATGAATTATTCTGCCTAGGAGATGTTGGCTAGGGGATTCAAACCCGCCCCCCCCAAATATAAAGGCCTTTTGCCTATAAATGGGATATATGCAAGGAGAAAGGCAGTAAGTCCCTGTTGTCGAAGACCTGGTGTGAGCATGAAAAATGTTATGAGACGTCACCTGCTAGCGTACAACTGGCCTCTGAAATGCTAGAGAGCGTTACCAAAGGCCACTACAGCAATACAGCAAAATATTGGTCTCCCTGAGACAAACAAGACTCCTCCGAAAATATCAGCTACACCTCAACAGCCTGGAGATACAGTGCAACAGTGGCAGCCAAGTGTCTATATTATATCCCAAAACTATTTGGCTATTAGCTCTCTCCTTGGAGGAATAACTCACAGCGGATGCCACAAGCTTATGTCCTCTAGTGGTTAGGAGATGTTATAAGCCACAATAAGAACTTGTCACCCTTTATAGAGAAACCACAGTTTGTGGATTAGAATACCATCCAAGCATCTGTGTCTATGCTCACAGCTTAGCTTGACATAATAATTGGTACTGCTTAAATGCCTGTACATCCAATAGCCTGTGATTTGTTAGTATGACTAAAAAGGGTATCACTGGGAAAGCTGTCAATCCATGAAGGGAAACAACCTGAACAGACTGGAGTCCAAAATGACAACTCCAAGGAAGTTAGACTGTTTTCTTCTCACCCACTTGTGCCCCTTTCCCAAAGCCCAGGGAACAAACTGCAGAAGAGGAAGTGTGGTAGATTGTAAGGGCTGTGGAGAGATAGGGGTGAATCATGAGACTACGGGAACATAGTCTGGACTCCTGATTGATCAACATGCCTGTGCATACAAGCTTCTCCAACTGGACTATGGGAACCTTGGGTTATTCAAAATTTGGACATAGATACTTGCAAAATGCACCAATTACCTAATTGTATGACATACTGAGTAACATCAATGTTATCCGCAAACAACTGTGTCATTATATTGTAGAATCCCTTAAAAAATAAATTAAAAAAAAGAAAGATTAAAAGAATGTGCAGTCATTTTAAGAAATAAAGGATGAGCCGGTGTGGTGGCACATGCTTTTAATCCTAGCACTTGGGAGGCAGAGGCAGGTGGATTTTTGTCAGTTCAAGACCAGCCTGGTCTACATAGCGAGTTCCAGGACAGCTGGAGCTGCAGGGAGGTCTTGTATCAAAAATACGAAGAAAAAAAAGAAAGAAAGGAGTGGAAATAATTGAACATGAAACAAATGCTTTGTACAATTTGCCATGATTTTAAGGCTTCAAAACATGCTTAAAATTCATGTACATCTGTGTGTGGTGGTACATACACATTGTCCTGGAACTTGGCAGACTGAAGCAGTTGGATTATGAGTGGATGGCCATCTTGGGATATGTAGAAAGTTCCAAAAATGCCTAGGTTATACACTGAGAAATTCCAGAGCATCCTGGAGCAAATACTGAGATCCTGCATCAACTTTCCCTCAAAGAATAATATATAGTATCCTATACACCGATAACAAGCAATTGGAGAAAAGGATACATGGAAACCCGTTCACTACAGCTACAAAATTTCTGGGATTAAAGATAACCGAAGACATCAACTATCACTTTAATAGACATTTTACCTCTTTAAGGAAAGATATTGAGGGAGACAGAAGATGGAACCTCTACACCTAAGTCTCATGAAACAGAAAAAAATGGCAAAGAAGACTTCATTACTTGTCTGATTTTACATTTCTATTACAAGATTTCTTGAATCCTTATAATTCCAGTTGTATGCAATTATGTATTCACCTCCCTATCATCCTTTTAGAGTAGTCGAGTGCGGTAAATTAATCTATCTACAAAGTATTTTAAACTTTCACTTGTCCTTGGAAACCTGCACTGAACTCTTGCCATGATCGTTGTGATAATCTACATCTTTGGAACAGAAAAGTTTACACTTGTTCTTTTATGACTTGAAACCAAAATTCTAACCCTCACACTACAACAAGCAACATAGAGCAAACACTAATGCAACATAGAGCAAACACTAACCCATACAAAAGAAAGGTTTCCCTAGAGTCCAACACCCAAACTGAAGGCTTTCATTTACCTGAAGTCCCTCAGAGTCTGAGTCCTTTCTGTGTGCAATAAATACGCAGGTATGTAACAGGTTGCTGTAGTAAAAACAACTGTTTTAATTCACTTCTATTCCTTTTGACCATCACATAGTCATATGATATTTATAGTTTTTTGAATAAAGGGTTATACTAAAAAAAAAAAAAAGAAGAAGAAGAATGAACTCAAAGATCGGATCTTTAGTCATAAATCTAAAATATCACAGATTGCTGAATTACACTGGTGCTGGTGTAAGAAGCCACTTTTCTCTCTTGGGTGTGTATTTTAAAGATATTTTTAATTAATGCCAAAAAGAAGAAGCATTACAATTTGTAAACTTAAGTAAACATTTTGTGTCTTACTAGCTTAGTAGTTGGAATCACTTAGTCTTTAGGTGGAAGACTGTTGTTATAGTACCAAGGAAAAAACTGTGTGTGTCATGGGACTATACATTTTTTTAAGTAGCAATATGCAATAAAGATGACTTCATTGGGTGTTTTAAAAAGTGAAATATTCATTAATAAATTAATTCTATGCACAAAAGAAGCAGCACTCTGACTTTACAAAAAGCAACCGCTATAAAAATCTGTCAATCAAAAGCTACTTGTTAAATGGAGTCTCTCAGGGCCAGGAAACACCATTGTTCTGCAGAGTGTGGAGTGACTTAGAGCAGGACACAGCCTGCTCTCCACAGAGCCTCAAAACGTCTAACTGGTTAGTTTTTATGTTTTTCTGGGATTTTTTTGAGGGGGGGGCATAAACAAGCTATGGTGAGTAGGTGCTGGTCAGAGTCCATTCTCACCTTCCACCCTGCAGTCTCTCTTCTTGTTTCTGTTGCTGTGTTACATAGAAAAATATGGTAAAGAAAAAACCAAAAAGACCCTCCCTTCCTAAAAGCCCTAACTAAGGTAAAATGGAAAGGAAGACATTGCACTGAGTGATATCATAGTCAGTTACAAGTAGCAGAAGTGTTTTTCCAGACTTAATAAAAATAAAAGCTCAGTCCTTTAAGCAAAGAGCTACATCTGATAGAATTAAGTAAAATAAAAGTCTTAGTTACAGTTATGCATGTTAAAATGCAATACTTGGTCAGAGGCAAGTGGCGGGCTTCTCCCTTAAGAAAAACAGGACTAATTAAGAGACTCTCCCAGGCCGTGGCTTGAATTACAGCCTAGAGATCGATCGGGCGCCAGGAAGAATGGGAAAGAACCTGACTAAAGCTTCAAAGAGAGACAATGTCTCACAAACAAACCACCCATGGTCTATGGTTTTATGACCACTGTTTGTTCCCGGAGATGTGCTAATCTTGAGCAAAGTGCCATGTGTAAATACTTCTGGTTAGTGTTTCTGGTTAGTGCTTCTGGTTAATATGTAAAACTTAAACTCTTTAGTAAAAGGCTTATTGTTACTGAAGATGTGCTGATCTTGATCTGCTTTTCCTGACATGTACTATATAATCAGTTTGCCTGCTCTCAGTAAAATGCACCAGATTCAAGAAAAAAAAATCTGTCAACCAACCAGAACTGAAATATTATGGGTTAACTATTCACACGTTACTCTCTCATGCCCTCCTCTGCCTCTTTATAGTGGTAACTTAAGGTAAATGTTAACATTTATTATTGTTCAAATTATGAATAGAGATAGGGAAGTATATAATTTTGTTATGCATATAATTTTGTCACATGAGTGTAACTGACTCTGATTTCCCTTGAATCATGTATATTACTCCTGAAGGAAAAAAGGTGTTAACACACATCTCTCCTTGAATAGGAACAGAATAACAATCTAGAAAACAGGCAATCTCTCATGGCTAACTTTAAGCCCATAAGGGAAGAGAAAACTTGCTTTTCCAACACAAAGTGGAAACCCCAGCTTTTTTTTTTTGAAACTTGGAATCTGAGTCATGGTAAGAATATTTATTTTTAATACTTTTATTGTATTTATTGAAGTTTGCATTTCATTCATTATCTTTCAGTTCAATTTGGACATATTCCCTTTTCCCTGCCCCCATCCCACCCCTTTTCATGCCTTCTGCCATATATGTCTTGCATCTTTCAGTCTTTCCAGAGTTTTTCCCTGCAGAGGCTTGTCGTTTTGGGCAGTTTAACTGTATCATTCAGTTACTTAACCCAGTCTTTATGTTGCTGTTTCTTGCTCCCCCTAGCATTGCTCTAACAAATGCCTATATAATCATCACATATGCATCAAAATTATGACCTCTGAGAATAAACTGTGTGTTAATTCCAAAATATGTTTAGGAATTCACATTTTCTCCCTTTAATTTTATATTACTCTAAAATATGAATACATGCCTTCCACACATAAACCATAGTTACAGAGTCTGAAAATAAGTAATAGGTCGATTCGAGAGCCTGTTAAGAGGTTTACATTATAACAACACAGTTGCTTTCAGATAAAAAGAAATATAACAATAATGTTGTTAAGCTTGCCTTTCAACTGGGGATTTGGTGTTAGCATCCACAAATGAGGGACCCAGTCATACCATTCCTGGCTGTATACTCACAAGACTTATCCTACCGAAAAGGTACATGCACATCTATGTTTATTGCAGCTCTCTTCACAGAGTCTGAAAATAAGTAATAGGTCGATTCTAGAGCCTGTTAAGAGGTTTACATTATAACAACACAGTTGCTTTCAGATAAAAAGAAATATAACAATAATGTTGTTAAGCTTGCCTTTCAACTGGGGATTTGGTGTTAGCATCCACAAATGAGGGACCCAGTCATACCATTCCTGGCTGTATACTCACAAGACTTATCCTACCGAAAAGGTACATGCACATCTATGTTTATTGCAGCTCTCTTCACAATATCCCTCAACAGATGAGTGGATAACAAAAATGTGGTACATCTACACAATGGAGTACTATTCATCGGTAAAGAAAGATGCCATAATGAACTTTGCAGGTAAATGGATGGAACTCGAAGCCATTATGCTAAGTAAAGTAACACAGTTCCAGAGAAACAAAAAGCAAATGGTTCCCCTCATTTGTGGAACCCCAGCTTTTTAAAACTTTCATGAATACAAAATGGTGAGTTTAATTACAACATGTTCATACATGCATATCACGAACTTTGCTTATATCCACTCCATCCAAGAAGCCCAGAGATTTGATACTTCTAACCACATGGAATAAGAAAAATCATTTAGTAAGTACACACGATACCACCCTAGGAATATGGGTTTTAACTACTCTATTGACATTTGGTTGGTATACAGTAAACAATATACATTTAAAGCATAAAGAAGCTCTTTTACATTTTTTTGACACAGCCCCAGCTCGCCTGTGTAGACCAGGCCAGCCTTGAACTCACAAAGATCCGCCTGCCTCTGCCTCCTGAGTGCTAGGATTAAAGGCATGCACCACCATGCCCAGCTTAAAGACTGTTCTTAGCCACCATATGGGTACTGGGAATCTGGGTCCTCTGCAAGTGCAGCTGGCGCTCTGAACCACTGAGCCATCTCTCCAGCCCCAAAGAAGATCTTTTAAAAGACAAATATACATATATACATACATACATACATACATACATACATACATACATACACATATGTGTTTGTTTACTATGTGATATCCACCATCTGAGTGCTGGAATCAAACTTGGGTCCCCTGCAACAGCAGCCAGTGCTCTTAGCTTCTGAGTTATCAGTCCAGCCCCATGTTAGTTCTTTAATTTAATTCATATAATAATTTGATAAATTGTAAGCAGATGATATCAAAAATTATAGTGTTCAAAGATAGACATAGATGCCTCACCCGGATTATCAATTTATTTATGCCAGAAATATGTAGCCAATTGGATTAGACATACAGCAGAGCCTAAAAGACCTTCTAAGGCATAACCTTACAGGACTGCATGGTCTATAATAAAAATCTGATGTCTTCTGTGGTAGACATGGATTTTCATTGAACATATTTCTTTTTTTTTTTTTTTTTAAATTAGGTTTATTGATGCTTTGTGCATTTCATACATTTTTCTAATTCAGTTCAGGCTTATTTCCCTTTCCCTCCCCCCCACCCCCACCCCATCCCAGATCATGCATTCTTTAGCTCATGCCCCTAGAACAAATTGTTCCTATTCCTTTGTGGTTACCTATTCTACTTAGTGGGTTGTAGGAGGAAGCTGTGCAAGCCCCTCTGAGACAGGAAGACTTTTGCATTCTCCTCACTCATAATCCCTGTGCCAGTCAAGGGCACAGAAGCCCTACAGGGTGGTAGAAATCAAACGAGAGTGAGCCTTATCCCTGAATCACTTTATAGATGTCTGCTGCTGAGCAGTCACATTAAAGAGTTATTGGGCAATAAATAAACTTCTACTGTGTTAAACCTCCTAGAATTATTTAGGGCTTATCCCTTAGCATGGCTGGCATTTACTATGTGATATTCTTCCAGCTGAACCCTGAAAGTTCCCCTTTTCTTAGCACAATAATTGTAATTATGTAAGTAGTATATTTGTAGCAAGAATCCAGGGGTCCATATTGACTTTGTCCATAATTAATCCAACAGATATGTTAAGCATAAGTTCCATCTGGGACTCAGGAAACAGCAGAAAAGCAATTGGATGGAGGCATAGTTCTTAGAGATTGATTTTAGAATATAAGTACACGTAAGAGACCAAGAACCACATCAATGATACAGGACATAATGATGAGACGGGATATAACAATGCAAGTGTTAGAAAGAAGAGCTTAGTGAGGAGATACATGATGACTTTCAGAGACACCTGAAACTAATACAGCACTATGAAACTGATGTAAATAGTCCAGAATAATCCAAAGATGCTCGATATTATAAAACCCAGAAACACTCCAATTATTCAGCTAACTATAATTTTACTTAAATATATTAAAAGTCATAGACTCTTTTTAAATAAAGATGTAAAAGGAACACTGATATTTACTCATCTCAGAGTGGCAAAGTTTTGGAAAGACAAAGACTGTGAGATAATTGTCTCATTTAGCAGGGACTCAAAGAACAGAACTGAGGGGCTGGAGAAATGGCTCAGCAGTTAAGAGCGCCGACTGCTCTTGCAGAGGACCCAGGTTCAATCCCCAGCACCCACATGGTGGCTAAGAGCCATCTTTAACTCCAGTTCCAGGGGAATCTGATGCCCTCTTCTAACCTCTGCGGCATTGCACGACACAGGTGGACCAACTTACATGCAGACGGTACACTCATACACATAAAAATAAATAAAAAGTAAAAGTTAAAAAAAGAACAGAACTGAATGTGCACAGCATGCTATTCATAAGCTTTAAAGTGTTAGCACTAAACAAAGGAAAATATCAAGTTAATGGGAAAGTAATTTCTTTTCAAAAGATTTTATTTGTTCTTTTTATTTTATGTCTATGAGTGCATTGTCTGCATGTATATAAGTGCACCAGTGTCATGCAATGCCCATGGAGGTCAGAAGAAGGTGTTGGATCCCCAGAAACTGGAGTTGTGGATGGTTATTAGCCACCTTGTCGGTGCTGGGAATTGAACCTTGGTCCTCTACAAGAGCAGTCAGTGCTCTTAACCACTGAGCTATCTTCCCATCCCAGGAAAGTAATTTCCAAAGAACTTACATTAGTGTATTAGTCAAGCTTCTCCAAGAAACAGAAGCAGTGGAATATGTGTAAATAGCTCCTTCAAAACACGTGTACCCATCCATCTCCATGTATCCTGACCCACAGATGTTCCCTGACTTAACATGAGTTTTAGTTCTGATAAACCCATTGTAATTTGAGACTATGGGGAGTTAAAATTCATATATTTAACCTAACCTGCAGAACCTTACAACAGGGCAGCACTATATCCTGAGGTGTGCCTGTGGCTTACCTCCTTATCATGGCACTGACTGAGCTTCAGTTGGCTGCTATTGCCCAGCATTACAGAGAAGTATTGGACCACATAGCAGTAGCCCAGGAAAGGGTCAAACTCATAAAAAGGCACTGTTTCTACTGAATCAGTATCACTTCACACAATTTAATGTCAAAACATTGTAAAGTAGTCCATATGTTAAGGATCATCTACAGTGATGCCTCTGGGATATGGACTTGCATATCACATATTATATAAAATCTATAATATTATAGTATCTAATACCATACAACAAAAATTGGCCTTATATACTATATAATTTGGATTTTTATTATCTTCATTTACTGTTCAGAAACATAAAGTTGTAGGTTTCTGGGTTTCCATGTCAAGGTCTGGATGTAGGCAGCTTGGCTGCTGTATGGCTCCTCTCACTGCAGCGCTTTTCCTATCCATTGCTCTACCATCTCTACATAGGTAGGTGGAGAGAACAGGCAGGAGAAAGTGGAAGAAGGCACGCAGAAACTGTTTCTTGTAAAGGGAAGCTAAATGAGAAATGGCACATGCTTCTGCTCTCTTCTCATTCACAGACAGACACACAGCTACCAGATGCAAAAGCATTTGGGAGCCACATAGGCGAAGGCTGAGAAGCTACATGCATGCACAATGTCAATTTACTTACTGTGAAATAAAAGACTTGGAACAGGAATATCGGAAAGTAGCCTGAGGTGTTTTTTCATATTACAGTGTTAAAATTTCAATAAACAACAAACCAGGCACTGTCTTAATTAATCCCCACAATGATACTAAGAGAAATATTTCCTGCTAGAAAATTAGGAAATTAAAACTCAGATGATAAACTAAGCTAAGACCATCTCTCTGATGTAAGGAAATGAAGTCCATTATTTTTCAGTAATTGATCCATCTTATCAATTACTAGCTGTGTGATCTTGGACAGGTCACTTGGCCTTTGTATCAGCTCAGTTATTTGTAAGAGTTCATAAAATTCCTACCTGGCAGTTCTGTTCTGAATATTTGAATAATGTCTGTGTCAGAAAGGACTTAAAGCTGGGAGGTGATAAAAAAAATACTCGTAACCATGGTGATGAATATGGTTTCAAACTAGCAGAGGTAAGGAATACATTCTAAATTCAACCCTCATTTCCTAAATTTTTTTTCTTACATTGTATTGGTGCTCAAAACCTCTCCATGATCCTGTCAGTACTTTAATATTTTTATTTTTTATTAAACAAAAACCAGAAAGCAAGGAAATTAAAGATGTTATTTCAATGTTGTTGAAAAGAGTTCATTAATATTATTAGTCTAATTGTTATACATGGTTCACCCCTGTTCGATAAAGTACTACTTTATAAAAAGTCAGTCTTATCTGAGAATCCCTTATCTAACTGAAATGACTCACTGCTTTACTGCCTGTGGTCACTGGAGCTTTTATATTCAGCTAACAGTTTCCCCCACAGCATAGATCTCAGTGTTCCAGCTATCTTGGAAAACTCTATTGCTCAACATCTTTCTTGAGATAACAGGCTTCCTTTTCATCTTGTTTTCATGGTTTCTTAGAAAGAATTTGGAATTCTTTGAGTCCTGAGCATCTCCTAAACCCTAATGAACTAAAATCTATCCTAGTGAAGCCCAACCTATCTGCCTATTAATAGTTCTCCCAGTTAGTATAATTCCCCACAGGGATGTATTTCATCCTCAGCCCTCCCTATTCACATATCTTTATGGTAATCTAAGAAAGGTTATGACAAATAATCAACAGCCCTCTTAGGTTAGGTGTTTTGCAAGCATTCTCCCTTAACTAAATTGTATGGGTAATATGTATAAATTATAGATAGGTGATTGATTACTAAGTGATAGATGGATAGATAGATGATGATGACAGAAACAAAGGAATCAAACATGAATGAATTCTTTCCTATGGCTCTTCACTTTTGCCTGCAGACCCAAGCTGGACCAGCAGTCTCTATAAATTAAATCTGAGGCCAGAAAATAGAGGAAAGAGGCAGGCCCAGGGCCTCAAAGCTCAAGCAAATTCCAACCTCTTTCAGCATTCACCAATGTCCCTTGCCTGACAGGGCTCAGCATCCTCTTCTTACTTAAAGTAGCAGAATTGACCTCTGAGTACACTTTGCTGAGTCAGGTTGTCAAAGTGTATTTAACCGAGTTGCATGATTTAGCTGATACCTTCACTTCTGAGTCACTGTGGCTTTTAATAAGTGTTACATTGTCCGTTAGAACTGACAGACAGCATCCACAATATGGTCTTTGCAGGATCTTAAGTCTGATCTATAAACTGCAGAAGATTCCAGCCTTAACTATAAACTTACTGTGGTGGTTTGAATGAGTGTCCCCCATAGGCTCTAGGTATTCAGACGTTTGTCTCCAGTTGGTGGCACTGTTTTTGGAGGTCTTGGGGTGTGTGGCCGGGCTGGAGGAAGTGTGTCACTGGGGGCAGGCTTAGTGAGCTTAACAAGCCTCGTGGTCTACAGTCGCCCTCTCTCTGCTTCCTGTGCTCTTTGCGAGATGTGACCCTAGGCTTCCTGCTCCAGATCCAGCCGCCACGCCTCCCGCCACAATGGACTCTAATTCCCTGGAACCGTCAATCGTAAACTCAAATAAATTCTTCCTTTTATAAGTTCCTTGGTCATGGTGCTTTATCACAGCAACAGAAAAGTGACTAATACACTTACCAAACTACTTACTTACATGTCATCATAACTGCATTAAGAGATCTTTAAAACCAGAAACATTTTCTTATTTAGTGGTTTTTTTTTTTTACCATAATAAGATGCTCATGACAGAGAAATTACATTTTGCTATTGTGAAGTACAGAGTTCTGGCACACATTCTTCTTAGTATGCAACCATCACCACTCATCTCCAGAGCTCTTCACTTTATAAATCTGAAACTCTGCACCGAGTAAGCAGTAATTCTGCATTCTCCTTCTCCAGCCCTATTCTACTTTCTGACTCTATGACTTTGATTTTGGACACCTCATATGAGTCCATTCACACAGGATTTGTGGGGGTTTTTCTTATTTATTTGTGTATCCATTGCTTAATCCTAGAAACAATGAGATATAAAAGATACTCAAAAATATATCCTTCTATGAAGCATTTGGTGCTTTGAGTTTCATACGGAATGTTCTTAGGTTCAGAGTATACTACTGCATGTTCTCAAATAGGAAACATGCAAAATGTCAAGGAATCAAAGCAGTTTAACAGGAAAAAGGGAACCAAAATTACAGATTCTATAGAAGACTGAATAAAATAACGGATGAGAATATAACAATGATTTCATCACATTAAGAGTAAAGACTTACAGAATTCCTTTCATCTGATAATGTTGTGTCTACAATTCCCAGAAGATACTTACACATTGTTTTCTTCACTTCTAAATCCTCTGCTTACTTGCCCATTGATTCCAAACTGGAACCATTCCACCAGGCCCTAGAGATACCTGTATCACCCCAGAGCCCTCAAATCCAAATATAACCACATATAATGAAGACTCATAACCCCATTAGGGTTTCTTCTATTAAAATTGATTTAAATTAATCTGCCATATAATAAAATGTTAAGTAGTAATAAGTACTTTTTGATTAGTGTTTGTTTTTGAGACAAGAACTTACTACATAGCCTAGGCTAAATCATGACTTGTTTGTAGAGCCCTGGCTCTGCTTGATGTGCAGCTCAGGTTGACGTCAAACTCATGATCCTCATGCCTGACCCTCAGGAGTGCCAGAATTACAATTATGCACTGGTGAATCTTTAATAATTAAATTATTATAAACAGGTAGACACAAAAAAAGATGCTATTTTCAAAATACTCAGGAAAAGAAGAGTTTAAAATTAGTACTGCCCTCAATTCATGTCAATGAATTATGTCATTATCTACAGAAGTATGAATTATGAGGACAGAGGGGAAGTAAGAAATTTGTGGATACGAATCAAGCTGTCAATTTTAGTGGAAATTCAGGTAGAAAAGTTAAGTAGAAAAGAAGATGACACAGTGGTCAGCCATTCAAAGGAAAGCTCTGTAGACAGATACAAATTTACCAACCACCATTGTATAAGTAATAGTTAAAGTGAATCTAAATCAGTTCACCTAGAGATTGAATCTAAATGTTTGAAGAATACGTTTCTGCTATCATATGGTATTTGACTTTCTTCATTATTTATGTACTTTTCTTCATTTTTTATGTACTGAGTGTTGCTGACTTGGGAAGAAAAACACCTATACTTACATATTTTATATCTTTGTATTTCTATCTATTGATTTAGCATTCAACACAGAGAATCCTGTAGAAAACTGCAGAAAAAAAAACATAAAAATGTATCTTGCAGTTTCTTGAATAGACACACTAAAATGCCTCTGCTTTCTGACAAGCCAGTACATTATTCCTCATAACTCATGCATAATTGAAAGCAGCAGCTTACTGTCATAAAGAACTTTTTATGTGACAGTAAAAGAACCTCTTGCACATTGGTCATAAACAGCACACTGAAGTCAAAAGTAAATAGCTTGAACAGAAATTTCATGAGATTTTAAATTAGGACACATAAAATCTGATCATGATATGCCTTCTAATAAATTAAATTCAATTAAACAAATATTCATTGTGTGTCCACAAGGTGCTGGCACTGTTCTAGAGAAAAAGAGACAAAATGAAAATAAATGAAACAAATCATGTTTTGTACCCCACAACCTAGCAGGGAAGAACTTCAATCCGATAAATACAGTGCCATCTCCATTTATCACTTTTATCAATGCATGTGGGGCTGGAGACAGACCAATCCAATGGAAGCATTTCCTTAATTGAGGTTCTGTCCACCCAGGTGTGTCAAGTTGGCAACTAAAGCTATCTAGTACAATTGCCCCCTTGTCAGCTTGACACACAAACACCTAACCATTAAACCACAACCTCATTTCTTATCCCCCAAGATTTCATATTAATAGTAATATTAAAATGTAAAACAGCACAAATTTTAAAGCCCCACCCACAGTACTGAAAAATTCAAATACTACCCCACACCCTGTTCCTCTTCTAGCTGTAGGCACAGGACAGCTTTTTCCCTTGGCAACCCAAATCTCTGGACTACACTCCTGGTTCAGACCCACCCATTGGGTCTAGAGCCCCTGGACTAACACCAGCTCAATTTTCCAGCCTGTGTGTTTAGACCCTTAGCGGGTGGTCTCCACTCCCAACTTGCCTTTGGCTCGAGAGAGCAGCCTTCTGTCTTGGCTCTCCCCACCACCACCCTGCCTTGGACTCCCTAGGTCAGCCTTCTTCCCACCTTGGGAACAGGTCTGCTTTTGCCCTTGGACTCCCTGGATCTCTGGACAACCGTTAGTGCTCCCTAGCAATGAGCTCTCCAAATCACACCAGGCCCATCCCACTTCACTGGGACCACCTGAAGCCCCTCCTACTGTTGAAGGACCAGACTATTCTCTGCCTTTAGCGATGGCCCATACCTTTGCAGACTGCCTGAGAACACCTGAATCCAGCCTCCTCTGCCTTCCCAAGTTGGGCTGTGACTGCTGACTACTACAACCCAGACCTTAGGAAGAAGACTGAGAGTATGTAGTTAGTGCCTGACTTGGACCTCTGCATGAACTCCTGAGTACCTGGACTAGAACCATCTGGTCTTTCCAATATAAAATCAAAACAGAGAACCTGAAGCCTAGACTAACCAGCTTTTCATACCCCATAAGAAAATAACCAAGGTACATCAAATGTACAAATAGAATCAGACTGCAACTAAACAAAGGAAGGCTTGAGTTTCACACTTGAATTACAAACAATGAAAGAAATGCAAATGCAAATCAAATAATAATATGAAAAACCCAAATAATATGTCACCACTTGCAGTCCTATAAAGGAGTTTGGCAAAGAGAAAATCCCCAAAATAACCCAGGACATAGAATTTAAAAGAACAATCATAAACATGATCAAAGAATTTAACAAAGTTAAATAACACAGAAATGAATCAAATAACTAAAAGAAAATAGGAAGAAACTTCTGATTTAATTCACGAAAGAGACAGAAATATGGAAGAAAACTCAAGCTGAAATGAAGAAGGAAGTGAAACATTTAAGAAGCCAATTTGAAATGACAGGAGAAAGCCTCACCAACAGAGTGAATGAAATGGAAAATGGAATATCAAAACTGAATGACAAAGGGGAAGAATTGGACCACTCAATCAAAGATCATGAAAAAAAAATTAAAGCACAGGAAGGGAATATTCAGGAAATGTGGAGCACCATGAAAATCCCATTTTTTAACTGAGAAACAAGGGTGAGTTTATTAGTTAATCTTAATAAATTATTCCCAGTTTATCTAAGAATGAATTTAAAGTGGTTTACAATTTGAAATAAAATAAAAGGAGGAGAAAGTTTGAATGACTAATTTGACATCAACAGCAAATGAAAGGTCTGGGCATGGTGCTGCATTCTTGTATTTCCAGCACTTGCTAAGCTTGAGGCAGGAAGATAAAGAGTTTAAGGCCAACCTTGGCCACATAGGAAACCCTGTATCAAACAAACAAGCAACATCAGGGGAGCAAAGAGAAGACATAATTAATAGTCTGCAGAATTCTAGAGTAGGTATTTTGTTCTAAGCTTTCTAGCAAGTAGGCAAAGAGGCAACATAATCAATTACTGAATCACAATACTGAAACCAAAGAACTTTCCTTAGTCAAAAAAGGAGGTTATTGCAGCATCTTCAATAATATGTGTACATTAAGTGGATGTCTTGGGGCTCTTTTTTTTTTTTTCATTTGAATTATCCTGCATCTTTATCTCAGTCTTTTTTTTTATGTTTAGGGATTCACATTTTCCTCCTTTAATTTTATATTACTCTAAAATATGTGTACATACTTTCCACTCATGTACAGTAATTACGGAGTCTGAAAGTAAGTGGGGGATCAATTCTAGAGCCCATTAAGAGATTTACATTATAACAACATAGTTGCTTTCAGATAAACGGAAATATAACAATAATGCTGTTCAGCTTGCCTTTCATCTGGGGATTTGGTGTTAGCATCCACAAATGAGGGAGACCATTTGGCTCTTGTTTTTCTGGGACTGTGTTACTTCATTTAGCATGATGGCTTCAAGTTCCATCCATATACCTGCAAAGTTCATGTTGTCATCTTTTTTTTACCACTGAGTAGCACTCCATTGTATAGATGTACCACATTTTTTTCATCCACTCATCAATTGAGGGGCATTTGGGTTGGTTACAGCTCTTCGCTATTGTGAAGAGAGCTGCAATAAACATGGATGTGCACATTCTTTACAGTAGGATCACTCTTGTGGGTATATACCCAGAAGTGGTATGGCTGGGTCAGGTGATAGGCTCATTTTGAGTCTTTTAAGGGTTCTCTACACTGCTTTGCATAATGGTTATCCAAGTTTACATTCCCATCAGCAGTGGATGAGTGTTCTCCTTTCCCCACAACCTAGCATTTGGTGTCTTTTGTGTTCTTGATCTTAGCCAGTTGTATCGGGGTGAGATGATATCTGAGAGTGGTCTTAATTTGCATTTACTTAATTATTAATGATGTTGAACACTCTTTAAGATGTTTCTCATCCATCTTTCCTTCCTCACTAGTGAAATCTCTATTCAGCTCTTTACTCCATCTTTTGAGTAGGTCATTTGTTTTCTTCTTTGTTTTTGAGTAGTCTATACATTGTTGAGGTTAATGCTCTGTCAGATGAATCACTGGTGAAGATTTCTTCCTACTGTGGGTTTTCTCTTCACTTCCTTGATTGTTTCTTTTGATGTACAGAAGCTTTTGAGTTTGATGAAGTCCCATTTGTTAACTGTTGACCTTATTTCCTGTGCAGCTGCTTTCTGATTTAGAAAGTCTTTTCCTACACCTATGTCTTGTAGCTTGTTACCAACTTTTTTTTCTACCACCTTCAGGGTTTCAGGTTTTATGTGGAGATCTTGAATCCACTTGGAGTTGATTTTTGTACAGGATGAGGGGTAGGGGTTTAATTTTGTTCTTCTGTAAATGGTGATCCAGTTTTGCCAGCACCATTTGCTGAAGATGCTGTCCTTCCCCCACTGAGGTTTTTTTGCCCCTTTGTCAAATATGAGGTGGCTGAAATTGTATGAGCTCAAGTTTGGATTTTCAATTTTATTCCATTGGTCAAGGGGTCTGTTTTTGTTCCAGTACCAGGCTGTCTTTATGACTATGGCCCTGTAATATAGCTTGAAGTCTGGTAGAGCAATCCCCCCATATTGCATTTTTCACTCATGGTTGCTTTAGCTATTTGGGGTCTTTTGTTTTTCCATGTGAATTTAAGGATTTTTTTCCAAGTCTGTGAAGAAGCTCATGGGTATTTTGATTGGGATTGCATTGAATCTGTATATCAACTTGGGTAAAATGGACATTTTTACTATATTAATTTTTCCAATCCATGAGCATGGGAGGTCTTTCCGTCTTTTGATGTCATTTTCAATCTCCTTCTTCAGAGGTTTAATTTTTTTGTTGTAGAGATCGTTGGTATCTTTGGTTAGGTTTGTACCCAGGTATTTTATTATTTTTTGAGGCTATTGTGATATTCCTTCCCCACTTGTTTATTGTTGGTGTAAAGAAAGGCTACTGATTTTTCCAGGTTAATTTTCTATCCCGCCAATTTACTAAAACTCTTAATCATTTCTAGAAGTTTTCTGGTGGAGTTTTTAGCATCCCTTAGGTAAACTATCATATCATCTGCAAAAAGGAATAGCTTAACTTCTTCTTTTCCAATTAGCACAGGAAATAAGGACAACAGCTGACAAGTGGGACCTCATCAAATTCAAAAGCTTTTGTTCAGCTAAAAAACAGTCAAGGAAGTAAAGAGAAAACCCAGAGTGGGAGGAAACTTTCACCATTGATACATCTGACAGAGCACTAATATCCAGATTATATAAACTACTTAATAAACAAAGAAGAAAACAAATTACCTACTCAACAGAGCACTAATATCCAGAATATATAAACTACTTAAAAAACAAAGAAGAAAACAAATTACCTATTCAAAAGATGAAGTAAAGAGCTGAGCAGAAACTTCACCAGTACATCTTAAAAAGTGTACAACATCATTAATAATTAAGGAAATGCAAATTAAAACCACACTAAGGTATCATCTCACCCCAATAAGACTAGCCAAGATCAAGAAAACACACCAAAAGCTGGAGGGTTGTGGGTAAAGGAGAACACTTATCCACTGCTGGTGGGAATGTAAACTTGTACAACCACTGTGGAAAGCAGTGTGGAGAACCCTTAAAAGACTCAAAATGAGCCTACCACATGACCCAGCCATACCACTCCTGGATATATACCCACAAGATGCATCCTACTGCAAAGATACATGTACAGCTATGTTTATTGCAACTCTCTTAAAAATAGCAAAGAGCTGAAACCAACCCAAATGCCCCTCAACTTATGACTAGATAACAAAAATGTGGTACATCTACACAATGGAGATCTAAGCAGTGGCAAAGAAAGATAACATCATGAACTTTGCTGGTAAATGAATGGAACTCGAAGCCATTATGTTAAGTGAAGTAACATGGTCCCAGAAAAAAAAGGTGAATGGTTTCTCTCATTTGTGGTTGCTAACACCAAATTCCCAGTTGGCAGACAAACTGAGAAACTTTATTATTATATTTCATTGTATCTGAAAGCAACTGTGCTATTATAATCTGAATATCTAAATGGGCTCTGGAATTGTCCTACCACTTGCATTCACACATTATAATTACCATATATGGATGGAAGATATGTATTCATAGTCTAAAAAAAAAGAATGTAAAGTTATACTTCTTTTTACCCATATGCTACTTTACTGTTAAAATGTGAATCTCGAGCTGGAGAGATGGCCTAGCGGTTAAGAGCACCAACTGCTCTTGCAGAGGACCCCGGTTTGATCCCCAGCAACCACATGGCGGCCGAGAACCGTCTGAAACTCCAATTCCAGGAGAACTCCAGTTCCAGAGGAATCTGACACCCTCTTCTGACCTCCTCGGCATTGCACGACACGGAGGCACAAACCTGCATGCTGACAGTACATTGATACACATACAGAAATAAATAAATAAATAAATAAATAAATAAATAAATAAATAAATAAATAAAATTTTAAAAAATGTAAATCTCTAAGTGTGTTTTGGAATTAACCTAGAGTTTATTTTCAGAATTTGTAATTTTGATTTATGTGTGTAGTGTTTATATTCATATTTTGGAATAATATAAAATTAAAAGGAACAAAAAAAGAGAAAAGAATGGGATTTAATTAGACACCAGAAGATGGAAGGACTTCCTACGTTCATGGGTTGAAAGAATTAATATTGTGAAAATGACCATCATACCATAAGCAATATATAGACTTATTGCAATCCCAAGCAAAATCCCGATTACATTCCTCACAGAGTAGAGAAAATGTCCTAAAATTCACATGGAAGCACAAAAGTACCCAGATAACCGAAGCAACCCAGAGGAAAAAAAAAAAATTAAGCCAGGGAGGGTTATTAAACCAGACTTCAAATTATATTACAGAGCTATAGTCATTATATTACAGAGCTATGGTCATAAAACAGCAAGATAGACTGTAAGGGCTGAGATTGGAGTGAATTATGAAACTACAGAAATATAGACTGGACTCTTATTTGATCAACATGATCATGATCAACATGATTAAGAGTACATACAAGCCCATCCAGCTGGACAATGAGGACCTCGGGCTGTATAAGTTTGGGCCTAGCTGCTTGCAAATTGGTTTTATATGAAGGATGCTTTTATTCATTACTTATTACTTATTATTTAAAAAATAAAAAAACAGCAAGGTAATGAAACAAAAATATATCTTTAGATCAACTGAACATAGCTGAAGACCAAAGCATGAATACATACAATTTCAGCCACCTGATATTTGACAAAGGGGCCAAAAGCATTCAGTGGAGGAAAGATAACATCTTCAGCAAATGGTGTTGGTAAAACTCAATCTCCACCTGTAGAAGAATGAAACTACACCCCTGTCTTTCACCTTACACAAAAGTCAACTACAAATGGATTAAAGACCTTAAAGATAAAACTTAAAATCTGAACTAGAAGAAAACATTAGCAGCAACCTACAAAATATAGGTGTTTCAAGGACATTGTAAGTCCATCTTCAGTTGCACAGTAATTAAAGACAACGATCTACAAGTAGGACCTCAATAAACTAAAAAGCTTTTGTACACCAAAGAAACAACCAAGGAAGTGAAGAGAAAGCCCACAGAGCCCTTTATTGCCTATCAGAACTTGAAGGTGATAGGGCTTACTTTGGAGACAGGATTTAGAGCAATGGAGCTGGAACTGACATAAAAGCCACTTCTCCTGAAAATTAGCCCTCACAGCTTTGAAGAATATGCACTCTGCTAAGGAAAAACATCAATCAGTGGCCCAACACCAGCTTTAGACCAAATATCCACATCAATGACCAGCACAGCATTTGACATTGGTGCAGTAGTGGCACTTTTGTCTTGGGAGCAATCAATGGTTACCTAATTGGACTTAAAGCGAACTCAGGGGGAGGCAACTCATGTGTAGTACTGCAAACACAGCCAAATACACATGTATGGAGAGAGCATAGATCTTAGAGAGAACCCTAAGTCTTCCACATCCTTAGACTAATGTAATTTCTTACTAAGTTTTATATATATATATATATATATATATATATATCCTATTATGGTGAGTTATTCCAGTCATCACCCATTAAAGAACCTTCTTTTGCATCAGATGGAGACTATTACAGTGTACTAAAACTGGTTACACACTGTAAACTTCCCAAGCCTACCGCTCAAGTCTAAGTGGCACATCTACAATGCAATCTCTACACCAAAGGTTCATGCAACATAGAACGAAAGACAAAGAGGACACTAATGAATCTCTCAACTCGCACTAATGAAGCTCCTCATACAACAGAGGGCCAGGAACACAAAAGGGCACAAATGGCCAAAATGTGGTGATTAGGAGTCTGCAAAGTATGGGTCCTCAGACAAGACTCCCATATTAAGTTTCACTCACCCAAGGCTCAGTAACTATGGTAGAAGATGGGGCTTAAAGATTGTGGAGAAGGTACATGATCATATGGAAATGGAAACATATAAGCTCCAAGGACTGTGTTAACAGGATCCTATACCAGTAGTATCAGCATGCAGAAGACCCATGAGAACTCAGGCAGACAAAGCCCAGCATAGAACTGTGGAAATATGCACCAGGTCCCAATCTTAGCAGAAGAAATTTTGACTGATTGCTGCTGGTTGAACAAGAGCTGATCTTCTTAAAGTGAAGGGCTCTAAGTGGACTGACTAGACCTCAAAGGATAAACTTGCACTGAGGAACATCTAGGGATGCTAACTTGACGTGACGGCCTTTACACAAATGAGAGAGTGTAGGAATTCCAGTGGGAGCTGTGGAAGAGTGCCAGCGGGGAAGGTGGTATAAAGGGGATTAAGGCAGATTGAGATGCTCTTTTTGAAACACACAGAAATTCAAAGAAAATGAAAAATGTTCAGATACTTTAAGAGCTCAATGTCTTTTTTAAATGATTCAAAGTACCTCAACAAAATAAAATCCTGTAAAATCCAAAATAAGTAACATACTGTCTTATTTCAAAATGGAAGAACTGGTCACACTTAACAAAACCAAGTCCAGCAATATTGGACATCTGAGACTCACTCAAGATCTTCTGGACTCCAAAGGCTTATCGATCTCCACTTCTCTGGCTTTGCCATCTACAGCACAGACCAGTTGTCTCATATGATCAGACTGGATCCATTACACACCTGCTACTACCCTTCATGGTCATCCCATGTTCCCTTTAGTATCCTGGGGTCTCGATGGAAACTGAGGTTGTACCTTCATCATTGAATTTTCCTGGCCTCTGAGTATGCAAAGCCTCAGATTCTCTCCACGACCCCTTCAATCCTGGGGGTCTTCACTATAACTAATGCTGCACCTTCCCCAGTGATATTTCCTTGCCTCTCATAGTGCCAAGCCTTAGCTCTTTCCAGGACCCATTCCTGCCTTCAAAAGTAATGCCTTATAGGAGACTCTTACACATTAACAAATCCTGGTTTCAACTTGAGCTAGAGCTTCAGGCCCTTCTGGACCCTTCTGTAGGCTGGCCACAAGGAAATACATGCCAGAAGATTTTGCCTAGATGATATTGGTTTCTTGTTACAGCTGATTTTTCAGCCCCAGGTGACTTGCATCTTTTGTCCCAGTAGAGCACAAAAGATTTCACTTACAAAATTTCTTATTCTATACAGCCCTAAAAGAGCCTTTGTTTTCCTTTGATGTTTCACAAGCCAGACCTCAATCATCTACACCTCCTCTTCCAACATTATTTTTCTAGTTCCTGAAAATGTCCACTGAGCTTCAAGAAATTTTCCAGTCCAAATTTCCAAAAACTTTCACAATCCTCCTAGACAATATGGTCAGGTACATCACAGCAATAGTTCACTCTTTGGTACCAATTTCTGCCCTCATTACTTTTTACTGCTGAGATAAAAACACTGCCCATGGGGCTGGAGAGATGGCCTAGCGGTTAAGAGCACCGACCGCTCTTATAGAGGACCCGGGTTCGATCCCCAGCACCCACATGGCGGCCAAGAACCGTCTGAAACTCCAATTCCAGGAGAACTCCAGTTCCAGGGGAATCCGACACCCTCTTCTGACCTCCGTGGCATTGCACGACACGGGTGCACAGACCTGCATGCAGACAGTACATTGATACACATACAGAAATAAATAAAAATTAAAAAAAAAAACACTGCCCAAAACCAACATGAGGAGGAAATGGAGCAGAATGTGGTTGTTTGGAAGAAAATATCCCCCAGAGGCTTCAAGTATTTGGACATCTTGTCTCCAGTTGTTGGCATGGTTTTGGGAGATTTGAGGAGGTGTAATCTTGCACAAACATCTAATCAGAAAAAAAAAGAAAAAAAGAAAATTGGATACCTTGGAACTGGAGTTATGAGCCTCCATTTGGGTGCTGACAACTGAACCCATGTCCCCTCTAAGAACAGCAAGGACTCTAAACCAATGGGCTATTTCTGGAGTCCTTCTGCCATATTTTCAGCCAGGATCTCTTACTAAACCAAATTTTCACTGTTTCAACAAAACTAGCTGCCTAGAAAGCTCAAGGAACCCTCCTGCCTCTGCCTCCCTAGTGTTAGGATTACAGGCATGCACCACCACAGCTTATTTTTTTTATCTTTTAAATTCTTTTTTTATCTTTATTGAGCTTTTGTGCATTTCATACAACAGTTCTTAGTCAAATTTAGACCTCCCAGCCCCATCCATATCTGCCCAACCTCATGTATTGTGCCATACATCCTAAACCCTATCCACTAGAATCTAGTCAGCCTATATAGGGATCATAAATGAGGCATACTCTCCCTCAACCTTAGTAATCAGTCTCTAGTAGTTCCCAGTCTGACGCCAGTCCACCACCCATTTCTCTGGCGCTACTCTGTGCTCCATCTGATTGAGTTGGCATGGGTCCAGTGCTCAATGCCACCACTTCCACAAGTTCACATGTGCAAGCTTCCGGTGGACTTGAAGCCTCTGCTTCCCCTATTTTCATGAACCACCTCTGGCACTTATAATCTTTCTTCCCCTCTTCCACAGTGGTCCCTGAGCTGTGGGTGGTTGAGGTTTAAAATAGGAGTCCAACCCAGCGGCCCACAATCCTTAGTCTCTTATTCTTTAAAATGTGGCCAGATGTGGCCTTCTGTGTGCATTACACTCTGTTGTATAAGGAAGCTTCACTGGTGAGAGTTGAGGGATGCACTAGTGTTCTCTCTACCCCTCATTCTGCTATGTTTCATGAGCCTTATATGTAAAGGCTGAACTGTAGATGTGTCACCAAGACTGGGTATATTCTCTATGTGTGACCAGTTGTGGGATTCTGCAGTAGACTCCATCTGTTGCAAAAAGAAACTTCTTTGATGAGTGGTGCACTGGATACTTATCTGAAAATATAAGGATCCATGTTTAGTATATGGCAAGAATTTGCATTTTTCTAGAGATATGACAGATAGAGTCTTCTCTAGGATCTATAACCTCTCCACCCATGTGCATCTGGCTGTGTTTAGAGTGCCACTGATGAGTACACCCATTGACAGGGCTTTAAGTCCAATTAGATAGCTGTTGATTAAGCCCAGATAACAGTTCCACTACTGCATCAGTAGAGGTGGTTTGTTGTGCTGGTCACTATGTTTATTAGGCTTTAGGGCTGGGTTGGACCATTGATGGATTTTTCTTCCTTAGCAGCTTGCATATTATCACCTAGCATTATGAGAGCTAAACTTCAGGTAGAAGGCTTCCAGGTCACTTCCTGCTCTATTGCTCCAAGTCCTGTCTTCTACTGTAGGGTCTTGTCGTATTATCTTATCTGGGAGATAACTCAGAGCTCTAGCATTAGCCTGCACTATTTTTGGAGTCTGCTGGGCAGCTCTGACCAATCACTCACAGGGAGGTCTTTCCTGTCGGGCACCGTATTCTTTGCCATAGAGCCCCTATGCACTAATGTTCTGAAACTGTGTGTGAATTTTTTCAGGAGGTTTCAGAGGCAACACATTTCCCTCTGGCTTCTCTAATGCCCCCTCACCCCAAGATCCATTAACCTGTACTCTCTCTTCCTTCCATCTGACCTTCTTCCTGCCTCCTCAGTCCTGGCTCTGCCATTATCCCCATTCTCTGTCCAGTATTTTGTGGGTAGAAGGGACCTGAATTCTTGCTTGCACAGCAAGCACTTGAATTGACTGAGCTTCTCCCACACTCTTGTACTCAGGTTTTAAATAAGTACAATAAACCTTATAGTTACTGGTATAAAGCAATAGCATTCTAGTTCTCTGAAGAATCAAATGAAAGGTGAAGAGGTGGGTTTATAAAAATAGATAGCCTTGGGGCTGGAGAGATGGCTCAGTGGCTAAGAGCACTGCTCTTGCAGAGGGGTCAGTTTCAGTTCCCAGCATGGTGGCTAACAACTGTATTCCAGTTCCAGGGAATCCAACACCCTCTTCTGACCACCTCAGTCACTGCATAACTTGGGTGCACTTACATACATGCAGACAATACACTCATACACATAAAATTAAAATAATAAATAAAAATACACTAAAACTAGCCCAAAATTCAAAATAAAAGGACAAGGTCAGGGAAAGCAATGAGTCATAGCAGAAAACCAGGGCATGGAGGAAACACCGGGAAATGAAAGTGAATGGAGCCAAGGCCATGCTCTGCAGGCTCCTGCTTCAATCTCAACAAATTAAACGATTAGTCTGGGGCATAGGCAAGTCCATCTCAAGGGAGCTCTGGGTCAGCTGGCTAGTTCTCAACCCTTATCAAGCTGGCATCTCATTTGTCAGCTCAGTGCTATCAACAAGGATACGAAGTACATTGGACCAGGAAGAGGCAAATGTGGGTGACTGCATGTAAATGACTTAAATTCAAACCTCATGTTTTATTTATCAAGGTTCAAGTGATAAAATTTAAGAGCAGTGTCAAGTATGGCAGATAGATGGTTTTAAAAGCTTTGGGCATTGCTGCTGGCTCCATACCCCTTCTTTTCCCAAGCAATGTCATTTAACCTACAGGTTCACTTCTTTACAAAATAAAAGTCTACTTTATTTCCTCACTAAGACTTACGGGAGAAATAGAAAAAATAGTTAAAAAGAATTTTCCAAATCTTATACACAGTCAGCAGGCATGCAGTTTCAGATGCCAAGGGAACATGGAGTTTAAAATGTAAAAGATTAATAGAGGGCATCTTTTTTATTCAATTTTCATTGAATGTTTTAAAATCAAATAATAACATTAAAATATATACAAATAGTTTTCACTTATGCTAATTATGACTTCTATAGTTCCCTTATACATTATATTATAAAAATCAGACTATTGATCCTTTAAGAATTACAGAAGGGGGCTGGAGAGATGGATCAATGGTTAAGAGGGACAACTGCTCTTGCAGAGGAACTGGGTTCAATTCCCAGCTCCCACATGGCAGCTATGAACCATCTTTAAGTTAAGCATGATGACTCATCTTAGCACTCAGGAGGCAGAGACAGGCAGATTTCTGTGAGTTCAAGGCAAGCCTGGGCTACAGAGTGAGTTCCAGGCCACCTGGGGCGATAGGGAGACCCTGTCTCAAAAAAAAAAAAAAAAACAAGAACAAACAAAAATGAATTACAGAGGTAAGTTCTGAGGTCAAGGTCACTGGGCTCAAAAATCTTCATCAATCAATCAATCAATCATCACTATGTAACTTGGTTACCATTTTCTTACTTTTTGGTGAAAACATTTAAAATCAACCCTTTTAGAATGATTCAAGCATACATTACAAAATTGCTCATTATGGCTAGCATGTTGTACATTAGTATCTCAGGGTTTACTCATTTTGTGTAACTAAAATTTCACAGCTATTAATCAATAATTTCTCATTTCCTGCTTTTACTACATAAGTTGACGTATATTTTAATGTACTTTTAAAAAAAGGAGATTTGTTCTTTCTCATAAATCTTAGAACTGAGGAAAATAGAAACATATACTTCAGGCTATATCTATAGTGATAACGGTCAATGTGATATTATCTTTACTGACCAACCACAAATGAGTGCTAACATACATTGTTTTTCTGAGACTGTTACCTCATTTAGCATAACAGCTTTCAGTTCCATCCATTTGCATACAAATTTCATGATGTCATCCTTCATTGCTGCATAAACTCCATTGTATAAATGAATCACATCTTCATTATCCACTTGTCAGTTGAGGGACACCTGGGCTACTTCCAGTTCTTCACTATTGTAAAAAAGAGCAGCAATAAACATGGTTGTGCACTTATCTCTTTTATATGTCTTTTATATGGTGAATCCTTTGGATGAATACCTAGGGGTGGCATAATTGGGCCAAATGATAAGTTCATTTTTAGTCTTTTGTTGCTGTTCCCTTTAATTTTATATTACTCCAAAGTATGCATATATATATTCTACATATATACCAAAATGACAGATTCTGAAAATAAGTTACAGGTTAATTCCAAAACATGTTTGGGATTCATATTTTAACAGTTTCATCTTTAACAATTTTGCATGCAGGCAGAAAGAAATGTGGTACATCTACACAATGGAGTTCTATGCAGCAGTAAAGAAATATGACATCATGAAATTTGAGGGTAAATGGATGGAACTAGAAGCCATTATGCTAAGTGAAGTAACACAGTCCCACAAAGACAAACGATGTATAGTCTCCCTCATTTGTGGATCCTAGCACCATGTCCTTATATGTAAGCCAAGCCTGATGCTACTATAGATATAGCTTGAAGCCTATGCCACTATGTTCCCAAGTTTTTAGATTAATGAGAAAGAATCAATCTCTTCTTTGAAAATACATTAAAACATACATCAACTTGCTATGTAACCTGGGAATGCAAAGCTACATTTTTAGTCTTCCAGGAGTTCTCCACACTGCTTTCTATAGGGGTTGCATGAGTTTTTAATGCCACCAATAGTGAATGAGTGTTCCCTTTTCTCCACACCCTTTCCAACATTTGTTGTCATTGTTTTCTTGATCATAGTCAATCTTCCCACTGTAAGATGAAATATTAAAGTGATTTTAAGTTGCATTTCCTTAATTACTAATAATGTTTGTAGTGGTTTGAATGAAAAGGGCTGGAGAGAGCCTAGCGGTTAAGAGCGCCGACCGCTCTTACAGAAGACGCCGGTTCGATCCCCAGCACCCACATGGCGGCTAAGAACCGTCTGAAACTCCAATTCCAGGAGAACTCCAGTTCCAGGGGAATCTGATACCCTCTTCTGACCTCCGCGGCATTGCACGACACGGGTGCACAAACTTGCATGCAGACAGTATATTCATACACATACAGAAATAAATAAAATTAATTAAAAAAAATTTAAAAAAAAAAAAGAAAATGTCCCCCATAGGCTTCAAGTATTCAGACATTTTGTCCCCAGTTAGTGGGACTATTGTGGGAGATCTTAGAAGGTGTGGCCATGCTGGAGGAAGCACGTCACTGGGGGCGGCCTTAGAGAGTTTAACAAGCCTTGCTAGTCCAGTGGCTCCATCTTGGCTTCCTGTGCTCATTGGAAGATGTGAACCTCTGCTTTCTGCTCCAGCCCCTGCCACCATGCCTCCCTGACACAATGGACTCTTAATTCCCTGAAACAGTCAATCATAAGATCAAATAAACTCTTCCTTTTATAAGTTCCCTTGGTCTTGGAGGTTTTATCACAGCAACAGAAAAGTGACTAATACAATGTTGAACACTTTTTAAGATGTTTCTTAGCCATCTTTACTTTTTCTCTTGAGAGGTCTCTATTCATATCTATAGACCAGCTTTCAATTGGGTCATTTATTTTCTTGGGCATCTGTTTTTTGAGTAATTTATATACTCTGGATGTTAAACCTCTGTCAGATGTGTCACTGGCGAGTGGGTTTTTCTCTTCACTTCTTTGTTTCTTTTGCTGTACAGGTTTTTAGTTTAATGAGGTCCCACTTGTTGATTGTTGATCTTATTTCCTGTGCAATTGTTGTGTGATTTAGAAAGTCTTTTCCTACACCTATAACTTGTATTTACTGCCAATGATTTCTTCTAACATTTTCAGAGTTTCAGGTTTCACACTGAGGTCTTTAATCTGTTCAGAATTGACTTTTGTCTAAAGTGAAAGGTAGGGGTTTAATATCATTCTTCTACAGGAGGTGATCCAGTTTTGCAAGCACCATTTGCTGAAGATGCTACCTTTACTCCATTGAGTGTTTTTGGCTCCTTTATCAAAAATCAGATGGCCAAAATTGTATGTACTCAAGTGTGGGTCTTTGATTTTATTCCATTGATCTGCAGGTTTGTTTTTGCACCAGTACCATGCTGCTTTTATGACTATAGTTGTATAGTAGAGATTGAAATCTGGTATACTAATTTCCCCAGCATTACTCTTTTTTTCTCAGGGTTGCTTTGGCTATCCCTGCAGACTACCTCCATGTCCTTGCTGGTCACCAGCCCTGTGGCATGCACCTGGCCTTTGACCACCCCAAGTTGCAGACAGGGACAGGAAGAGAGTAGGGATGGCTTCAGAGTGCAGGTGAGCCTGGCAGATCAAAGAGAGATCTGTGAATAGGCATCAGAGGGTCAAAGAACTCATTTATTGCGGAGTTTTAGGGTCTTATATAGTAGCTCTGGTGGGTTCTTAGCAAGGATGGGGGTAGGAAAAAAAAAGAAGTCTGTGTGCACTTTTTAAAATGGCCAAGTTCCCTACCATTTGTTTCCCAATATTAGGCTTTTTTGGCATGTGCACCATTTGGTTCCCAAGACTGAGGTGTGTCTCAGAAGTGACAGGTTTAAGAATGCCACCTGAAAGCAACTATGTTGTTATAATATGAATCTTCCAATGGGCTCTAGATCCACCCACCAATTATTTTCAGACTCTGTAATTACTGTATATGGGTGGAGAGTATGTATCCATATTTTAGAGTAATATATAATTAATGGAGGAAAATGTGAATTCCTAAGCATAAAAAAAAGACTGAGAGAAAGATGCAGGAAAGTTATGGCAGAATGCATTTTCTGGAGTTGGGGGGGAGGGAAATGGGAATATGCCTAAACTGAATTGAAAAATGATGTCTGAAATACACAAAACACCAATACAAAAGAATAAATAAATAAATAAATAAATAAATAAATAAATAAATAAATAAATAAACAAATAAATAAACCACCACCTAAAAAAAAAAAAAAAAAGAATTCCACACCTCATGTTACGCTTCCTGAAGGATGGGCTGCAGACACTTAGTCCACCACGCAGGTGGGGACAGGCTTCATCTCCTTCCACCCTTCTAGGTTATCAGGGTGAAGCCAGCTCACTATAGGGCTCGTTTTCATAGAATATCAGGCAACCAACCTGTCTGGGTTCTTCTGTGTTCTTCCTCATTAATTGTAGGTATGTGTTTTTTTTTTCTAATGCTGTGAAAAAAGTCCTGGGGATTTGAGTGGGATTGTTTGTTTGTTGAAATCAAGTTAATAATTAGCCAATTAATTTGAGTAGTATGGCTACTTTTACTATATTAATTCTTTTAATCCATCTAACATGGGGGATCCTTCCACTCTTCTGGTGTCGTCTTTCACATCTCCTGCTAGCAAAGATTTACAATTTTTATTGTAACATTTTTAATGTCTTTGGTCAAATGTTTTTATGGAGGATATTTTTAAGTCTACTGTGAATGGAGAGTTTCCCATGTACTCCTTTCTCCAATTGCTTCAGTTACTGACATATTAGGAAAGTACTAATTTATAATTAATGTTGTAATGTTGCACCTGTTACTGAACTGTTTAATCACTTTCTGGGAGATGATTCTGGTGAAATTTTTTGGCATTCCTTAGGCATAATAGTCACAGTCATCTGCAAACAAAGGGATAATTATTCAGCCCTCTTTTTCCAATTAGTTCTGCTTTTAAATTCCCTTCCCTGGTCTTTTTGCTCTAGCAAGAGTTTCAACAATTTTGAAGAAAGGAGTAGAGATAGTGAGCAGCCTTGTCCTCTTCCTGACTTTAAGAAGAAAGGATCGAAAGGTTAACTCCTGAACAACTGTCAGCCCATAAGGATAAGAACAGCCAGAATTGACGACAATCCAAGACAACAGCTTCCAGAGAGAAGAGAGGGGCACAGTTTTAGCTTTCATCCACCCTGTTGCCCTTTTCTAAAAGCCTAGGAAACAATCTGCGGAAGAGGGGCGTGGGAGAATGTAAAGGATGGTTGGGGTGTTGGAACGTGTGAAACTACAGCGATTGTAGTTGGACAACTCATTTGAATCACCTTGAATTGACACAAAACAACCTTGCACCAAACCTAACCATCACTGAATGCGTGGACTGTGGGGGTTTGGGCACAACAGATTGTACATTGGTTTTTGCACGAAGGATGCTTGATACTCATGGATTATTCAACTTATATGCTAAAAAATGGAAAAAAAAAAAAAACCTGAAAGATGCAGGAACATGTTATGGCAGAATAACACTGTCTGGGATGGGGGGGAGGGGGGGGTGGGGGGGAGGTGGGGAGGGGTGCAGTGGGGGGGCGGGCGAGAGGGAGGGGGAAGGGGGGGGGGGAGGGAGTTGGGGTGAAGGGTGGGGGGGGGGGGGGAGGGCGGGGGGGTGGGGGGGGGGGGGGGGTGGTGGGGGGGGACGGCGGGGGGGCGAGTAGAGGGGAGGGGGGGGAGCGGGGGAGGGGGGGGGAGGGGGGGGAGAGTATGGCGGGGGGGGGAGGGGGGGGGTGGGGGCGGGGGGGGGGGGGGGGGGGGGGGGGGGGGGCGGGGGGGGGGGGGGGGAGGGGGGGGGGGGGGGGGAGGTGAAGGGGGGGGTGGAGGGGGGTGGAGCGGTGGGGGGGGGGGGGGGAAGGGAAAGGGAAATATGCCTGATCTGAATTGGAAAATGATGTACGAAATGCACAAACCATCAATAAAAATTAAATTAAAAAAAAAAGAATGCTTCTAATTTTTCTCTGTTTATGATGATGTTGTAACTTTGTTATATGTAGATTTAATTATGTTGAGAAATGTTCCCTCCAATCCAATTCCCTCTAGAACTTTAAACTCATGTTTAAAGTTGTTGTGTTTTGTCATGTTGTGTTTTGTCAAAGGCATTTTCTGCAACAATTGATGAGCATGTGGTTTTTATCCTTGGGTTCATTTATATGATATATGACATTTATTGATTTACATATGTGAACCCTCCCTACATCTCTGCAATAAAACTTTTTGATGTGTACCTGTATGCAATTTGCAAGAATTTTGTTGAGAAGTTTTGCATGTATATTCATTACAGATATGGGCCTATAGTTTTCTTATTTGGTTGTATCTTTGCCTGGTTTAGGTACTAAAGTGATGCTGGTTTAATAGAAGGAATTTGGAAGCTTTCCCTCTGCTTCTAACCTTTCGAATAGCTTAAGTAGTATTAATTGTACGTCCTCTTTAAATGTCTAATAGAATTCTGATGTAAATCCATCTGGGCCTAGCCTTTTCTTTTTTATTTTTATGTTTTTCTTTTTTATTTTTATTTTTATTGATGCTTTGTGTATTTCATACATTTTCCAATTCAGTTCAGGCAAATATCCCCTTCCCTTCCCCCCACCCGCCCCTACGCATCCCAGATCATGCATTCTGCCATAACTTTTCTGCATCTTTCTCTGTTTTTTTGTTTTGTTTTGTTTTCATTTTTTTAACAATAAGTGATAATTTGTGAGTACCAGCATCCTTCACGTAAAACCATTTGCAAGCAGTTGTGCCCAAAACCACACAGCTCATGGGTCCCACCATCCAGCAGGGGGTGCTTGAATGTTCAATCAAGTTGATCAAATGAGTGTCCAGTCTATATTGTTGTAGTTTCACCATTCACCCCAATCGGAGCCCTTACATTCTACTGCGCCCCCTCTTCCGCAGATTGCTCCCTAGGCTTAGAAAAGGGGCACAGGTGGATGAGAAACAAAACAGGCTACTTTCTCTGGAGCTGTTTTCTTGGTCTCTAGTCAATTCTGGCTGTTTTCTTTCATGGGCTGACAGCTGGTCCAGGCATAACCTTTTGATCCTACTAATGAAGCACATGCAATTAGATATATAGGTATTTAAACAGTATAATATATAGCCTTTCAATCCTACTAACGAAGCACATGCAATTAGATATATAGGTATTTAAACATTACTAATTCTTATGGTAGGGTACTTTGGTATAGACACAGATGTTTGGATGGTATGTTAATCCATGAATTACATTTTCTTCTGTTAAGTATGACAGGGTCTTTGTGTGGTTTATAACATCTCCTAACCATTAGAGGATGTAAGCTTGTGGCATCAGCCGTGGGTTATTCCTCCAAGGAGAGAGCCAATAGCCAATTAGATTTGGGATATACAGACATATGGCTGCCACTGCTGCACAGTATTTCCAGGCAGATGAGGTGTAGCTGGTGCTGACGGAGGAGTCTTGCTTGACTCAAGGAGACCTATATTTGCTTTATTGGTTTAGTGGTCTTTGGTAACACTCTCTGGCATCCCAGAGACCATCTGTATACTTGCAAGTGCGGTCTCCATACATCTTTCCCATGTTTATATCAGGTCTTCAACAGCAGGGCCTTATCGCCTCTCTTCCTGCAGATATCCCAGTTTGGAGGCAAGGAGCCTTTACCATTTGTGGGGGCTTGGATCCCCTGGCCAACATCTCCTTGGTAGAATAATCCATTGTTGATGTCAGAGCTCCTGTATTAATATATTTTGTTTAAGTGCATAGCTTAAGGAGACTTTAGCATTATATTTGGTTCTGAATAGAGAATAATCCTTTTCACAGTTTCTATGTCCATTAGTCAATTAAAGAAGGCAGTTTTACTGATTTTACAAGAGAATACCTCTATAACAGCTGGCTCCAATCTACAGCTGGAGAACGACCTCATCATCATCTTATTTCTCCTTATTCTATGGGGGGGAGTTAAGAAAGTCTCTTGTATTAAAACCTTTGCGGCACCTAGAAGGTAAGCTTCGTTAGGAATCATTAAAAATAGTTGTTACTAGTAGGATCCACAGAGGGGCCTGATGTCTGCAGCAATCTGAGGCATTTCTTCCCTTCAATGCCCAGAGGAGTCAATCCTTCTGCTGGCACTTTCTGGTACATCCTACTCACTGCAAAGCTGCATTTTCTTTCTCAGCCATTAAGTTGGTGATACTCTGGCCTGTTGGAACATACAAATCCTTTCCCATAGTTAGTTTTAAGATTTGGATTGCAAGGTTTTTTGACAAAAAGTTTTCATATCTATCTATATCCCCCTTTTTTATTTTAGGTTTTTATTTTTGACCCATGAGTCTCAAAAAAGCAGTTGTATTATATATACCTATAGGGTGGAATCAAGGCACAGATTTCATCAAGTTCACCCATGCTGTTTTGGGTTACTGTATGTGATTAACTTGGGAAACAAACTTTATTTTTAAATTAAATCATCCTATAGGTGAAAGAGATTGCTACCAGGTGATACTATATGACAGCAAAATTATAGAGAACATTTGTTTATACCAATCCCAAAGTAATTGTTATACAGTTTTTAATTAAAGCTAATGTGGACAACAGCAATTTATATCACCAATTAACTCAGATGCATTACCGTTTTTATCAGCCTTTAAACCAATGTTGTTTAATATACACATATTTACTTTTACTAAGTCCTAAAACACCATGTATCCTGTAGACAGAGTCTGGGAAAAACTGGATACTTGTTGAACTCACGTCAATTAAATATGCACCAATTGAATATACACCCGTGTCCCTCTCCCACCCCTTCCACCCTTCCCGAGTCACCATTTCAGTCAGTTTTCTGATGCAATATTTCTGTTGTTGTTCTTTTAATATGCATCCCTCTCCACAAGAAATATTTATAACTGGGTTATTGGTACTAGCATCCACATATGAGAGATACCATTTGTCGTTTGGGCCTGGCCTTTTCATAGTTGGGAGGTTTTGTATTACTGTATCAATTTCCTCCTACGGTATAGGTCTCTTTAAATTGTTGATCTCTTATTGGTTGAGCTTTGGTTAGTCCTATGATTTTCAGATAGTCATCCATTTCTTTTAGGTTTACAAATTTATTAAAGTATAGATTTTAAAGTATTCCTGTATAATGTTCTGAATCTTTTTATTATCTGTTGTAATGTTTCCCCTTTTCATTTCTAATTTTATTGATTTGGAGTTGCTCTTTCTTTGCTTAGCTGGACTAAGGGTTTGTCTATCTTGTTTATCCTTTTAAAGAATCAGCTCTTGGACTCATTGATTCTTGTATTGTTTTTGTTGTTTCTATTTCTTTGGCCTCTGCTCTGATTTTTGTTATTTCTTCTTGTCTGTTGGGTTTGGGATTCACTTGTTGTTTTTCAAGTGCTTTGATAGATACATGGAATTATTTCATTTTTTTGGTATTTGTTGAGGTTTGTTCTGTTCTCCAGTATGTGATCTATTTTGGAGAAGGTTCCATGGGGAGCTGAATGGAAAGTATATTCCTTGGTGTTTGGGTGGAATACTCAGTAGATGTCTGTAAGGTCCATTTGGTGTATTGTATTGTTCACTTCAGATGTCTGTTTATCCTTTGTCCGGTTGACCTGTTTAACAGACTCAGTGGAGTACTGACATCCCCTACTGCTAGTCTTTTGGAGTTAATCTGTGCCTTAAAGTCCTGAAGAATTGTGTTTGTGAAGTTTAATTCATTATTGTGATATCTTCTTGGTTAATTGTTACTTTGATAAGAATGAAGTGACCCTCTTCATCTCTTATGATTAGTCTTACCTTGAAGTTTATTTTTTCTGATATTAGAATAGCAACTCCTGCTTGTTCCTTAGCACCATTTACTTGGAATATTTTTTCATCTTTTCACCTTAAGATAGTGCCTGTCCTTGAATGTGAGATGGGTTTCTTGCAGACAACAAAAAGATGGATATTTGTTTATTAAATTATTCTACTTCTCTATGCCACTTGACTAGAACGTTCAGTCCATTTATATTTAAAGTTATATTGAGAGATGTATATTCCTTCCCATCATTTTGATTTCTGGTGCATTCTAGTTCTAGGTTTGAATTTCCACATCATTAAGTATTTTCTGTTGCTGCTTGGGTATAGTCATTCCTTCCTTCTACTCCTTGTATTGCTTCAAGTATTCTCTGAGGAACTGGCTTTCTGGATAGGAATTCTTTCAGCATATTTATGCTGTGAAAAATTTTCCTATCTCCTTCAACTATAGTAGATATTTTTGCTGGGTAAAGTATTCTGGGTTGACGTCTATATTCAAACAATACTTGGGTCCAAGCTCTTCTGGCTTTCATCATTTGCATTGAAAAATCAGCTGTAATTCTGATGGATTTTCCCTTATATGTAACTTGTCTTTCTTTTGCAGCTTTCAGTATTTTCTGTTTGGAACATCTAGTATTTTCACTAGGATATGGTTTGGAGAATTTCTCTCCTGGTTCTGTCTATTTGGTGTTCTATGTGCCAACATCTTTAGCTGGGTCCAGAGGCAGAGAAGCTTACCCTGGAGCCAAAGGAAGGGCCCCAGGTGTTCACTAGTTAGCAGGGAGTCTGGAATGTCACCATCGCTGCCTCCCACTGCCAATGGGCCAATTCTGCTGCCTCCTGATCCCTCTGGGATGCCTCTGCCACTTACTGCCCCTTGCATGCAGTGTAGAGTACAGTCTATAGTTCAAAAATGACTGCACCAGACTGGGGAGGCAGAGAATATTGCAGTTCCTCAGCTCATGAGGCTGGATGTGTCAGTAGTCCCAGCCTGGTGCTGAAGGCCTGAGGCACAAGTAGAAGCCTCTTCTGTGTGTCATCTATGTGGGCAGAACCAGGGGGGCTTGGTGGTTCTCATTCAGATCCAGGCAGCTGGTACTTGGCCCAAGCTGTGCCCCACTGGGGGACCTCGTGGAGCGGCCACAGAGGTCCAGTCCCCAGACTCTTCTTTGAGGATTCTATGGCAATGCTAAAGGGTCATTCCACACCCACTTTCTGATTAACAAGAAGTAAGCATCAATGGACCTGGTGGAAGGGGCTCCCAACTCACTCCCCTCTTCCTGCTGGGAAAACAGTTCCATAGAAGACTCCTTTAATAAGGACCCCTTAGATGTAACTCAGGACAAAGATGTTAAAAGAATTATATTATACATTGTATACATGATCAAAGAATTCAAAGAATTTAAAGAACACACAAACAAAGAGTTAAAAGAAGATAGGGATAAACTAAAAGGTAATAATGGTAAACTGTGGAATGAAGTCACAAAAGTTATAGAAATACTGAAGAAAACTCAGGGTGAAGTGAAAAAGGAAATGGAACACTCAATAAGCCATTTGGAAAAGAGAAAGTCTCAATAATAGAATGGATGATGTAGAAAATAGAATATCAAGACTGGAAGACAATGTGGAAGAACTGAATTGTTCAAGGAAAGATTATGAAAAGTTTTTTAACAAAACACAAGAATGGAATAACCAGGACCTGTGGGACACCATGAAAAGATCAAACCTATGTATCATGGGTACAGAAGAAGAATCCCAGTTACCCCAGGATAACGGTATTGACCAGATCTTCAACAAAATTGAGGAAAGACAAATCCATACAAACACAACAGGTCTGTTGGTAGGCAGACCCCATGTGACAAAGTGGTTCTGTGAGCACATTTCTCTCAGTGAATGTATGAGGTTGGCCTCAGCTGGGAGATGAGAGTTCCCAACAGTGCGGTGGTGGTAGTATTGCATACTCCCTACCCTCCAGCTGGGAAGTACCTGGGGCCCTTCTTCAGCTCCAGGCTATACTTCCCTGCCCCTTGGCCCAGACCCATATGTTTATAGCAACCCCAGGGTCCTGGTGGGTGGACCCCATGCGGTCTGGAGTTCAAGCCTGTTGGATTGTTCCCTGTCTCAGGCCTCTGGAGGAACCCCTGACTGGCTGGACAAGGGTGCCTGGTATCTCCAGTACAAAGTCAGAAGTGAGAACTTGAAGCCTAGACCAACCACCCTTGCATACCTAATAAGAAGACAACGAACACGCCTGAAGAATACAAGCAAAGCTAGTCTTCAATTCAACAAAGAAACATTTGAGATTCATACTAGAATCACAAACAGCAAAAGAAATCCGGAGGCCAAAATCACAATGAAAAAATAATAACATGAAAAACCCAAATAATAAGGCTCTGCCAAATACAGAGTGGTGGGTAATCTTGATTGTCAACTTGACTGAATTGAGAAGGACCACAGAGACTAGTACACCACATCTCTAAGTGTGTCTCTGAGGGTGTTTTCTGTTTTCTGTAGTAATAATAATAATAGGAGAACACCCACTATGGATTTGGTGCCCAGGCAGAACACAAAGGAAAGGAGGAGAAAGCAGGCACAAACATTCTCTCTGTGTGCTTTCTGGGCACCCTGATATCAGTTGCTGTGCTCTGCCACACCTTCTCTGCCATGATGGGATGACCCCTCGACACTGAGCCAAAATCCACTTTTCCTCCCTTGTGGTCAAGTATTTTGTTACTAGGATATAAGCAGGACTACAACAAGTAGGGAGGCAAAATCCAGAAACCAAACTATTTTACCAAATGGATCAGGGCTATCCAGCCCCTATGATTGTAGTCAACAAAAATGTCCATGGCCTAAATAAGATTAGAATATTTTTATCAAATGTGGATGCTTTCCCAGAATTTATTCACTTCATTGCATGACTGAATTATTTTATGTATGGGTAAAGAGCTGCCTTCTTGCATGCTGTCTGAAATCAGCAGGAATTAAATATAGTCAATGGAAAAATCCATAGAGTTGTAGTTATAACACATGTTGAAGTCATGTCAAAATGAAGGAATGCTGCAATGAAAAGTGTGATAAGAAAAATGGCATAATTCATGGAGATAAGAAGAAGAATTTCCAGAACTGAAATCTAGGGAAGCCTGATCACCCACTGGCATTATTCCATTATCACTGGCATAATGGCACACAGTGGAGAAAAGTGACTGTTCTGGCTATGACCAAATGAAGGAAATCTCACTAAAAACCCCCATAGTACTGGTCCATAGGTTGGAGGTTCAAGAGATTTAGATTCATACTTCACTTCTCTCTGTGTGTCTCCTATTTGACTTAGCTCTGATGGTCTACTCTGTACCTGTCCATGTTTCACAGCCACTTCACAGCACCTCTCCCTGCCACACACACACCTGCCAAATGTTCTGCTCCTTCTTGGCCTGGTCTGTACCAGATATGTGAGCCAAGGATGGATCAGGGAGGAAAATTTGGGGGTCGCCTGCCTTTCAGATTAGCCATAGGAAACCCAAGTTCTGATCTCTTTCCAGAGCTATTCATTTTGGGAAGGGGTTGGGGATAGGATGCCATGTAAAGCATGCTGGCTTTAAACTCACTATACAGGCAAGGATGATCTTGAACTCTTGATCCTCGTGCCCATTGCTCCCGCATGCTGGGACTGCAGACAGGCCTTTCCCAGCAGAGCTTTTGAAGACAAGAGGCCAGAGCTCTTTTATGACTTTGGTTGAGCTCCACTTATCTAGTGCTTGTATATGGCACTTTATCCTCCTTCCATTATCATTACATTTTTTCCTCTTTTGAAAGGTGAAGCTTTTGGTCTAACGACAATCTTGACAACTGAATTTTTAAGTGCAAAGTAAATATATGTAAGGATTTATTTTTCAAGATGTTTTTAAGATTTGTGAATGTAAAAATCACCATTTTAACATTTCTCTAGAGATAAAGTTATAATCTATCATCTGAATCCCCAGAGTAATGCCCAAATGCTCAGAAAGACACACAGATATGTGCATTAATATTGGTCAAAGTTCACTTGGGAGAAGCAAGTTGAATTACAATGTTCAATGTGATAACTACAGCTAACAAAAATGAATTGTTTATTCAAAAATAGATCAAAAATAGGTTTTAACTGTTCTCACATTTAAAAAAATGAAAATATACAAGGTAAGATGTACTACAATTAGATCAGTCATTATACAAAAACCACACACACAAAAACCAAATATTTTGTGATCTTGCTTATATGTGGAATCTGAAAAGGATAAGCTCATTAGGAGTGGAAAGAATTTTGGTACCTAAAGCTGAAAAAGACAAAAGGTGATTTTGGTCAGTGGATAAAAAATTTCAACTACATTAAAGGAAAAATTAAGTGATCTATTGTTCAGAACATGGTAAGTATACACACCATTTTGAAATTGTTAACAATAGTATATTTTAAATGTGTACTTAAAAACATTGTAAGTATATGAGAGGATAATTTGTTAATGAGCTTGTAATCATGTTGCAATATAAACACGTACCAAAATATCACATTACAACCCATGAGCCTATATGATTATTTTTCTATTAAAATCAAAAATTTAAAGTCATGTATACCATAAATGCATAAAAATTTTCTTGCCAACAAAGTATATTAATTTTTAAATTTCCATTATACATGCAAGCCTGTATCAAAGAGCCTAGAATAAGTTAGAAGTACATTTGAAATTGTGGGAAAGGAGTCAGTTTTTCTTAAAAACTAATAATCAAGCTTTCATTCTTTGTTCCTTTTATGTATTCAGAAATATCCATCCTTGTGTCTGGATATGTCTCATTTGTACCAACAAAATAAATGTGTGTGATCTCTGATGCTGGAGACAGGAGGCAGAGAAGCCAGAAGAGCCAGAGAACCAGTGGCTTCCAGCCAGCCTCTGCCAAAGAGATCTACTTTTAGGACAAAGGGCCTAAGAACAAGTAAAGGGCTGCCCTCATTGTTGTTCTGATCAGTGCTGGCAGGTAAGCTGTGGAGTGATATTCTGTGAGCCCAAGATGAATCCTGAGTTTCCTTCAAGGTATTGCACCAAGAGAAATAATGGTTACTGAACAAGAAGGCTGTGTTGTTGGAGTGTTTATCCCACTAGGGCTTCCTGCTTACAGAAACCATATGCTTTAGGAATTCTTTATGAAAATAGAAGTCCTGCTTGTAGAAAGAAACCTTGTCTTGAGGAAGCGTGCCCTGCACTACTGTAAAATTGAGCTCTGAGCTTGAAAATGTGTTTCACTGCCATGACAAGACCACAAGACCAGCATCATTGTGAAATACAGGGATGTGACAGTCACAAGCCACGCAGCAAACAGCTCCTCTGACCTTCATGTGTCAGATTGAGTCAGTGTGACTAAAATCAGTTGTCCCAATAGCCTGGCTCAGCCTTCAAGCACAGTCCTCCAGGACAAAATCATGTCGGTACAGTGAGCACTTCCTGTGACAATCTGTTAGTCTCCATTTGGATTAATTAGGATGGTAGGAAAGACTTCACCCTGCCAGTGAACTCTATCAAAAAAAAATTCCCATAAGGCTGTCTACATTATTATTGCTTGTCTCGTTTGTTCATTCTTCAGCTTGACTTAAGCCATACCCAGTGGGTTATTACCAGCTGACATCTCCAGAAAGCCTACCACAGCCTTTAAAGTGACTAAATAATACACTGCTGGGGAGCAGCCTCTGAATCCCACACTGAGGACAAATGCTCATTCACTTCTGATGGAGTTATGTCTTGATAAGCTTTTCATAAATTTAAAATATCTTAAGTCAAAAATACACTTAATGAAACTACCCTGTCAAGCATCGTACCTTAGCAGCACTGTGCAAGGCAGAGTGTTGGCAATGTTTTCCTGACTGCCAGAAGCCACAGCTCACTATGGCCCACAGCACTGTGACAGAGATACACACTACATCTAGCTCAGTAAAAGGTGAAAATTCTAAACCAAAGGTAGCATTTCTGCTGAATGCTTGTTATTTTTGTCCTAAGAACTTCAAAACTCTTCACTGTGAGTCAGTGGCTACCTGCACATAGATGCTGACATTGCATTCTGACAGTACATTATGACTCCTTGTCTCCCAGGTCATCTTCCTGGTGAATCATGGATAGAATGGGAATCAAAGATGTTGGGGAAATGTGTCTGAAATCTTTGTCTTTATGAAAAGAGTTGTGAATCATAAGTAGATAGTGAAAGGAGGAAGTGGCTGGCCTGCCCACAACATTTTCCCAATTTAATTTTTATCCTTCCTTAAAAATTTTAACTTTTTATTTTATTTTATTTTATTTTGAATGCTTATTCATTTTTAATTTTTTATTCTTTTTTTTCATTTTTAACAATAAGTAATAATTTATGAGTACAAGCATCCTTCAAGTAAAACCAATTTGCAAGCAGTTGTGCCCAAACCCACACAGCCCATGGGTCCCACCATCCAGTTTGGGGGGCTTGGATATTCAATCAAGTTGATCAGATGAGTGTCCAGACTGTATTGCTGTAGTCTTATCATTCACCTCAATCGCAGCCCTTACCTTCTATCACGCCCCCCTCTTCCGCAGATTGTTCCCTAGGCTTAGAAAAGGGGCACAGGTGGATGAGAAGCAAAACAGTCTACTTTCTCTGGAGCTGTTGTCCTGGACTCTGGTCAATTCTGGCTGTTTCCTTTCATGGACTGACAGTTTGTCCAGGAATAACCTTTCAATCCTACTAATGAAGCACAAGTAATTAGATATATAGGTATTTAAACAGTACTAATTGTTATGGTATGTTACTTTGGTATAGACACAGATGTTTGGATGGTATGTTAATACATGAATTATGTTTTTTTCTGTAAAATATGACAGGGTCTTACTGTGGCTTATAACATCTCCTAACCACTAGAGGATGCAAGCTTGTGGCATCAGCCATGGGTTATTCCTCCAAGGAGAGAGCTAATAGCCAATTAGATTTGGGATATACAGGCATGTGGCTGCCACTACTGCACAGTATTTCCAGGCAGGTGAGGTGTAACTGGTGCTGATGGAGGAGTCTTGCTTGACTCAGGGAGACCTATATTTGCTTTATTGGTTTAGTGGCCTTTGGTAACACTCTCTGATCTCAATGCATCTTTCCCATGCTTACATCAGGTCTTCGACAGCAGGGCCTTAGCACCTCTCTTTTTTTTTTTTTTTTTTTTTTTTTTTTGGTTTTTTTGAGACAGGGTCTCCCTGTAGCTCTGGCTGTCCTGGAACTCACTCTGTAGACCAGGCTGGCCTCGGACTCACAGAGATCCACGTGCCTCTGCCTCCCAAGTGCTAGGATTTAAAGGCGTGCGCCACCACGCCCAGCATTTATTTATTTCTGTATGTGTATGAATGTACTGTCTCCATGCAAGATTGTGCACCCGTGTCGTGCAATGCCACGGAGGTCAGAAGAGGGTGTCGGATTCCCCTGGAACTGGAGTTTTCCTGGAATTGGAGTTTCAGCAGTTCTCGGCCACCATATGGTCGCTGGGGATCAAACCCGGGTCCTCTGCAAGAGCAGTCGGTGCTCTTAACCACTAGGCAATCCCTCCAGCCCCAGCACCTCTCTTCTTGCAGGTATCCCAGTTTACAGGCAAGAAGCCTTTACCTTTTTTTTGGGGGGGGGGCTCGGATCCCCTGGCCAACATCTCTTTTGTGCTGTGGGGATAACACAGCCGTTAAAGGCTGAGGCTAAGAAGAGAAAAAAATAATTTAACTTTCTAATCAAATATGGAGTTATCAAGACTGAAGAACTCTAAATAAAACACATCTGGGATGGTGAGATAACCATGTGTTAAAGCATGTGCAGCCAAGCTGGATGACCTGAGGTTGATCTCTGGGTCCCACATGGTAGAAAGGGAAAACTGACTCCAAAAAGTTGTCCTCTGACACACACCTACACACATCTGAAATTCAGTAAATCTTTCAAAGCTGAAGACTTGCTCTATATTAAAAGACACTGAGTTTTGTATACAGTGCTTATTTCATAAACTAGTTGCTGAATTCTCCTCTAGAAGGTCTAGAGGTTCAGAAATTGTGGCATTAAAGTCACCCAGAAAGCATCCAAAGTGGAGATAAATGTGCTGGTTTGATAGAATATCAACTTTGCTGTAACTAATTTCCTGGAATTCCCTTCCCTAGGACCAATGGCCCCTCAGCCTGACTGAATTTCAGACAGGGTCTCACCTAATTGGGCATTGATCTCGCTGGACACTCATTTGATCAACTTGATTGAACATACAAGCCCCCCCTTTCAGGATGGTGGGACCCATGAGCTGTGTGGGTTTGGGCACAACTGCTTGCAAATTGGTTTTACATGAAGGATGCTTGTACTCACAAATTATCACCTATTGTTAAAAAAAAATGAAAACAAAACAAAACAAAAAAGCAGAGAAAGATGCAGAAAACTTACGGCAGAATGCACGATCTGCGATGGGTAGGGGTGGGGT
>VZQC01009363.1:375855-403403 GCA_009823505.1 Rhizomys pruinosus
GGGGAAAAGAAAGAAGAAAGAAAGGGAACAAGAAAGAAAGAAAGAAAGGAGAAGAAGAAAGAAAGAATAGAAAGGAAAGGAAAGAAAAGGAAGAAGGAAAAGAAAGAAAGGGAAAGAAAGAAGAAAAAAGGACAAGAAAGAAAGAAAGAAGAAAGAAAAGAAAGAAGAAAGAAAGAAAAGAAATAGAAAGAAAAGGAAAAGAAAGAAAAATGAAAAGAAAGAGAAAGAAAGAAGAAGAGAAAAAGAAAGAATCAAAGACAAGAAAGAATAAGAAATATTAAGAAGACGAAGATCTAAGAAAGAAAGGAGAAGAAAGAAAGGAAAACAGCTTCTTAGCTCCAAGAAGCTTTAATAGGTACTCAACGCCAATTGACTACCACACTACCATATCAATTGCAATTTCCATTTGAATGTTGCCTGAGCAAACAGTTCATAATACAGTACATCGGCACTCTATCATCATATGAAAAGAGTAGATAAAAGAATGTGGCTGAGAAAAACCCCCGGGTTTCTGAAGCTCCAATCCAGGAGAACTCCAGTTCCAGGGGATCCGAGACCCCTCTTCTGAACCTCCGCGGCGTTGCCGGGAACACACGGGGTGCACAGACTTAGATGCATGCAGACCAGTACACTCATACACATACAGACAATAAATAAAAAAAAATAAAAAAAAAAAAAAGGAATGTGGCCTGAGAGCCGTCTGAAACTTCCAATTCCAGGAGAACTACAACAGTTCCAGCATGGAATCCAAGAGACCCTCTTCTGCCTCCGCGGCATTGCACACACGTCATTTGGCACAAACTTTGCATGCAGGGGGGGACCCCCAAAAAGGTACAAATTTTTTCATTTAAACCCCCAACGTAACAGAACATTAAAAAAAAAAAAATTAAAAAAAAAGGAATAAGCTCAGGGCTGGAGAGATAGTCTAGCAGTTAAGGGCACCGACTGCTCTTGCAGAGGACCCGGGTGCGATCCCCAGTGCCCACATGGTGGCTGAGAACTGTCTGTAACTCCAATTCCAGGAGAACTCCAGTTCCAGGGGAATCCGATGCCCTCTTCTGACCTCTGCTGCATTGCACAACACGGGTGCACAAACCAGCATGCAGACAGTACATTCATACAAATACAAAAATAAATTTAAAAAATTAAAAAAAAAGAATAAGCTCAATCCTGTTCTGTAGGTACAAGTAAATTGTCTGAGGAAGCATTAAATGCCCGTGGCTCTTTTCTTTTACATATTGCTTTCTCTATCCCAACCTATACCAGTGACCTACTGGAGTTGAAGTAAAACAGATTTTATGTGCATGTGGTTCTCCATAATGTAAGTGCAAATCCAAACATGGATGGCTGTGGCACTTAAAGCTACTCTCTAGTATATATCTGAAGATTGTTGTTATATAACTATTTTTTTGAAACTGTCCCTCTAAGGAAGAAGGACAAAGCCTCATAATCCTCAAGAAGTAAACAAAACTTATAAGATTCAGGAGGCTCCTGAAATTTGTATGATCCACAAGAACCCTTTCTAGGGTTATGTAGGCATTAACAATTGCTAAGGAGAAGACACTCTAGTGTCCAAGTTGCCTGCATGTTGGAACTCCAGAGTTATGATCATCATGAGTCATTATCTAGCCTGTGATGACCTTTTGAGTGACACAACTGCCTCTGAGTCATCTACGTTCTGGTATGTAAGCTCTCATTCAGACTCCAAATAATCTTAATGATCACTAAGTTAGACTTTGGTGGAATCATTTTTTTTTTTTTTGGTTGTCTTCAGTGTGCTATCTAGGGTGAATAGACCTTTGATCATATGTCTCCAAGAAAAGTCACTTAACACTTGTAGTGAAAGAAAACTCACTTGGTGATCAAACTTATAACCAATATAACTGGTTATTTATTTGACATCAAGGGAGAGATACCAGAGGGTAAATATAAACTGACACTTGTGTCAGAAACTAATGATCAATTTGACAGATGGTCAGGGACTTAGAAGAAACATAACTGTTGATAGAGAGATCTGAGGAAGAAATAGTATGCACCAGAATATAAATGTGTGTGTGTTTGTGTGTGTGTGTGTGTGTGTGTGTGTGTGTGTGTGTGTGTGTGTTGAGGCTAATGCTTATCAGGAAGGATTTTCATTAGAGGACCTTAATAGTAAGTCAGAAGAGATATTTCTTCAAAGTAGACAATAGTTAGCCTCTTTGCCCACTCAATAGGGCCATGAACAATGTGGTCAAAGTGGTAATTTTCAGGCTCTTGTGGTCACTGCTACTGTGACTACAGCCACTACTTTTTACATACTCTGCCAACAGATTTCAGTAAAATACCACTCTGTAGAGGACTACCCATCCACCAAGTGCAAAGTTGTTGACCTGCTGTCACCTCCAATGCAGGCAGAGGAGAGCTGTTTTCACGAGAATCAATTCTCAGTAGTTACTCACTTTAATGTCTTCATATTTATTACAGCAGTGTTTCTGAATAAGAAAGTCATATTTTAGTAAGCAGTGTGCAACGATTGATTTGTGTCCATGGAATTCACTCATCTCTCACACATTCCATCACCTGGAAGAAGCTGCTTTACAGAATGGCCTTTTGAGGTTTTGGTCACTATAAGTTGCACAGCAATAACTCAAGATTCTTGACCTTGTCCTCCCCTCTTATTTTAAACTAGCCAATCTTTAACTAAAATAAACAACATTGGTTTAGTCCAGAGACCAAATTCATTATCTTGTAATTGACGCTAGAAACTATGTGGCTGCTTTTATCATTATTCCAAATCATCCAACAAACCCTGTTGTCCATTTCTGGAACTTTGGGCTTGTCTTCTTTAGCCAGGCATGGTGGCACACACCTTTAATCCTAGCATTTGGGAGGCAGAGGCAGGCGGATCTTTGTGAGTTCAAGGCCAGCCTGGTCTACAGAGTGAGTTCCAGGACAGCTGAGGCTCCAGGGAGACCTTGTCTCAAAAAGACAAAAAAACAAAATACTCTTTCACTTTTATTGACGTGTGTGTGTGTGTGTGTGTGTGTGTGTATGCCTGCTTGTATGTACANCTTCTGACCTCTGCTGTCATTGCACAAACACGGGCGCACAAACCAGCACTGCAGACAATGCCCACTTTCACTACAAAGACAAAAACTAAATTTAAAACAAATTAAAAAAAAAAGAATAAGAGCTCATCCTGCTTCTCGTAGGTTTACAAGTAAATTCGTCTGAGGAGCATTAAATGCCTTGGCCCTCTCTGTTCTTTCTAGCATATGCTTTCTCCTATCCCAACCTATACCAGTTGACCTACTGGAGTTGAAGGATAAAACAGATTTATTTGTGCATCGTGGCTTCTCCACTAATGTAGTAGCAAATTCCAAACATGGAACATGGCGCTGTTGCGCACTTAACAGCTACCTACCTCTACGTTATATATCCTGAAGATTTTTGTTATATAACTATTTTTTTGAAACTGTCCCTCTAAATGAAGAAAGACAAAAGACCTCATAAATTCCTCAAAGCAACGATAAACAACAACTCTATAATTTTCAGGAGGCGCCTAAACTAGTATGAATACCACAAGAACCCCTTTCTTAGGGATTATGTAGGCCAAATAACAATTGCTCAAGGAGAAGACACTCTAAGTGTCCAAGTTTGCCTGTATGTTGGACACTCCAGGCAGCTTCCCATGGATCATCACATGAGTCATTATATCTAGCCTGTGATGACCTTTTGAGTGACACAACTGCCTCTGAGTCATCTACGTTCTGGTATGTAAGCTCTCATTCAGACTCCAAATAATCAACTAAAATGCATCCACATAGTTAGACTATTTGTGGAAATCATTTTTTTCCTTTTTTTCTTCGTTCTGTCTTCAGATGTCGGCTAATCCTAGGGTGAATAGACCTATTTGACTCAATATGCTCTCCAAGGAAAAAGTCACCTTCAAACACTTGTAGTTGACAACGAAAACTCACTCTGGTGACTCAAACAACTTATAACCAATAATTAAAAACTGGATATATTTATTTGACATCAAGGGAGAGATACCAGAGGGTAAATATAAACTGACACTTGTGTCAGAAACTAATGATCAATTTGACAGATGGTCAGGGACTTAGAAGAAACATAACTGTTGATAGAGACGAGCATCTGAGGAAGCAATTAGTTAATGCACGAATATTAAATGTGTGAATTAAATGTGTTTGTGTGTGTGTCCGTGTCATGTTCGTGTGTGTGTGCTGTGTGTGCTGTGTGTGTGTTAGAGAGCTACATGGCTTACACAGAAGAATTTCCAATTACGAGGACCCTTAATCAGTAAAGTCAGAATAGATCATCTTACTTCAACACGATAAGACAATATGTAATGGCCTCTTTGCCCACGCTAAATTAGCGGCCATAGGAAGACAATTGGTCAAAAAGTCGCGGTTAATTATCACGCATCCTTCGCTGGTCACGTTTGCTAACTTGACTAACCAGCCACTTACCTTTTTACAAATACTTGCCCAAACAGAATCTTCAGTAAAATACCACTCTAGTAGCAGGACTTTAAACCCAAATCCACACAGTCACAAGTGCTTGACCTGCTGTTCACCTCCAATAGCAGGCAAGGAGCCGAGAGCTGTTTTACACGAGAATAACAATTATCCAGTAGTATACATCACTCTTAATGTCTTCATATTTATTACAGCAGTGTTTCTGAATAAGAAAGTCATATTTTAGTAAGCAGTGTGCAACGATTGATTTGTGTCCATGGAATTCACTCATCTCTCACACATTCCATCACCTGGAAGAAGCTGCTTTACAGAATGGCCTTTTGAGGTTTTGGTCACTATAAGTTGCACAGCAATAACTCAAGATTCTTGACCTTGTCCTCCCCTCTTATTTTTTAAACTAGCCAACTCTTTTAACTAAATACTAAAAACATCCTCGGTTTATCCAGAGACCCACAATTTCAATTATACTCGATACAATTGACGCAGAAGAAACTAATGTGGGGGCTGCTTTTTATCAACTTATTCACCAAATTCACCTCCCAACACAAAACCCTGTTGCTCCATTTCTGGAACTTGGACGCTGTCCTCTTTAGCCAGGCATCAGGTGGCATCACAGACCTTTAATCCTAGCATATTGGGAGGCAGAGGCAGGCGGACTCTCTTTGTGAGTTCAAGGCCACCTGGTCCTACAGAAGTGAGTTCCCAGGACCAGCTAGGAGGCTCCCAGCGGGACCTTGTCTCAAAAAGACGAAACAAAACAAAAAAAAAAAAAAAAAAAAAAAAAAAAAAAAAAAAAAAGAAGTCTTCTGAAAGTGCATTTCTAAGGAAATACAACTTCAGATCTAGGAAATGCTTGTTATACTTCTGAACACACATTCCACTTGGCAGAATTTAGCAAAGCAGCCTTGAACCTCTGGCTTTTCTTTTGAATGTTACCTTCCTCTGCATACAGTTTCCTTCCTTTAGTTTTTGAAATTGTCCATTTTTATTGGAAATAATTGACAAACATAATTTCTACTTTTTTTATGTTGTACAGTAACCACCCCCGAAAAGAAATGTTGTAAAAATAACTCCCATTTTCTAAGTCAGTACATCTCAAGCTTTAAACATATATAGGTATACAATTTGCACTCAAGTATACCGATTCTTGCAAGGGTACCAATATCTTCTTATTATAAAGGAAAGTGAAAAGTTGCATTGCTTAATCACTTTTAGAACTTAACTAATTAAATATAAAATTAATCCAAAAACTTACTTTTTTCACAGGGGTTTATTCATTTTGTTGTCATAATTATTTCAGGGGTTTAAAAACCAGTGTCCTACACGTAGAGATAGATACACATATGTGTATATACTAACAGGGAAATTTACATAGTAAGTATTATGTGTGTTACCAGACATATAAGTACATGGATTCCCAGTGTTCAACAGCTTGTCAAAGTCACATAAGATGTGTGCATCCTACATTCAATCTTATCCCTGATTCAAACATTTTGTTCAGAACCACAGATCATGTCATCAACACCAAACGGTAAAACAAGCTGAGTCACTTACAACTACTATGCCTAATGCCTGACTTCTTCTGATGGATGGAAACACAATTGTACAACCTCACAATTTTATAAAGGAAGGAAACAAGTCTGCATAAAAGAAACAAATATCTAGGAGCATACAGCAGTCTTTTGTGCATCTTTTATGCATGAACACATGCATAAATATTAGATGAGTTTATCAAAGCCAAGTCAAACATATTTTCTTTCATTTATGTACATTATATCCCCAAAGCATGAATTCTGATATTCCATCTTTCTATGATAGCTTTAATTTAATCAATTATTTTTCATTGGCAATGTCATGCATACATTTGTTCTGTTCTGTTTACTCTCACCTCCACACTTTTTTATTCACCTCTGACCTCTTTATCCCCACCCCATCCTCCCTATGGATACTTTTCCCATATTCATGTCTTTTTTGTTTTGTTTGGTGACCCTCTAATTGCTTAAGATACCATACATCTTGATTCCAAGATGTAAAATAAGCAAGCTGGAACTGGGCTGGAGATTTCCTCCCTGCTGTGTAGATGTCATAGTGCTGAAAGGTCCTATGCAGGCTGTTGGGGAGATCAGTAAGGCTTCAGTGATCTTACCCAGCTGGGATTCCTGAGGACTACAATGCCAATCTTACAGTCAAGCTGACCCCACTGGTGCAACAGTGATGTTGCTGTTATGGACACAACCAACCACTCTTGGATTGGTTTTGAGTTCTCTCCACAGAAGGGAATACATGTCTGGTACTGCAAACTTGGTCAAACCCCCTGGCTATGGAGACCTCATTACTGTAGCTTAAATTGCAGTATAAACATTTATTCTTTTTTATTTTTTAATAAAAGGTAATAAGTAATGAATACAAGCATCCTTCATGTAAAACCAATTTGCAAGTAGCTATGCCCAAACTTATACAGCCCAAGGCCCCCATTGTCCAGCTGGAGGAGCTTATATGTACTATCATGTTGATCAAATAAGTGTCCAGTCTATATTGCTGTAGTTTCACAATTCACCTCAATCACAGCCCTTACATTCTACCATGCCCCCTTTTCCACAGATTGTTCCCTAGGCTTTAGAAAAGGGACACAAGTGAGCGAGAAGCAAAGCAGTCTACTTTCTCTGGAGATGTAATTTTGGACTCTGATCAGTTCAGGTTGTTTCCTTTCATGGGTGGGCAGTTTATCCAGGAATAACCTTTTACTCCTATTGATGAAGCACAAGCAATTAGATATATAGGCATTTAAACAGTACTAATTATTAAGATAGGTTACTTTGGTTTAGACACAGATGTTTGGATGGTATGCTAATCCATGGACTATAGCTTTTCTGTAAAATCTGACAAGGTCTTACTGTGGCTTATACCATCTTCTAACCACTATAGGACTTAAGCTTGTGGCATCAGCCGTGAATTATTCCTCTAAGGGGAGAGCTAATAGCCAATTAGATTTGGGATATACAGACATGTGGCTGCCACTGCTGCATAGTATTTCCAGGCAGGTGAGGTGTAGCTGATGCTGACAGAGGAGTCTTGCTTGAATCAAGGAGACCGATATTTGCTTTATTGATTTAGTGGCCTTTGGTAACACTCTCCAGCATTCCAGAGACCAACTGTACATTTGCAAGTGCAGTCTCAGTATATCTTTCCCATGCTTACACCAGGTCTTCGACAGCAGGGCCTTACCACCTCTCTTCTTGCAAGTATCCCAGTTTGCTGGCAAAAAACCTTTATCTTTTGGGGGGGCTTGGATTCCCCTATCCAACATCTCCTTGGCTGAATAATCCATTTCTGATAACAGAGCTCTCCTGTATTAATATATTTTGCTTAATTACCCAGCTTATATAGATTTTAGTATTATATTTGGCTCTGAGTAGAGAATTATCCTTTCACAGTTCCCATGATTATCAGTCAATTAAAGAAGGCAACTATATTGCTTTTATAAGAGATTTTCTCTATAATAGTTGGCTCTAATTTACAGTTAGGGAATGAGTTCATTACCATCATGTTTTTCTTTGTTCTATGAAAAGAAGGCAAGGAAGTCTCTCATATTAAAACTTTGCAGCACCTGAAAGGTAAAGTTCATTAAGACACATTATAAATAGTTGTTACAGTTAAGATCCACAGAGATGTTTGATGTCTGTAGCAGTCTGAGGCTTTTCTTCCTTTTAATGTTTAGCTGGGCCAACTTTTCTGCATTAAGATGTTTATCATTGACTGTATGTTGTTAATTTGGGAAGCCAACTTAATTCCTTTAGTTAAATTATCCTACAGGTAGAAGAAAATGTTACAAGTTGATACTGTACAACACAAACGTTGTAGAGAATATTTGTATCCATTAACCCCAAAGTTGTTATTACACAAATTATAAGTGAAGCAGATGTAGACTACAATTTATATTTCCAATTAGCTTAAATGTATTACCTTTTTTGTTAAAACCTTTTAACCAATGTTGTTTAAAAGAGACATTTTTACTTTTACTAAGACCTAGAATACCATATAATATGTAGACAAAGTTTGGGCAAATTTAGATACCTGTTAAACTCATATCAATTAACTATACATTAATCTAATGTAGACCCGTGTCCCCCTCCCAACCCTCCCACCCCACCAGATTCACCATTTCAGTCAGTTCTTTGTTGCAGTCTTTTCTGTTGTTGTTGTTGTTGCTGCTGTTGTTTTTGTTCTTTCCAATATGCATCACTCCCCACAAGGAATATTTACAACTGGGTTATTGGTGCTAGCATCCACAGATGAGGGATACCATTCATTGTTTGTTTTTCTGGGACTGTGTTACTTCACTTAAAATAATTTCTTCCAGTTCCATCCTTCAGATTTCATGATGTCATCTTTCTTTACCACTGCGTAGAACTCCATTGTGTAGATGTACCACATTTTCTCTATCCACTCATCAGTTGAGGGGCATTTAGGTAGGTTCTGAGGCTTAAGAACACTGAAAAAGAGACTGGATTGAACACAATAGCCAGAAGATAGGAAGGTTGGGAAATGCTTTTGGCAAGGCATGGCAGGGCCATTGCAAATATGATTCTACATAGCTAAGGTGTATCTACATGCCTGCATTGGGACTCAGCCCAGAAGGGATTTGTGAGGCCCCAGCCCTCCCTCCTGAGCTATTGGCAACTGACAGATCTAGGGAAGGGGCAGTTGTTGCTTTTAATTGCGTACTCATTGGTGAGCCCATGACCACATAGAAACCCCTGATTAAAAGCAAAGGATCACAAAACCAGTGAAATGGGGAATAAAAGATGTCTGTATACATCACAACAAAATAGGAGAACACTTAAAAGAGGTGCCCAATTCAGCTGGCAAGCTCCTGAAGCATACACGAAACCTTCTAGAGATACATAAGCTAGGGCTAGAATTAAGATCTAGGGGTCAGTCTTTACTTATTTGAGTCCTGGTCATGCCCCATCTATGGAAGCAATTCTCCGTAAACTCTTGGCAGATCCAAGTTTATCCAGTAAGTGGGGCTGACAACTGAAAGATGGGATATGTTCATATTTTCCCAGTACTTAAAAATTACATGGCACATACCAGAAAAAAAATTTAATGATTAAGTTAAACAAGTATCTTTTGACACTTTAGAGAATTATTGTAAACCAGGAGAAGGCAAATGTCACCTCCTTTGTAATATTTTTTCGATGATTCAACCAAGAAACATTTTTCGAAAACCTGAGATATTCTCAGCCTGAGAATTGAAGAAAACTGACATTGAACATGACCTCATGGATACTGCATTTTTCTAATCCTTGTTTATACATTACACTATAGCTTTATATTAGAATATCATTTTAATGTATTAGTGCACCCATTGTATTTCTGTGTAAATTCTATACAGTCATTTTACTCACTAGTCTATAAGGCTTTTCAGAAGCTGAAATATATTCTTTATTATGTGCGTCTATAAAGAATAGAAAGACTGCGTAAAAGAATTGACTGAAACAGTAAACTTCTGCCCACAATAGTAAACTTCTGCATTGAAAAAATTTATATGTATTTTTGTTTGTTTTTTGAGACAGGGCCTCCATTTAGTCCCAGCTGGCCTGGAGCTTGCTATGTAGATCAGGCTGACTTTGAACTCACAGAGATCTGCCTTCCTCTACCTCCCAACTGCTGGGATTAAAGGCATGTGCCGCCAGGCATGGCTGAAAAATTTTTTTTTAAATACTGAGAAAAAGATGAAAGACATGTATGGCAGAATGCATGAGGTGGGGTGGGGACAAGGAAGGGGGAATGAGTCTAAATTTGATTAAGAAATGTTGAATGAAATGCACAAAACTTCAATAAAAAATAGCAAAAAATAAAGAGTATTTCTCAAAAAAATAATAGATATTCAAGAATTGCTTATTTGGCAAGAATGAGAGAAAGAGGGAAGAGGAAAGGGAAGAAAGGGGTAGAAAGCAAGAGCGGAGGGGGAAGGGAAACCAGTAAGACAGAAGGATGGATCATATTGCTGCTGGAAGAGTTCACCTTCGTGAGCTCAAATCCTAGCTGCTGCTATTCAGTCCTCCCTTAGAAAAGTTACATAACCTCTGCAGCCCCCACGCCATTGGCTGTTGATAACACAGATGACCATGGGATTCTGTGTGAAATATAAAAGCTTATAATTGAATGACATGTCAAATAAAATATGACATGTAATAATCACACTATGTGAAATATTACTATTATAAATTCAGGAGTAAAATAAACTTCAAAAAAAGATTCCCTAAAGATGATATGATTTAACATGTGTAGAAAGCATTAAAACTCTTTGCTATATATGTATGACAAAGTATTCATGTGATTTGAAATGACCATAACAAATAAATGAGACCCAAAGATGTATTCTAGGTAGCTTACTCCAAATCATTTTGATGCCTTGTGAACAAAAGGATTGCAGTTCTGGGTCCGTGCCATGATGTGATACAGATCATTGCAGCAAAGTCGATGAATCAAATGCAGTTTAGTCTAGCTCAACTAGATCCAGCTGGAGGCTATTTCTGCACATGAAGCAGAAAAACCATTACAGACCATAATTTCTGCTCAGATCAGTCAGTCTCAGTCATTCTACTTGGCAGGCAATTGGCCTGACTGAAATGATTCTGTCTGAATGATTTTGTAATGGGGGAGAAAGCACAACCTCTAACCTGTAATAAAGTAGACTCACTGCATCTTCCTAACCCAATAGAGAATGATTATTAGAATGTAATCTGGAACATCTTCTACATGCCTAGCTGAGCCTTGAGGGAAGCCACATGACTACTACTGTAAAAAGGTCAAAGGGAAACGTTTGCCCTAGAAAGGATCTGATAGATCTATGAAATACACTAGCAAGTGCTATGTGAATCACTATAAATCGTATTTTCTGATCTTTCTCATAAGCATCCCTGAAGATAGGTATGAAAGAAGGACGTGGACTAGAAGGGTTTTTTTTTTCTTGTGTGAAAGCTTCTCCAAGACAGAGCCCATGTTTTACTCAGACTATATGTTCTGATAGGTATATGAATACTTCATTTCACAAACACATAATCAGCTGTAGGCAAGTGAAAACACTATTCAAGTGAACTAACTGAGACCACAAGGGTGAATAACATACACAGTGGCCCTAGCATCAAAGAGTTTCCATAATAATTGGCTAATTAAAGAGAAAAAGAGAGAAAATGTACATGTGTGTTTTCTACTTCTACTCAGTGATGATTGATTCATGACCTCAGACTATCATAACTCTAAAAATTTGTCTCTAAAGAAAGAGGACCCTTAGGGTAGCCAGGTCACTATCTACAGAAACAAAATGAGCTGATATAATGATAGCCTAGTGACATGCAGCTAGTGGGGCTCAATTCATCTAGTAGGCAATCTCATAGCACAGCAAGTTGTTGAATCCTCTTATAAGTCATCAGACATCCAACCTCCACCATCAAGTCTTTTATCAGGTTCTCGATTCTATACCTTATTTTTAGCCTGGGATACTGATGTATGATGAAACCAGACACTGTTGCTTTCTAGATGTTTTATTTCTACACATAGATAAATATTCCATATTATTTTCTGAGATTTATTTACCCAAGTAACATATGCTTAATGTTTTTCAGATGCTGAACTTTGAACCCTTGGCTCATTGCCTGCTTCTCCTAGAGAAGCTTATTTCTGCCTCTGGATCCCTCCACCAAGGTCACAGAAATCACTGTAAGTGGAACAAAAGATAAATTTATTATGAGAGCTAAGAGTTTTGAGCTGATATGGCAAGTGTACATTTGATAAAATGGGTAACAGGGTAGGATTCCATTTCCAAAGAGAACACAGTCTGTGCTGCAGGCATAAAGAAAATTCTCCTTTAACAGGAAGTTAGAAGGCTCATTTATATAGCAAACGGGGCTGGAGGGATGGCCTAGCGGTTAAGAGCACCAACTGCTCTTGCAGAGGACCTGGGTTCAATCCCCAGCATGCACATGGTGGCTGAGAACCATCTGTAACTCCAATTCCGGGAGAACTCCAGTTCCAGGGGAATACGACACCCTCTTCTGACCTCCATGCCTTTGCCCAACACGGGTGCACAGACCTGCATGCAAACAGTACATTCATACACATAAAAAATAAAAAATAAAAATAAATATATAGTAAATTGGAAAAGTGCCTCAAATTCTACCCACTTCTAGATGAGCACTTCTTTACTCTATTATTATGAAAGTCTGCTACACTCATAAAAGATGGGGTTGACCGTGTGACTTTCTGTAGTTCACAGAGCAATAACAAATATGACAGAAAGAGAAATTTGAAAATCGCTTGTGCATTGGTTGGCATTAACCTCGAAACCAACAGTCACCTTAACTTGACTTACTTGCTGAACAATGCAGATACATGGATTGCCATCTCGGTTTTGTCACTAACTGCCAACCTTCCACACATACATGAATGAGGCTAGTGTAGCTCATCAGATTAACCACCCCACTGTGCCTACCCAGCTGATAATCTGCAGTATTCAGCAATAGGTATATTAAATCACTACATTTTGACATAATCTACCATCCTGCAAAGATAATTTATAAAGAACTTGTCCAGAAAAAGCCATTACTTAGCAAATATTTTATACTAAATCATAAGTCATTCATTGGTTTTCATGCAAGACAGAAAGCAAACTCTTCATGAAGACTGGAGAAGTGATGAAACATGGAGACCGAAATGTGGTGAAGAAACAGCTGAAATGCACTGTGAAAATGAAGATGAGTGATAGACGGGAAACTAATGAAAAAACAACTGTTGTCTATGATAACCAGAAAATGGTATGTACCTAAGACATTTGGGATAGAGCTAGGAACCTTCCCGAAGAATGGTGGAAATGTCTCTGAATGGTACTCCATGTATGCACAAATGTATAAGCAAACTAAAGAACCATTTAATTTGACATCAGAACTGACAGAGTAAAACATAGAAGAGTTGAGATTTGCTGGATTGTAAAGTAAAGCTTCTCTTATTGACAGTCTCCACCTTTTCCTGCCTCCTCTTCATCCTGTTTCTAAAAGGAAGTGTTTGCTGCAGTTATTCTGTCTCTGAATTACTGTCATGGGAAACAGGGAAAACTAATCTTTGGATCAACAGAGATCATGTTCAGATGTGTTGAAAATGTCAAAATCAGGGGCTGGAGAGATGGCCTAGCGGTTAAGAGCGCCGACCGCTCTTGCAGAGGACCTGGGTTCGATCCCCAGCACCCACATGGCGGCTGAGAACCGTCTGAAACTCCAACTCCAGGAGAACTCCAGCTCCAGGGGAATCCGACGCCCACTTCTGACCTCCGCGGCATTGCACGACACGGGTGCACAAACTTGCATGCAGACAATACATTCGTACACATACAGAAATAAATAAAATAAAAAAAAAAAAAGAAAATGTCAAAATCAAGATTATAGACTTTCAGCTTAATGTTATAACTGGATGAGTCTTATCTTGATCCATAGAGAGCCCTAAGTTGCACCCTCTAGAGGAACGAGGTCTTTCCTTACACACTGAAGCATATTAAACATTTTAGGTCACATGTGGGTGTGAATATATCTTTTGTGCCCAGCAGTTGTATGCATGAGTGCTTGTCAGTTCCTTGACAATATGATGAGCCCTACAAACAGAAGGCCCAGGAGATGCCTGTGCACTGAGCTAACCTAGAAATGGCTTAGTTACAAACCTCAGGTGTCTACAGCTTGGGAATCTTAAAGTCTGAGGATATTTGGAACTCCTTTGAAGTTGCACTATTGGTGTACCATCGTGTCCTCAAAGTTTATAATCTTCTAAAATGTCTGATTTAACTACCAAAATGTTCATTTCTTCTCGTGATAGGTCAGAATCAAGTCAGTTTTCTTACTGACTGTATTGGGCTGTCTCTTCTTGTAGTGACTGGTTTTGGCCAACAAGTGACAGTTGATATTAATGCATGTTTTATGCAAAACAAAAATGTAATACTGGTTGCTTTCAAAGAATTCTGGCATCATGTACATTTTTTGTAGAAATTATTACTGGATTACATACTTAACTCCAATCAGGTTTCTGTAAAAATCTAAATAAAACCAATTCAAAATAAAAAAACAAGTTTCTTAGATGGAAATGAATATAGTTTAGTAGGGGAATAATATGAGTACTTATGACAAATGTGATCAACAATTGGCTATGGAGGAATATAAAGAAGAGCTATAAATCTTTTTCATCCTGTATTCACATTCTTGAAATATAGATTATACCATCAAGAGAATCTTGGTCCACACACCTTCAGTGTGAGCTTGTCAGGTGTCTTGTTTTGCTACTGGAAATATAGTATGCATGATTATTCAAACAGAGCCTTTTTGAGAACTGCATCGGAGCATGCTCTTTTGTTACTTGTAGATCCCAACCCAAAGATGGCCATGCAGAGGATGAAAAACCATGTGAGAAAGAACTGAGGTAGGCCCCAATCATGAGGCTTTCGACTGCCAGGCATGTGAATGGACCAACATATGCCACATGAGTGAACCCAGATTACCATTCATCTGATCCAAGCCCAACTTCTGACCTCTAATAAATGGCTGTTTTTATTATATCGCTCAGTTTAAGAATTATCTATTCTATAACAAGAGCTAATGGAAACATGAAAAGAGAACTAGGAGCAGTGCTGGAGCCAGGGCTTGCCTTTGGAGTCCACATATTTCTTCAAAAAAGAGACACTGGAGTGTGGACAAATTGACTTCATTTCAATCCCTTGTGCATGAAAGATCTACCACTTAATGTTATAGGAACAGAGTGGAGTTTACAAATGAGCTCCGAGCTTAAGAAACTAGAGAAGATTAGGGCAAAAGATGAAGTTGGTGCATATGTTCCATGAATTTAAAGATCCATTTAAAAGTATTTTCTTCTTTTTAAGCCTGAATAATATCTTATAAGCATATGTGAACCATATTTTCTTTATCCATCATCTGTCAATAAGAATGTGCTTAATTATCCTGATTATCATAATCATTTCACAATGTATATACTAAAACATGATGTTATATCCCCTAAATGTATACAACTGCTATAATCATACTTAGAAAAAGTTGAAAAATTGTGACAACCTATTCAATCACAGAAATTAAGAGAATAATCTCAGATATTTAATTTTGCTCTTAAATGTTAGGTTTGACTAGGAATGATGGAGTAGAAAATAGCATATGGTTTGGGAAATTTTCTAAATTTAAGGATGCTATCAAGGTCTTAAATGGAGCTTATATAATGAAACACTGCTGAGCTTTCACTAGAATTATGGTGGGCAATAATCTTAAAGAGTGATTTATATAGAAAATAATAGTAGAGAACACAGTGGTTATTTGACTTGATAGCTTAGATGTCATGCTAACTTGTCAATGACCACCTTCTGCCTTCTGCACCAAGCTCTGAATTTGCTAATGTGTCCCCAATCATAGATAACATCTAACTGTTGGTTTCACTTCAAACTCACAAGCCTGTTAGTGGCTCTGGACTCATCATGGCCCTCTGACAAGTCAAAACAGGTACCTTCACATCCAGCATATGTATGTGTCGTAAGGAGTAGAGGAAAGTGTGTGGTGCTTAGAATGTGTGTTCAGTTTCTTTGTAGACCACCTAATTCATATGGAGAATTTCATCAACACATTCTGAGCATGTTATTTCTATTATAGATAGAAAAAAATAACACCCGTTTCCATTTACCTGCTAACACTGTTTTAAAGATCAAGTGTTACGAATATGTGTGTGGTAGTATGAATGTTTATGTCATTTGGAGAATTTATATTTTGTAACTTAATCACCAAAATGATAGTATTATGAGATATAGCCATGGTCCGGTGACTTGTTCATAAGGAGGGAGATCTCCTGAGTAGGATTAGTGATCTTATAAAAGCAGCTCCAGAGACATCCTTGTCCTTTCCATCATGTGAGTGCCCAATTGGAAGGTATCATCTGAATACCAGAAACAAGCTCCTCAAGGATAAGCACCAATTTAAAGTGAAAGGATGGAAAAAATATTCCAAGCAAATTGTATGAAAAAGCAAGCAGGATTGCCATTCTAATATCAGACAAAATAGACCTCAAAGTAAAACTAATCAGAAGAGACAAACAGGGCCATTGCATCCTTATCAAAGAAAAAATTAACCATGAAGATTTCACAATCATAAATACATATGCACCAAACACTGGTGCACCCAACTTTATAAACACAATCCTGCAAGACCTGAAGGCACAGATTAATCCCAACACACTAATAGTGGGAAACTTCAGTACCCCACTGAGTCCTTTGGATAGGTCAACTGGATAAAGAATAAACAGAGAGACATCTGATACAATATACCAAATGGACCTCACAGACATTTACCAAATATTCCACCCAAACACCAGAGAATATACTTTCTATTGAGCACCCCACAGAACCTTCTCCAAAATCGACTTCATACTGGGAGACAGAAAAAAACTCAACAAATACAAAAAGATTGACATAATTTCATGCATTCTGTCAGACCACAGTGCAATAAAGCTCAATATCAATACCAGGATAAGCCCTGCCACTTACAAAAACACATGGAGGCTAAACAACACACTCCTGAATAATTAACAGGTAAAGGAAGAAATTAATAAAAAAATAAAAGTGTTCCTGGAACTAAAGGAAAATGCCAACACAACACAACAAAACCTATGGGATACTTTAAAAGCAGTCCTAAGAGGGAAATTAATAGCCCTGGCTGCCTACATTAAAAAAAAAAAACAGAAAGCTCAAATAATGGATCTGATACTGCAGCTAGAAACACTTGAGAGACAACAAAAAATAAATCCTAAACCCAACAGACAGGAAGAAATAACAAAAGTCAGAGCAGAAATCAATGAAATAGAAACAAAGAAAGCAATACAAAAAATCAATGAATCCAAAACTTGGTTTTTTGAAAGGGTAAACAAGATACACAGACCTCTAGCCCAGTTAACCAAAAGAAAGAAAGAGCAATTCCAAATCAATAGAATTTGGGATGAAAGGGGAAACATCACAAGAGACAATGAAAAATACAGACAATCATATGGGAATACTTCAAAAACCTATACTCTACTAAACTTGAAGACCTAAGAGAAATGGATGAATATTTGAAATCCTGGGAAGCAACAAAGCTTAACCAAAAAGAGATTGACAGTTTAAACACACCCATAATATTTGAGGAAATTGAAGATGTAATTTAAAAAAAACTCCCAAATAAAAAAGCCCAGGTCCAGATGGGTACACAGCAGAATTCTATAAAATATTTAAAGAAGATTTAGAGCTATTACTTCTCAAACTGTTCAGAAAAAGACAGAGGGAAATCTCCTAAATTCCTTCTATGAAGCCAGCATCACTCTAATACCAAAACCAGGCAAAGATACAACCAAAAAAAGCAAACTCTAGACCCATCTTATTAATGAACACAGACACAAAAATTCTCAACAAAATACTTGCAAACCACATACAGATCCATATCAAAAAGATCATCCATCATGACCAAGTTGGATCATACCAGAGATGCAGGGATGCTTCAACATATGTAAATCAAAAAATATCATAAAACACATAAAGGAAATGATGAACGAAAACCACATGATCATCTCAATTGATGCAGAAAAAGCCTTTGACAAAATCCAGCATCCCTTCATACTTAAAGTCCTAGAGGGACTTGGACTGGAGGGATCATTACTCAATGTAACCAATGCCATATACAAGAAACCCACAGCCAACATCATCCTAGAGGAGAAAAGTTGGAAAAATTCCCCTTAAAGGCAGGAACCCAGAAAGGATGCCCCCCTATGCCATTCCTCTTCAATATAATGCTTCAAATGCTTGCTAGAGCAATAAGGCAAGAAAGGGAAATTAAAGGAGTACAAATTGGAAAAGAAGAAGTCATCGTATTCCTTTTTGCAGATGATATGATAATTTACCTAAAGGATGCTAAAAACTCTACCAGAAAGCTCCTAGAAATGATTAAGAGTTTCAGTAAAGTGGCAGGATACAAAATTAACTAGAAAAATCAGTAGCCTTTCTTTACACCAACAACAAGCAACTGAAGGAAGAATCTAAGGAGACCCTCCCACTCAAAATAGCCTCAAAAATAATAAAATACCTGGGAACAAACCTAACCAAAGACACCAAAGATCTCCACAACAAAAATGTTAAAACCCTGAAGAAGGAGATTGAAGAAGACATCAGCAGATGGAAAGACCTCCCATCCTCATGGATTGGGAAAATTAATATGGTAAAAATGTCCATTCTACCCAACATTCAATCCAATCCCAATTAAAATCCCCATTAGTTTCTTCACAGACTTGGGAAAAATCCTTAAATTCATATGGAAAAACAAAAGAACCTGAATAGCCAAAGCAACCCTGAGTGAAAAGAACAATACAAGGAGGATCATTATACCAGACTTCAAACTACATTACAGGACTATAGTCATAAAAACAGCCTGATACTGGCACAAAAACAGACCCATAGACAAATGGAACAAAATTTAGGATCCAAACTTGAACAGACACAATTTCACCCACCTCATATTTGACAAAGGGACCAAGAAAATTCAATGGACAAAAGAGAGCATCTTCAGCAAATGGTCTTGGCAAAACTAGATCACCACTTGTAGAAGAATAGAACTAAATCCCTACCACTTGCCCTGTACAAAAATCAACTCCAAACTGATCAAAGACCTCAAAGTAAAAACTGAAACTGTGAAGATGATAGAAGAAAATGTTGGCAGCACCCTACACAACATAGGCAAAGGAGAAGACTTCCTAAATCAGACAACTGCTGCATGGGAAGTGAGGTTGACAATGATAAGTGGGACCTCATGAAACTCAAAAGGTTGGGTACAGTGAAAGAAACAATCAGTGAATAGAAAACCCACAGAATGCAAGGAAACCTTTACCTGTGTTATATCCAACAGAGAATTGACTTCCAGAATACATAAACTACTCAAAGAACAAAGAAGAAATAAATGACTCTTTCAAAAGATGGAGTAAAGAGTTGAAGAGACTTCACAAATGAGAAAATAAAGATGGCTGAGAAACATCTTTAAAAATGTTCAACATCACTAATAATTAAGGAAATGCCAATTAAAACAATTTTAAGATATCATCTCACTTTGACTAGACTGGCTAGGATCAAGGAAACAAATGATACCAAATGCTGGAGAGGTTGTGGGGAAATGAGATAACTAACTCATCCACTGCTGGTGGGAATGTAAACTCATACAACCACTATGGAAAGCAGCATGGAGAATTCTGAAGAGACTCAAGATGAGCTTTCCCCACCCAGCCATACCCGTCTTGGGTATATAACCACAAGACTCATCCTACTGCAGAGATGCATGCACAGCCATGTTCACTGCAGCTCTCTTCACAATACTGAAGAGCTGGAACTAACCCAAATACCCCCAACCAATGAGTGGATAGAGAAAATGTGGTACATCTACACAGTGGAATTCTATGTAGTGGTAAAGAAAGATGGCATCATGATTTTGCGGGTAAATGGATGGAACTAGAAGACATGCTAAGTGAAGTAACACAGTCCCAGAAACCCAAAGGATGAAGGGTACCCCTCATTTGTGGATGCTAGCACCAAGCACCGAGTTGTAAGGCAAACTGAGCAACTTCAACGTTATATACCACTTTCCCTGAAAGCAACTGTGCTCTGATAATGTAAATCCCTTAACAGGCTCTAGAATGAACCCATCACTTATTTTTAGACTTTGTAATCTTGGTATATGGGTGGGGCATACGTAGACAAATTTTAGAGTAATATAAATTTAAAAAGGAAAAATGTGAATCATGAAATATGAAATATGATATGGAAATGACAAATAGTTTGTGTACAGTTACAGGTGATATAGTTTTAGTATAGGTGTGTGTGGGGGGGGGTTGAAGCTATACAGATTGGAGGGAACAACAGCAGAGGAACTGGGACAGGGAACCAAATGAAACAATAAAGTTTCCCCAAGGACAATAACCCTCTGCTTTGAAAAAACTTTGAAAAGAATCAGAAAAAGATACAGGGCAGTGATGACAGGGTGCATGAACTCGGGTGGGGTGGGGGGCATGGAAGACAAGATAAGTCTAGATTGGACTGAGAAACAATATATGAAATGCACATAACCTCAATAAAATTGTTTTTAAAAAGAAAAGAAAAACAGCAAAACAAAAGCCAAGAGAGTATGAATTGCTGTAAGTCATGTACACACCTCATACAGATGTAGACAGGAACTTCACATTGTGCTGCAATTCGTTTCCAGTAATTGATGGCATAGGCAATCTAAAGTCCCTAACTGTCTCACAGAGGAAAGATGGATCATTTGTAGATGCTTCTGGCCACAAAGCTGTGATGCTTAGGCCCTAGGCCTGAGTTTCAGAGCCATCTGTTCATGACAACGAAACAAAAAGCTCTGAGAGGAGAAAATAAGTAATTTCTGTTTGTAAAAAAATAAATGAAAACAGATATAAGTACTTCTCTTTTTTGTCTTTTTCAAGATGCCAGTTTTATTCATTTTAAAGAACCCTGACTCCAGGGCTGGAGAGATGGCCTAGCAGTTAAGAGCGCCGACTGCTCTTACAGAGGACCCGGGTTCGATCCCCAGCACCCACATGGCAGCTGAGAACCGTCTGAAACTCCAATTCCAGGAGAACTCCAGTTCCAGGGGAATCCGACACCCTCTTCTGACCTCCACGGCATTGCAGGACACGGGTGCACAAACTTGCATGCAGACAGTACATTCATACGCATACATAAATAAATAAAAATTAAAATTAATCCATGAATTACATTTTTACCCCCTGATAAATATGACAGGGTCTTACTGTGGCTTATAACATCTCCTAACCTGTAGAGGATGTAGGCTTGTGGCATCAGCCATGGGTTATTCCTCCAAGGAGAGAGCCAATAGCCAATTAGATTTGGGATGTACAGGCACATGGCTCCTCGGGCCATCGCCATGGATAACCATTAGCAACCAAACATTTTTGTCTATGCTAAAGTAACCTTTACCATAACTATTCAGTGCTGCTTAACTACCTAATATATCTAATTGCTTGTTGCTTTCATTAGAGGATCCAAAGGTTACTCCTGAACAAACTGTCAGCCCATTGAAAGGAACACAGCCAGAATTGCAGAATCCAAGTCAAACAGCTCAGAGACGGAGGACAGTGTTTTACTTCTCTCCCCTGTGCCCCTTTTCTAAGCCTAGGGAACAATCTGCGAAGATGGGGCGTGGTTTGATTAGAATGCTAAAGGCTAGCGATTGGTGGTGCGGTGCCTGGTGAACGTGTTGTGTTCTGTGTGAATGTATATGATCTTGATGATGTCGGATGAAATATACAGCGATGTAGTCTGGACACTCTTTGATCAAATTTGATTAACAAACACCACCGTCACACCCCCTATGAATGGTGGGGACCTGTGGGGGGTTTGGGCACAACCGTCTGTGGATTGGTTTTGCACGAAGGGATGCTTACTCATGGCTTATCACTTATAGCTAAAAAATGAAAAAAAAAAAAACCTGAAAGATGCAGGACAGTTATGGCAGAATACATGATCTGGGATGGGGTGGGGGTGGGGGGGAAGGGAAAGGGAAATATGCCTGATCTGAATTGGAAAATGATGTATGAAATGCACAAACCATCAATAAAAATTAAATTAAAAAATTAAAATTAAAAAAATAAAAAAAGAAACCTGACTCCTCTTAAATATGTTTTTTTTGTGTGATTTCAATTTTGATTTTGAAACATCTTTAATGTTATTATGCTGTCTTTAATATATTTATTCAATGTCTATAATGGGTTAATTATTTCCTTAATGAAGTTTGGATGACTAGGAGATATGTGTCAGATATGGGATCACAGACGGGAGATGCCAAACAGGCCAAACAGATAGCTCCTGTGGGCCCAAGCTGCTACTGTCCTTCCCAGCTTTCCCTGCCCTCATCGCCTTGTCTTTACACCCATAACCCCCATTCAAAGGGATTCCATGTTCCTGCAGCCTTTGTACAAGAGGAAGAATGATAATAAACCCGGTTCATTTCCACAGAGTGTTTACTGTGTAGGAAGTTACTTATATTATTCAGTCTTCAGTATTTTATAAAAAATCTGTGCTGATCTTCATTTAGAGATGAACATACTGAACTATAATCTGTAGGACCTGTGTTTAAACCTACACTCATTTGTCTCCAGGATCCTCTGTATACATTACTTGGCACTGTGTCCTATGAAGGTAAGAATCACCATTGTTATCTATGCTGATGTGTAATGATTACTGATTATTGTCAACTTGACAGAATCTAGAATCACATGGAGATGGGCCTCTGGGCATGCCTGTGTAATATTACCTTGATCACGTTAATTGATGTAGGATGACCCATCTTAACTGTGAGTAGGACTGTTTCCTGGATTGAATAAAAAGAAGAGATAGTGTTGATCGCAGGCATCTATTGCTCTCTGCTTCTTAACTGTGACTAGGAGGTGACCAGGTGCTTCAAGCTCTTGCTTCTGTGACTTCCCTGCCATGTTAGACTGACTATGCTTTGAACCCTTCTGTCTCTTAAATTGCTTTTGACAGGGTATTTTATCACAGCAACAGAAAAAGAAACTAAGACACAAAGCATCTACTTCACACACATTATCTTAATTAGTTTTATGACTAAACATGAATAAGATATTTTTATTTTACTATTTTTATTTTATGTATATGAATGTATTGCCTGCATGTTTATAAGTTCACCTATGTCGTAGAGTCCCCATGGAGTCAGAAGGCATGAGATTCCCCTGAAACTAGAATTGAGGATGGTTGTTACTCACCACATAGTGCTGGGAATCGAACCCAGGTCCTCTGCAAGAGCAACTGGGGCTCTTAACTGCTGAACCATCACTCCAGCCCCTAAAGAAGACATTTTTTAATTTTACTGCAGAGATAAGGAAAATAAACACCAGGTTAAGAAACATATCTAAAATCTATTGGACAATTAATGGTAACGCTAGCATTCAAATTGGTGGTTTTGATATAAAATCCATGTTCCTGAGGTGGTTATTTAGAATCTAGGAACACATTACAAATTCCAAAAATGATTGACCCTTGCAATAAACACACTTCTTCAACAGCAAGAACTTCAAGAGAAGGATGACATTGACACTATAAGTAGATAACAAAGAAATAGAAGGATCCTTCTTTCAATACAGCATTCATTAGTGAATACATTAAAATGATTTTCACTTATGTCTCCTTTTAAATAAGGTTACAAGTCTAAAGAGAGATAAAAAAGCATTTTTTATGTTTAAGGCAAACAGGATTTCTACTGGATAAGAACTTATATTCATGCTATATATTAAACACTATAATTCCAAATAAGCCAAAGAGAAAAATGTAATATTACAAAAGATGACTTAAAACACAAACCTCTCATTGCTTTGTTTCATTTTCTCTAGAGAAAGCTATGGATTTCAAGACAGAGTCCTGAACTTGACCTCAAAAGATCTGAACTCACGGCTTAGAGTTAGCACTCTCTACTTGAGTAAAATGGGTCCAATTACTTACAGTTTAAAATTGCTGTCACAGTGGACAGATTATAAGTTTTAATATGACAGACTTTCTTACCTCCTTTTCATAGAACAAAGAAATACATGATAGTAATGAAGTCATTCTCCAACTGTAACTTAGAGCCAATTGTTATATAGAGGTAATCTCTTATAAAACCAGTATAACTGCTTTCCTTAATTGACTCATAGACATAGGAAATGTGAAAAGCGTTATTCTCTATTCAGAGCCAAATATAATACCAAAGTCTTTTTAAGCTGTGCATTTAAGCAAAATATATTAATACAGGAGCTCTGATATCAGCAATGGATTATTCTGCCAAGGAGACGTTGGCCAGGGGATCCAAGCACCCCAAAAAGGTAAAGGCTTCTTGCCTGTAAACTGGGATACCTGCAAGAAGAGAGGCAGTAAGGCCCTGCTGTCAAAAACCTGAGTAAGCATGGGAAAGATTTATTGAGACCGCACTTGCAAGTGTACAGTTGGTCTCTGGAATACCAGAGAGTGTTACCAAAGGCCACTAAATCAATAAAGCAAATATTGGTCTCCTTCAGTCAAGCAAGACTCCTCTGTCAGCATCAGCTACACCTCACCTGCCTGGAAATACTATGCAGCAGTGGCAGCCATATGTCTGTATATCCCAAATCTAATTGGCTATTAGCTCTCTCCTTGGAGGAATAACTCATGGCTGATGCCACAAGCTTACATCCTCTAGTGGTTAGGAGATGCTATAAGCCACAGTAAGACCTTGTCATCTTTTACAGAAAAAGCATAATTCATGGATTAGCATACCATCCAAATATCTGTCTATACCAAAGTAACCTACCATAATAATTAGTACTGTTTAAATACCTATATATCTAATTGCTTGTGCTTCGTTAGTAGGATTGAAAGGTTATTCCTGAACAAACTGTCAGCCCATAAAGGAAACAGCCAGAACTGATCAGAGTCCAAAACGACATCACCAGAGAAAGTAGACTGTTTTGCTTCTCGTCCACCTGTACCCCTTTTTTAAGCCTAGGGAACAATCTGCAGAAGAGGGGGCGTGGTAGAATGTAAGGACTGTGATTGGGGTGAATTGAAACTACAGCAATATAGACTGGACACTTATTTGATCAACTTGAATGTACATACAAACCCCTCCAGCTGGATGGTGGGAGCCTTGGACTGTATGGGTTTGGGAACAACTGATTGCAAATTGGCTTTACATGAAGAATGCTTGTACTCACAATTTATTACTTACTGTTTAAAAAATGAAATAAAAGAAAGTATAAAAAAGAATAAAAACATCTTTGCGATCTGTTCTACTGTATCTGGAGTATTTAAACAATGCTATAATTTAAATAAACATTAAAACATTCAAACAGTAAAAATAAAATAAAATAAAATTGCTGTCACAGTGGACAGATTATAACACTACTGACAATAAACCGAAAGACAGAGGAAAAGATAAAATAATAAAAAGTAGATGTATTAATGCACTAGAGAGCACAGAGATAACAAAAAATACTCAAATAGTTTTAAGGAAAAAAAGCAATATTATATCTGGAAATAATTTTCCTTATATACACATTGTATGGAAATATCTAAAGGTAGGAATAAAGCTTTAGTCATAAACCTTTTGACATATCTGGAAATGTTTATTACTTAAAAATTAGAAAAATTATTTGGGCTGGAGAGATAGCCTAGCGGTTAAGAGCACCGACTGCTCTTGCAGAGGACCGGGGTTTGATCCCCAGCACCCACATGGTGGCTAAGAACTGTCTGTAACTCCAAATCCAGGAGAACTCCAGTTCCAGGGGAATCTGAGACCCTCTTCTGACCTCCGCGGCATTGCACGACATGGGTGCACAAACCTGCATGCAGACTGTAGATTCATACACATACAAAAATAAATAAAAAATTTAAAAATTAAAAAAATTACAAAAATCATAAACAATAATAGATACAGAAAACATATGCAAATATCCTTATATATGATGACCTTAATTTTGAAACTTAGATGAAGTGTTAAATTCTTTGTATTACTAATATAGAACAAAGAATAAATAGAATGTGATAATAAACCAGTAAAAGAAAATGATTAGTAGCCTGCTCCTTTTTCCTGAACAGAAGGGTACTAAGCCTAGCTGACTGTTAACACAAGTCTTAGTAATTCAAGAAACAAAGCACTACATTATTACACAAAGCACCATTGACAATAGAAAAGGGTGGAAAGCTTCTCAGTTTATTTTATGAAGCTATTCTTGTCCCTCCTTCACATCAGAGCTGGAGATGGTGGGAAAGTGAAAAGCAGTTCCTTGTGGATCACAGAGGTGTTGGGAGTGGAAGATACTGGGGTAGGAGTTATTTGAGGACCAGAGAACTTGATGAAACTCCAAAGGAACCAACTGACAAGAAGAAGCAAAGCTTATGGAGAGTGGTGGCAATTGATGGAGCAAGCAAAGGAAGGAAAAGAGCTGATGTGATCTGGATTACAGGAATACCACATTAGTTCAAAATTAATACACACACAAATACACACACACACACACACACACAACCCTATGGAAAGACTGAATTTTTATTTAAAGGAAGAAAGTTTGTATTTAGAGACAATGTAATTATCTATGTAGAAAATAGGAAGGAACTTATAAAGTAGACACTAGAAACAGTAAGTGGATTGAACAGTATCTGGGATTACCTGATCAATACACAAAAGCCAGAAATATTTTCATATGTAGTAATGAGCAAATGAAAATTAAAGAAAAATATATGTAAATAGCCAAAAAATTATTGAATACTTCATGATATATTCGGGAGGGGGGGGTGAAAATAGTTCACATTTTTCAATGCTGTATCAAATTGTTTAAAATTTAGTATTTGGCACATTCTTTTATTTTTATTTTTTATTTTTTGTTTTTTGGTCTTTTTCCCTGCAGCTCCAGCTGGCCTGGAACTCGCTCTGTAGACCAGGCTGGCCTTGAACTCACAGAGATCTGGCTGCCTCTGCCTCCCAAGTGCTAGGATTAAAGGTGTGCGCCACCACACCGGAAACATTCTTTTATTTTTATCATTTCTTTTAAAATTTCATGCAATATATATTTTAATATTTTATTTTAATGTGTATGAGTGTTGTACCTGCATGTATTAAAGTGTAGCTGTATTCTGCAATGCCTGCAGAGGTCAGCAGAAGGCATGAGAAATCCTTGAACTGGAATTCGGTGGTTAGCCTGCATGTGGGTTCTGGGAATCGAATTTGGGTCCTTTATAAGAGCACTCAGTGCTCTTAAATACTGAGCCATTTCTCCAGCCCAGAATTTCATACCATATATTTTTATTATACTCACCCCTCCCTAACTCCTTCTAGATCCAACCCTCACTTCCGTACTTTCTAAGAGATGTATTCATTTTCTTTTATTGTGTGGGAGGTGCTGGGGATCTAACCCAGGGCTCTGTGCAGCCAGGCAAGCACTCTACCAACTGAGCGCCTTCTCCATCCT
>VZQC01009363.1:404849-437726 GCA_009823505.1 Rhizomys pruinosus
TTGGGTAGAATGAACATTTTTACTATGTTAATTTTCCTAATCCATGAGCATGGGAGGTTTTTCCATCTTCTGATGTCGTCTTCAATTTCTTTCTTCAACGGTTTAAAATTTTTGTTGTAGAGATCTTTGGTGTCTTTGGTTAGGTTTGTTTCTAGGTATTTTATTGTTTTTGAGGCTATTGTGAGTGGGAAGGTCTCCTTGAATTCCTTCTTCAGTTGCTTGTTGTTGGTGTAAAGAAAGGGTACTGATTTTTCAAGGTTAATTTTGTATACTGCCACTTTACTGAAGCTCTTAATCGTTTCTAGGAGTTTTCTGGTGGAGTTTTTAGCATCCCTTAAGTAAATAATCATATCGTCAGCAAAAAGGGATAGCTTGACTTCCTCTTTTCCAATTAGTACTCCCTTAATTTCCTTTTCTTGCCTTACTGCCCTAGCAAGGGTTTCAAGCACTATAATGAAGAGGATTGGTGACAGGGGGCAGCCTTGCCAAGTTCCTACCTTTAAAAGGAATGCTTCTGGGCTGAAGAGATGGCCTAGAGGTTAAGAGAGCTGACCGCACTTACAGAGGACCTGGGTTCGATCCCCAGCACCCACATGGAGGCCGAGAACCGTCTGAAACTCCAATTCCAGGAGAACTCCAGTTCCAGGGGAATCTGACACCCTCTTCTGACCTCCGCGGCATTGCACAACACGGGTGCACAAACCTGCATGCAGACAGTACATTCATACACATAAAGAAACTAAAAATAAATAAATAAATAAATAAATAAATAAATAAATAAATAAATAAATGGAATGCTTCTGTCATTTCCCCATTTAGGATGATATTGGCTGTGGGTTTCCTGTATATGGCTTTGATTACATTGAGAAATGATCCCTCCAATCCAATTCCCTCTAGGACTTTAAGCATGAAAGGATCCTGGATTTTGTCAAAGGCTTTTTCCGAGTCAATTGAGATGATGGTGTGGCTTTTGTCTTTCAGTCTATTTATATGCTTGATGATATTTATCGATTTTCTTATGGTGAAACATCCCTGCATCTCTGGTATGAATCCAACTTGGTCGTGATGGATGATCTTCTTGATGTGGGTCTATATGTAGTTTGTGAGTATTTTGTTGAGAATTTTTGCATCTATGTTCATTAATGAAATAGGTTTACAGTTCTCTTTTTTGGTTGTATCTTTACCATTAGAGTGATGCTGGCTTCATAGAAGGAATTTGGGAGATTCCCCTCTGTTTGTATCCTTCTAAACATTTTCAATAATAATGGTTGTAGGTCTTTTTGAAATGTTTTATAGAATTCTGCCGTGAAACCGTCTGGGCCTGGGCTTTTTTTAGTTGGGAGGTTTCTTATTACATCTTCAATTTCTTCATATATTATGGGTCTGTTTAAGCTGTTGATCTCTTCTTGGCTGAACTTTGGTGATTCCCAGGATTTCAAATATTCATCCATTTCTTCTAGGTTTTCAAACTTGGTAGATTATAAGTTTTTGAAGTATCCCTGTATGATTTTTCTGGATCTTCTCATTGTCTGTTGTGATATTTCCATTTTCATCATGGATTGTATTGATTTGGGTTGTTCATTCTTTCTTTTGGTTAACTGGGGTAGAGGTCTGTCTATCTTGTTTATTCTTTCAAAGAACCAACTTTTGGATTCATTGATGTTTTTATATTGTTTTCTTTGTTGCTATTTCATTGATTTCTGCTCTGATTTTTGTTACTTCTTCCTGTCTGTTGCATTTAGAGTTCATCTGTTGTTGCCTCTCAAGTGCTTTTAGCTGCAGTGTTAGATCATTCACTTGTGCTCTTTTTGTTTGTCTAATTTAGGCACCCAGGGCTATAAACTTACCTCTTAAGACTGCTTTTAAAGTATCTCAAAGGTTTTGTTGTGTTGTATCATCATTGTCATTAGGGAATGCTTTTATTTCTTTCTTTATCTCTTCCTTGACCCATTCATTTTTCAGGAGGGTGTTGTTTAGTCTCCATGTGTTCCTCTAGATAGTAGGGCTTATACTGGTGTTGATACTGAGCTTTATTTCACTGTGGTCTGATAGAATGCATGAAATTATTTCAATCTTTTTGTATTTGTGGAGCTTTCTTCTGTGTCCCAGTATGTGGTTGATTTTGGAGAATGTTCCATGGGTGCTGAGTAGAAAATGTATTCTCTGTTATTAGGGTGGAATATTCAGTAGATGTCCCTGAAGTCCATTTGGTGTATTGTATCATTCAGTTCAGATATCTCTCTGTTTATTCTTTGTCTGGTCAATCTGTCCAGAGGACTTAGTGGGGTATTGAAGTCCCCTACTATGAGTGTACTGGGGTTAATCTGTGCCTTGAGGTCCTGAAGAATGGTCTTTATAAAGTTTGGTGCACCAGAGTTTGGTGCATATATATTCATAATTGTGAAATCTTCTTGGTTAATTGTTCCTTTGATAAAGATGTAATGGTCTTCTTTGTCTCTTCTGATTTCTTTTACTTTGAAGTCTATATTGTCTGATATTAAAATAGCAACACCTGCTTTCTTTTTGCTACCATTTTCTTGGAATATTTTTCCATCCTTTCCCTTTAAGGTGGTGCCTGTACTTGAAGGTAACATGTGTTTCTTGTAGACATCATTTTGATAGGTTCTGTTTCCTAATCCAATCTCCCAGGTTATGTCTTTTGATTGGGGAATTTAGTCCATTAATATTTAAGGTTATGACTGATAGGTTTGTGTTGCTTCCTTTTGCCTTATTATCCATTTGTGGTTTTGGTTTAGGTTTCTACTTCTGCAGTTATGCTTTTATTGATTTCTCTTTCTAGGTTCCTGGGGATGGTTGCTCCTTTCTTCTGTCCTTTGAATTGCTTCAAGTATTCTCTGAAGGGTTGGTTTTCCAGACATGTATTCTTTCATCTTGTTTATGTCATGGAAGATTTTTCTCTCTCCTTCAACTATAATCAACATTTTTGCTGGGTATAGTAACCTGGGTTGGCATCTATAATCCTTTAACACTGGGAATGCTTTGCTCCATGTTCTTCTTGCTTTCATAGTTTGCACTGAGATGTCAGTTGTAATTCTGATAGGTTTCCCCTTATAGGTCACTTGTTTTTCTCTTGTGGCTTTAAGAATTTTGTCTTTGTTTTGGGCATCTAGCATTTTAACTATGATATGGCATGGAGAGTTTCTTTTCTGATCTTGTCTGTTTGGAGTTCTATGTGCTTCTTGTATTTGTATTGGTTTGTCGTTTTTTAGTTTGGGGAAATTTTCATCTATTATTATGTTGAAGATCTGATTAATACCATTCTCTTAGATTCTTCTTCTCCTCTATTCCTATGATGTGGAGGTTTGATCTTTTCATAGTGTCCCACAGTTCCTGGTTGTTCCACTTTTGTGTACTTTAAAATTTTTCATAATCTTTTCTTGAGGTTTTTAGTTGTTCTGTGTTATCTTCCAGGTCTGATATTCTTTGTTCTGCTTCCTCCATTCTGCTTCTGAGGCTTTTTCCATTCCTTTCCTCTTGATTGGGTGAGTGTTTGATTTCCTTTTTCATTTCCTCTTCTGATTTCTTTAGTATTTCCACTTTCTTATAGTGCTTTGCTTTGCTTTTTGGTTCCTTATATTTTTCAACATGGGATCTTTTCAGTGTTTCCACTTCCTTCTGGAGTTTGTCATTCTCTCTCTCTAGGTCCTTCTTGAGTTTTTCATTCTCTTTTCTTAATTCTTTGATTTGCTCTTTATAATCTTGTACTTCTTTAAGTATGTTCACAATCGTACTTCTGATATCTGTGTCCTGGGCCATCCCCAGGGGGATCCCACTGTAGGAATCTTCCACAGGGTTGGTAGAGCTTGATATGGAATTATCCTGCACCTTTCCCATGTTGTCTCTTCTTCGTGTCCCTGGCATATGGGCTTCTCTTTGCCTGTATTCCAATATGAATCTCAAATGCCTCTTCACTGTATTGAAGGCTTGCTTTGCTTGCCTCCTTCAGATGCCTTTGTTGTTTGTTTCATTGATTTGTTTTTCTCCTTTACTCCTTGCTTATGGAGTGTTGACTTCTTTCAGCTTTAGGCTTTCTATTGAAAGTCTAACTCACTCTTCCCTTTCTGTTCTGGAGCTTCTCCAAAGAACCCACTTGAACACTCCTTCAGCAATCCCAGTTGGCAGGGGTGGGGGTGGGGGTGGGGGTTGCTGTTTAGCCCGTGCCCCAGTATCTGTGCTTCAGCTGGTCTTGGGAGATCCCTGATCTCAAGACTCACACAAACCCGCCTTTTATACCAGCTGGGAGTACAACTCTGCCCCCACAGCCTACAAGCCAATTGGGCCAAAGATAATGAAATGCAATCCTAATTTCATACTTTTATGTGAGGGTTTTATCTGGCTTGAGCTCACATGATTCTTGTGCATGTGATCATTATTGCTGTGAGTTCAAATGAAGAACTGCCCAGCTTTCTGAAAAATTCTGTTGCCTTATGCTCATCCACCACCTCTGGCTCTTACAGTTTTTCTTCCTCCTCTCCCACCTTAATCCCTGAGCTTTAGTATTTTTAATTTGCACTTTTTGATGACTAAAGATGTTGAGCATTAAAAAAAAATCTTATCCATTTGCATTTTAGCTTTTGAGAACTCCCTGTTCAGTTCCTTGCCCCAACTATAATTGGGTCATTTGGTGTTTGTTTGTTTTTTCTTTTTGATGTGTAGCATTTTAATTCTTTGTATATTCTAAATACTAAGCCTCAGAGGTATAGCTGGTAACGATTTTTTTTCACATTCTCTAGGTTGCCTCTTCAATCTACAGTGTCCTTTGCAGTGGAACTTTTTAGTTTCATGAGGTCCCATTTGTCAATTGTTGGAGTTATTTCCTGTGCTATTAAGTCCTGTTCAGAAAGTCCTTTCCTTTGCCTGTAAGTTCCAGTGTATTTCCCACTTTCTCTTCTATCATATTTATGGCATTGGGCCTTTTGTTGAGGTCCTTGATCCATTTGGAGTTGCGTTTTGCACAGGGGGACAGAGAAGGATCTATTTTCATTCTTCTACATGTAGGTATCCAGTCTGACCAGCACCATTTGTTGAATATGCTTCCTTTTCTCCAGTGTGTATTTTCAGCCCCTTTGTCAAAAATTAGGTTAACCACATAAATTTGAAGGTCATGTAACTTATGTGGTACTTAATTTTATTTAGATAATTTTCATTAAATAGTTATATTTGTATTGTTTTAAATAGTACTTTCATGTTATCTAAGTACAGTTCTGAATAATAAAATTAAAACCTATAACAGATGTTCCTGAAATAATCCTGCTTTAGCCAAGCTAAATAAAACTACCCACAGAGAAAGCAGGTTGAGAGGAGACCATTCTCATGTGTACAGACTGCATCAGTCAAAGTTCTTTCCAGAGAAGCCTTTCTCCTTACAGTCATCCAAGGGCCTTATTTTCTGAGCAGTACCCTCTTAATGAACAGCCATTATGAACACTGACAAAAGAAAGAGAGATTAGGGGGCTAGCATACTTGTTCTCTCAAAAGATCTGAGCCATAAAGGAATATGTCAAGTTCACTTGGAGGCTACTGACTAGAACTTGTCACATGGCCCCAAATAATCCAAGCATTCTGGGAAGTAGATTGATTTGTATTCACAGACAGGAGAAAATAAGTAGATGTGAAAAGCTTTAGTAAACTTTGCAACAGTTCCCTTTGCAAATATTGAAATAACATTTCCTTTTTAAATACCAGTTTTTCCACTGAGTTTGCTGTCTTATAATAATTTAATACTGAAGCATTTGCTTCCACTTTTAAATAGGTTATAAAAAGATATTTGACAAGCTTCATGCTTTTACTTCTTTCCACAAATTACATGTTTTAGACATAATAGCAGTGCTTCAAAACACAGCTTGGTACATGTCAGTAATAGCTCTTAATGACTCAGAAAGAATATAATGATCTACTATGATCAAAACTAATCTGCCATAGAGAATACAGAAATATCAAATGAGTTACTCTGTGGAAACAAATCTAAATTAATTGGCTCATTTATTACATCATATAGTATGCAATTTAACACGCCCATGACTTCAGAGAGATACCTACCACACCACTATGACTGTATATAGATTACCTGGCTTCTCACAGAAATTAGAAAACTATCATTAAATAAAGCTTCCTTCTTTTTTTTTTTAATGTGTATGAGTGTACTGTCTGCATGTAGGTTGGTGCACCCGTGTCGTGCATTGCTGCAGAAGTCAGTAGAGGGCATCAGATTCTCCTGTAACTGGAGATAAAGATGGTTCTTAGCCACCATGTGGGTGCTGGAAATTGAACCCAGGTCCTCTGCAAGAGCAATTGGTGCTCTTAACCGCTGAGCTATCTCTCCAGCCCCAAGGCTTCCTTCTTTATAAGGAGAAGCAACTGGTATAAATGAAGCAGCTCCTAAATCTCTGCTGGGTTTTGTGGGAATGAATTAGTAGGTCCATCTTGCCTGGCAGATTGGTGTTCCAGTTCACAGTGTTGACAGCTCTTGATACCTTTTCTTCCCCAGCAGCCTATACAACACCTGCAAGCCATATAAAAACCAACCAGGGGGGAGGTTTCCAATTTGGTTCCAGTTTGATCACTGTATCTTGCAATCAAGACGTGTGGTATCTTTAGCAATAGGGTCTTATCTTCTGGCTCTAGTGGGCAATCAAGAGGAATGGTAGGAGCCCATATTGTTTTAAGGCCCTCAGAGGACCTTATCTCACCAATATCTCATGTTGTTACTGGGATAGTTGAATAGAAACTCATGGCTTCTAAGAAAAGTATTATCCATCCACTCGGAGTATCTCCCTTCTAACCCTTTTTTAGAATGCTATCTTAAAATTGAGTAGCATAAGTTTCCATATGACTTTTTCATACTTTTTCATTTCATTCTTCATTTTGGTTAACCTTTCCTCTACCCCTATTTGCTTTCATCCCTCACCTCCTTCCCTGCCTAAACTTTCCTAAGCCCTGTATTCTCTCTCTGCACTTTTATTCTACCTACATTCTATTATCCTCCTACCTCTAATGCACACTGCCCCCAATGGCCCTTTTCTAATTTTTTGACTTCCAGAGCTACTTGAAGTTCAGTACACATACTAAATATCTGAATCTAGGGTCTACATGTGAGAGATAAAATGTGACATTTGTCTTTCTAATCCTAAGATACTTCACTCCATGTAACTTTCCAGTTCCATCTATATGTGGAATAATAACATATATGTATGCATATATAACATATATGTATGCATATATGTTTTTATTAACATATTTGTATGCAAAAAATCTGAAATAAATCTTCTAAAATTTTCAACAAATATAAAAGTAAAGAAAAATACAGGGGAAAGAAAGGAGACTGAACATAAGCAATATGCTTTCAGGGGAATACTGAATGGCCTGAGAATAATGATGAAATTCTTTTAAAATTGCAAAAAAAAAGAAAAACAGAGAAAGGGGAGGAACATTAAGCTTCCATAAAAAAAGTAAAAACAAACATCAAATATAAATTATTGAAAATGAGAACCACTTTCAGAATTCTCAAAGGTGATGTCAAAAACTCAAAAGCAATGCAAACCTGTTGCCAAAATTCCAAATGTACTAGATTTCAAACTAAGGCCATATATTAATGATCAAATTGATAGATAATATAAAAGCAATTTTGAAGAATGAATAAAATGTTTTGGAAACACATAACTTTTCATTCATGGTTATATGAAAACTATTAGAAGATATTCTCCACTAATAAATTATTAAAAGAAGTAACATGAGAACAAAGAGTAATGATTGCTCAAAATGCTTGTGGATAATATAGGTGTGTTAGTTACTTTTCTGTTGCTGTGATAAAATACCATGATCAAGGCAACTTATCGAAGGAAGAGTTTATTTGGATTTGTGATTCCATAGAGATAAGAGTCCATCATGGTGTGGAGGAATGGTAGCCTGCAGAGCCCATCAGAGCAGAAAGCTGAGCACTACATCTTCAAACATGCAAAGGAAGTAGAAAGAGAGAAATGGAAAGTGAGTCAGAGCTATGAACTCTCAAAACCCACCTCCATGGATGTGTTTTCTCCACAAGGCTGCACCTCCTAAAGGTTCCATGACTTCTCAAAATAGCACCACCAAGTGTTCTAATGTTTGTTCATATGGGGGCCACTTTTCATTTAATTCACCATGAAAAGGATGTGGAAGGAAGGAAGGAAGGAAGGAAGGAAGGAAGGAAGGAAGGAAGGAAGGAAGGAAGGAAGGAAGGAAGGAGAGAGGGAGGAGAAACTACACCTGTATAATATGTGTGTGTGTGTGTGTGTGTGTGCAATTTAAATACATCTAAAATATTGAAGGTGAGAGGAAACCTTTGAGGAGTATTCAGTAAAACCAATTCCTTGCTTTTCACGATAGATAATAGATAATTACCACTTTTCATACATTTGAAGTATAATAGCTTCCAAAATTCCGAGTGCTTCCAGAAAAAAGTCAAAAGTAAAAGTCAAATGTGAATAAATGAACATGAAAATGACCTCTCAAGACAAAGCTAAAAGACGACCTAGTTAATTTGAGAGATCTGTAAATGCAATAAGGCATGTTATGTTGTTTTTAAATATGCAGTTAAACATGACAGACTGGTTTGTGATTTATTTGGGGGAGAAATACACTTTGGGGAGAGCACATGTTCAAGAATGTGGAAGGAATGCTTCTCAGATGTATCATTTTAGCCACATCTTCTAAACGTACGCATTCTATTTTTGAAACATAATTCAAGTAACATATAAATTATTTCAATTTATATAAAGATTCACAAGATTTTTTTTACAAATAAGTACTTGTTTGTAATTTAGATCTAAATGTGTGCTTCAGACTGGGAATATAAATACTGTATTTGACTTCTAAAAATGGTTCCCTTTATCCTTATAGTCATAAAGAAAACAAATTTAATCCAGTATTCATTTCATAAACGGTATTGTGGCTCTCTTGGAAAATACCTAGGAAGTCTTGTGATATCAGTTGGCACCTTCAACATTGTTTATTTCACCTAGACAGGATGATATGAGCTAGACTGTTTAATGAATTTCACTAAAATCTAAAGTGTGCATGCTTGATGAGCTTCATGCTTCACAGAACAGTGATAAGCCCTCCATTTTTCTCTGTAACACTGACCACAAGTCAATTATTCATGTAGTAAGTGTTTTCAAATACAAAGCAGTTGCTATGTTTGCTCACAAGTGACATGCTTTCGAAATATATAAACTATTCCCTCTAGAAAAGTGACTACAAAACATCCAATAGACCTAATCTTTAAAATGAGTTTTATCTTTAATATCCTTGCAGTATAAAGTTGAAATGCAGTTACTTTACTATCCAACAGACTCAATGTTGCCCCCAATTACTACATAAAGTTAGCTGAGAACTTAATCTCCTGGAGACTTCATTTCTTCTGAAGCTGATTCATATTCAGTTGCTCCTTCAGTAAATTCTTATTAAATCCTTTTTGTTTTCAGGTACTGTGTGGGCATAGGAGACTCGGTGTGGAACAGAACAGGAACAGTCTGTGCTGCGAAGATAAAAATATTTTAAAAAAGCATTATATTACTTTGGCTGCGATTGGGGTGAACAGTGAAACTACAGCGATGTAGTCTGGACACTCATTTGATCAACTTGATTGAACAAACAACCTGTCACCCCCCACTGAATGGTGGGACTGTGGGGGTTTGGGCACAACAGTCATCTTCAGTCTTTTAAGGGTTCTCCACACTCCTTTCCACAGTGGTTGTATGAGTTTACATTCCCACCAGCAGTGGATGAGTGTTCCCCTTTCCCCACAACCTATCTAGCATTTGGTGTCTTTTGTTTTCTTGATCTTAGCCAGTCTTATGGGAATGAGATGATATCTTAGAGTGATTTTAATTTGCATTTCCTTAGTTATTAATGATATTGAACACTTTTTAAGATGTTTCTCAGCCATCTTTACTTCTTCACTGGTGAAGTCTTTGTTCAGCTCTTTACTCCATCTTTTGAGTGAGTCATATGTTGACTTACTTCTTTGTTTTTTGAGTAGTTTATATATTCTTGATGTTAATACTCTGTCAGATGGATCAACAGTGAAAGTTTCTCCCACTTTGTGGTATTTCTCTTCACTTCCCTGATTGTTTCTACAGAAGGTTTTGAGTTTAATGAGGTCCTACTTGTCAATTGTCAACCTTATTTCCTCCACAGCTGCTGTCTGATTTACAAAATCCTTTCCTGTGCCTTTGTCTTATAGGTTGCTGCCAACTTTTCCTTCTATCACTTTCAGAGTTTTGGGGTTCATGTTGAGGTCTTTGATACACTTGGAGTTGATTTTTATACAGGGTGAGAGGTAGGGGTTTGTTTTTATTCTTCTACATATGGTGATCCAGTTTTGCCAGCACCATTTGTTGAAGATGCTGTCTTTCCTCCAATGATCTTTTTTGGCCCCTTTATGGAATATGTGGTGGCTGAAATTGTATCAACTCATGTTTGGATCTTCAATTTTGATCACTTGATCAACAGGTCTGCTTTTGTGCCAGAACCAGGCTCTCATTATGACTATAGGCCTGTAATGTAGCTTGAAGTCCAGTAAGGTGATTCCCCCTGTATTGCATTTTTCACTGAGAATTGCTCAGCAGTTTTCACTCAGCAATTTGGGCTCTTTAGTTTTTCCATATGAATTTAAGGATATTTTTTCCAGTCTGTGATGAAACTCTTGGGGATTGTAATTGGGATTCCATTGAGTCTGTATATTAATTTGGCTAGAATGGACATTTTTACTATATTAAATTTTCCAATCCATGAGCGTGGGAGGTTTCTCCATCTTTTGATGTCTTCTTCAATCTCCTTCTTCAGGGATTTAAAATTTTGTGGTAGACATCTTTGATGTCTTTGGTTAGGTTTGTTCCCAGGTATTTTTTGAGGCTATTGTGAGCTGGAAGATCTCCTTATATTCCTTCTCCAGTTGCTTATTGTTGGTGAGGAAAGGCTACTGATTTTTCTAGGTTAATTTTGTGTCCTGCAACTTTACTGAAACTCTTAATTGTTTTTAGGGGTATTCTGGTGGAGATTTTAGCATCCCTCAGGTAAATTGTCATATCATCTGCAAAGAGGGACAGTTTGAATTCCTCTTTTCTAATTAGTACTGCTTTAATTTCCTTTTCTTGCCCAATTGCCCTAGCAAGTGTTTCAATCACTATATTGAAGAGGAATGGTGATAAGGGGCAGCCTTGCTGAGTTACTGCCTTTAAGGGGCACACTTCTAGTTGTTTTTTTTTCCATTTAGGATGATGTCAGCAGTGGGTTTATTGCATATGGCTTTGATTACATTTTGGGATATTCCCTTCAGCCCAATTCCCTCTAGAACTTTAAAAATGAAGGGATGCTGTATTTGTCAACTGCTTTTTCTGCATCAATTATGTTGATTTTGTGATTTTTCTCTTTCAGTGCACTTATGTGTTTTATGATATTTATTGATTTACATATGTTGAACCCTCCCTGCATCCCTGGTGTGAATCCGACTTGGTCATGATGGATGATCTTTTTGATGTGGGTTTGTATGCGATTTACAAGTATTTTGTTGAGAATTTTTGCATCTATGTCTGGATTTTTTCTTTATCTGTTGTGATGTTTCCCTTTTCATCAGGAATACTATTAATTTGGAGTTGCTCTTTCTTACTTAACAAATTACATATAAGTGTAAACCCATTAGAATTACAGCTCATTTCTCAGTGCAAACTATGAAATCCAGAAGAACACGGACCAAAGTATTTCCCGTGATAAACGAATTTAGATGCCAATCCAGAATACTATACCCAACAAAAATGTCAATTATAGTTGAAGGAGAAATAAAAATATTTCATGACATAAACAAAATGAAAGAATAAGTGTCAAAACCCCCAACACTTCAGAAAATACTTGAAGCAATTCAAAGAACAGAGGAAAGGAGCAATTATCCCCACACAATTACAGAGAGAAACTAATAAATTCATAACAGCATAAAGACAAACCTAGACCAAGAATGCAAAGAATAAGTTGAAAGGAAGCAACACACATCGTTCAATAATAACCTTAAATATTAATGGTCTAAACTCCCCAATCAGAAGACATAGACTGGGAGAATAGATTAAGAAGCAGAATCCATCTATATGCTGTTTATAAGAAAGCCATATCACCCTCAAGTACAGACACCAACTCAAAGTGAAATAATAGAAAAAATATTCCATTCAAATGGTACTAAAAAGCAAGCAGGAGTTGCTATTCTAATAGAGAAATTAGAGTCCAAAGTAAAACTAATCAGATGGGACAAAGAGGGTCACTACATCCTTATCAAAGGAAAAATTAACCATGAAGATTTCACAAACATGAATATATACTCACCAAACTCCAGTGCACTGAACTTTATAAACACAATTCCACAGGACCTCAAGGGACAGATTGATCCCAGCACACTAATAGTGGGGGATTTCAATACCCCACTGAGCCTATTAGATAGGTCAACTGAATAAAGTATAAACAGAGAGACATCTAAACTGAACAATACAATACACCAAATGGACCTCACATGTATCTACCAAATATTCCACCCAAACTACAGAGACACCTCTACAAATACAAAGGCGTTTAAATAATTTCATGCATTCTATCAGACCACAGTGCAATAAAGCTCAATATTAACACCAGAATGAGCTCGACTAGCTATGAAAACACATGGAAACTAAACAATACAATCCTGAGTAATGAATGGGTCAGGGAAGAAATAACGCATGAAATAAAAATATTAATGGAACTAAATGAAAAAGACAATACAACACATCAAAACCTGTGGGATACTCAATGCCAGCCTGAATTTCTGGTGGGACCCTTGGGCTGTGTGGGTTTGGGCACAACTGCTTGCAAATTGGCTTTACATGAAGGATGCTTGTACTCATAAACTATTACTTATTTTTAAAAAAATAAAAAAATATTTTAAATATTTAAAAAAATACATCAAATTCAAAAAAAGACAAAACAAAAACCAAACAAAACAACAAAAAGAATAATAATAAAAATGATCACATGAAAATCAGCTTAACAGGGCTGGAGAGATGGCCTAGCGGTTAAGAGCGCCGACCGCTCTTACAGAGGACCTGGGTTCGATCCCCAGCACCCACATGGCGGCTGAGAACCGTCTGAAGCTCCAATTCCAGGAGAGTTTTTCCTTAAGTATCTTAATTTTCACCAGCTCTTAATCTGCTTAGAGTTATTTCATTGCTTTACATTTTGATTATTTATAATTAACTTAATTCTTTTATTAAGTTCATTTTGGGTGGTGCAATCTGACTCAAAGCATTGCACATTCTATCTAAGCACATGAGTTATATGGCTAGTCTTTGTTTCAGTATTTTCTGATAAGTTCTCACTATGTTTCTAGAGTGACCTTAAGTTCATGATATTCTGACTCCATTAAGAGCCAGAACTATAGTATGAACTACTGTATCCAGTGGCGTGTTGGCTCTTTAAAAACTCTAAATAAATAGGAGATTTACAATCAAACAAAATGGACAGACCTTAGAAACAAAAGTAATTCTCTATTGGTTTCTAAATGTTAAGATGCTATTCATATTTTCTCCTAATATTTATAACTTAGAACCATTCATATAACAAAGGTCACTATTGTCCTGATGTTAAAAATAATGAGCTTAGCTTCGGTTTTCACATTCTGAAACTTTAATGAAACACTTGAACAATTCTGGGATAGCTCCTGATTTGTGGACACTGTTGTATTTTATTAATCATTTTTTTTTATATTATTCCAAAATATGCATAATACACACTGCCACATATAAGCCAAAATTAAAAATTCTGAAAATAAACTATAGGTTGATTCCCAAACACATTAGAGATTCACATCTACAACAGTTTAATGTTGCATGCAGGTATAAAGAAATGTAATTTTACATTTTTTGTTAGAATATGACTACATATCTCCAACATATATGGTAATCTACAGTGTGGAAATATAAGTGGTAGGAACAATTCTAGACTCATTAAGAGATTCACATTAGTAGATAAACATGCTTTCAATACAATGAAAAAATTAAAGATCCCTCAGTTTGCCTCCAACTGGGGATTTGGTGTTAGTGATCCACAAATGAGGGAAACACATTCACCATTTTTTTTTTTTCTGAGACGGGTGATACTTCACTAGTAATAATTGTGCTTCAAGTTCCATCCATTTACCATTAAAGCTCATGGTGTCATCTTTTTTACTGCTGCATAGAACTCCATTGTGTAGATGTACAACATTTTTTGTTATCCAGTCATCAGTTGAGGCCATTTGGATTGGTTCCAGCTCCTTGCTTATTGTGAAGAGAGCTGCAATAAACATAGCTTGCATGTATCTTTGGTGTAGGATGCGTCTTGTGGGTATACCGAGGAAGGTAGTGGCTGGGTCAGAGTAGTAGGCTCAGTTGTGAATTTTTTAAGGGTTCTCCACACTGCTTTTCCACAGTGGTTGTCCAGTTTACCTTCCCCACCAGCAGTGGGTTGAGTGCTCCCCTTTCCCCACAACCCTCCAGCAGCACTTGGGTCTTTTGTTTTCTTGATCTGGACATAGTCTTATTGGAGTGAGAGATACCTTAGTGTGGTTTTTAATTTGCATTTCCTTAATAATGAATGTGATGACACTTTTTGAGTTTCTCAGCCAACTTTCTTCCTTACTGGTGAAGTCTCTGTCATTCGCTCTTTAACCATCTTTTGAGTAGGTCATTTGTTTTTCTTACTCTTTTTTAATTAAAAAATTTTTTTTTTTTTTTTTTTATTTTTTATTTGTTTATTTATTTTTATGTGGTATGAATGTACTGTCTGCATGCAGGTTTATCACCCATGTCCTGCAATGCCACGGAGGTCAGAAGAGGGCGTCCATTCCCCTGGAACTGGAGCTAAGGACAGTTCTTTCTAGCCGCCATGTGGGTGCTTGGGATCAACCCGGGTCCTCTGCAAGAGCAGTCGGTGCTTCTTAACTGCTAGGCCATCTCTCCAGCCCTGCTTCTTTGTTTTTAAAAGCAGTTATATATTTCTGATGTTAATGGTTTTGCCAGATGTGCAGTGGAGAAAGTTTACTCCTTCCAACTCCGTGGTTTTCTCTTCACTTTTTTTGATTGTTTCTTAGCTGTACAAACGTTTTGAATTTGATGAGGTCCACACTTGTAAGCTGTTGTCCTTATTTCCTGTGCAGCTGCTGTTTTTGATTTAGAAGACTTTTCCACACGAGGTCTCTTAGTTGTTGCCACTTTTCTTTTATCACCTTCAGGGTTTCAGGTTTTAGGTTGAGATCTTGATCCACTGGAGTTGATTTTTTTGTTAAATTAAGTTTTTATTGAGCTTTGTGCATTTCAGAACATTTTTTTTTTCCAATTCATTCAGGCTTATTTCCTTCCCTCCCCCACCACCCCCACCCCCCACCCCCACCCACCAAACCTCCCAGATCACTGCATTCATGCCATAACTGTCCCATCTTTCTCTCAGTTTTTTTTTTTTTTTTTTGTTTTTCATTTTTTAGTAGCTAAAGTGATAATCCATGAGTACAAGCATCCTTCATGCAAAACCTACCTGCAGGCTGTTGTGCCCAAACCACCTACAGCCCCACCATCCAGTGGGGGGTGACAGGTGGTTTGTTCAATCAGTTGATCAAATGAGTGTCCAGACTACATTGCTGTAGTTTCACCATCACCCATTCACCCCAATCGCAGCCCTTACATTCATTCTACCCAACGCCCCCTCTTCCGCAGGTTTGTTCCCTAGGCTTAGAAAAGGGGCACAGGTGGATGAGAGGTAAAACAGTCCCACTCTCTCTGGAGCTGTGTTGACTTGGACCTGGTCAATTCTGGCTGTTTCCTTTCATGGCGACAGTTTGTCCAGAATAACCTTTCGATCCTACTAATGAAGAACAAGCAATTAGATATAATATTTTAAGCAGCACTAATAGTTATGGAGGTTACTTTAGCATAGACACATGTTTTGGATATGTTAATCCATGAATTACAATTTTTCCCCCCTGTTAAATATGACAGGGTCTTACTGTGGCTATAACATCTCCTAACCTGTAGAGGAGTTAAGCTTGTGGCATCAGCCATGGGTTATTTCTCCAATACTGGAGTTGATTTTTGTACAGGTGAGAGGTAGGGGTTTAATTTTGTGCTTCTACAAATGGTGATCCAATGTTGCCAACACCATTGCTGGAGATGCTATCTTCCTCCCTCATGAGCTTTCTTCTTGGCCCTTTGTCAAATTGAGGTGGCTGAAGCTATATGAGCTCAAGTTTGGATTTTTTGATTTTGCCATTGGTCAATGGTTCTTGAGTTTTATTTTTTTGTCCAGTACCAGGCGGTCTTTATGAACTATAACCCTGTAATAGCTTGAGGTTTGGTAATGTAATCCCCCCCAGTAATTGCACTTTTCATTCAGGGTTTGCTTTAACTATTCGGGTCTTTTTTTCCATAGGAATTAGGATTTTTTTCTAAGTCTTTGAAAAAGCTCATGGGGATTTGGTTGGATTGCATTGAATCTGTAATTGATTTGGGTTGAATGGACATTTTACTAATTATTTTTTCCAACCATGAGCATGGGAGGGTTTCTGTCCTTCGTTTTTTATTTTTTTTATTTTTTATTTTTTTTTATTTTATTGACACTTTGGTGTATTTCATACATCATTTTCCCAATTCAGTTCGCATATTTTTTTCCCCCTTCTTCCCCCACCCCACCAGACCCATCCCCAGATCAATGCATTCTGCGTAACTTTTTGCACCTTCTGTTTTTTTTTGTGTTTTTTGTTTTCATTGGTTTTTTAACAATAAGTGATAATTTGTGAGTAGAAGCACCCTTCATGTAAAACCAATTTGGCGAGCAGTTGTGCTCAAACCCACACAGCTCATGTGGTCCCACCATCCAGCAGGGGAGGCTTTGTATGGTTCAATCAATTGATCAAATGAGTGTCCAGTTTATATTGTTGTAGTTTCACACACTTCACACCCCTATCGCTGCCCTTACATTCTACTGTGCACCCTCTTCCGCAGATTGTTCCCTAGGCTTAGAAAAGGGGCACAGTGGATGAGAAGCAAAACAGTCTACTTTCTCTGGAGCTGTTGTCTTGGTCCTGGTCAATTCTGGCTGTTTTTCCTTTCATGGGCTGCCAGCTTGTCCAGGCATAACCTTTCGATCCAACTAAGGAACACAGCAATTAAGATATATAGGTATTATAAACATATAATATTAGCCTTTCGATCCTACTAATGAAGCACACGCAATTAGATATATAGGTATTTAAACAGTACTAATTGTGGTGGGTAGTTTATTGTTGGTAATAGACACAGATGTTTGATGGGTATGTTAATCCATGAATTACATTTTCTTCTGTTAAGTATGACATGGTCTTCATGTGGTGTGTAACATCTCCTAACCATTAGAGGATTAAAGCTTGTGGCAATCAGCCGTGAGTTTTATTCCTCCAAGGAAGAGCTAATAGCCAATAGATTGGGATATAACGGACATATGGCTGCCTCTGTTCCACAGTATTTCCAGGCAGATGAGGTGTAGCTGGTGCTGACGGAGGAGTCTTGTCTTGACTCAAGGAGACCTATTTTGCTTTATTGGTTTAGTGGCCTTTTGGTACACTCTCTGGCATTCCAGAGACCATTTGTATACTTGCAAGTGCGGTCTCCATAATGTCACTTTCAATCTCCTTCTGGATTTAAATTTTTTGTGTAGAGATTTTTGGTGTCTTGGTTAGGTTTATTCCTAGGTATTTTTTTTTTTTTTGAGTCTTTTTGTGATGGGAAGGTCTCTGTTATATTCCTCCCGTTGCTTATTGTTGGTGAAAAGGAAGACTACTGATTTTTTTACGTTTATATTTTTATCCCACCACTTTACTGGAAACTTTGATTGTTTCTAAGAGAACCCCCAGTTAAAAAGGACAGCTCCTTTCCACTGCCTTCAGAACTTCATCTCCTTGGACAAAGTGCTCACGCTGCTTTTCAGGAATTTCTAGGACTTCTTTTTCTATTCCCTGCTCTGACCCCTGAAGCAAGCTCAAGAAATATAGTTCAATCCCCACTGAACAAGCTTGACATCATTCCAAAGTCCAGATGGGTCAACGTCTCCTTCCTACATAGCTTTTCTGATAGTCTTATATAATGCTCATTTAATTGTTTTCAGAATGAAGAGACAATTAAACAGGTTTTATAAACCACTAGATAAAATAAAATATTGTATTTATATTACTGTAAAAGAAAAATAAAACATAAAGCAAAGTATTAAAAGTTATTCTATAGCAAATTTGAATATATAAATGAAACATTTGAAAATTTGATTAGAATGATAAAAGGACTAGGTCAAAGAACAGATGAAACGTTAACTTCTGCTCAAACAATAAACCTCTGCAGAGAAAAAAAACATAAAAAGAATGGAAAAAAAGGTACAAGAGATGTATGGAAGAATGCAATGAACTGGCTGGGGTAGGGGGCATGGAAAAAGGAAGTTCTAAATTGGACTGAGAAATGATGTATAAATAAACAAAACATGGGCTGGAGCGATGGCCAGAGCGTTAAGAGCACGACCACTCTTGCAGAGGACCCGGGTTTCGATCCCAGCACCCCTCACATGGCGGCTGAGAGCCCATGAAACTCCAGTTCCAGGAGAACTCAGTTCCAGGGGAGTCCGACCCTCTTCTGACCCTCCGCGGCTTGCATGTCACGAGTGCACAGACTGCATGCAGACAATACATTCATAACATATGGAAATAAATAAAAAATTATTTTTAAAAAAACACAAAACATCAATAAATTTTTTATTAAAAAATAAATAAGAACCAGCTTTTAGATTCATTGATTTTTTTTTGTATTTGTTTCTTTGTTTCTATTTCATGATTTCTGCTCTGATTTTGTATTTCTTCCTGTCTGTTGGGTTTTAGGGGCTATTTTGTTGTTGTTTCCTCAAGTGATTTTAGCTATAGTGTTAGATGATTTATTTGTTCCTTTTTGTTTTTTTTTTTTTTAATGGGAGACTTAGGCCATAAATTTCCGTCTTAAGCTGCTTTTATTTTATGTATTTATTATTTTTTTTTAACTTTTTAAATGGTACTTTTTTATTTGTAAATATTTAGAAAACAATGAATAAAATTTGATGTTGTAGTTAAATTCATGAACTAATGATTTTTTTACTTAAAATAAATACTGATATTCACTTAGAAGTCACTTTTGATGGGGTATTTTACTGCTGAAATAACAAGTAACATATGTCATGATTCTAAATTTTCGTTAAGCGGAGTTTTCTTTTTTTTTTTTTTTTTTAATTTTTTTTTTTATTAATTTTTATTTATTTTTGTATGTGCATGAAGGTCTGTCCATGCAAGTCTGTGGCACCCGTGTCGTGCAACGCTGCGGAGGTCAGAAAGAGGGCTCGGATTCCCCTGGAACTGGAGTTTCGNGATTTTGTTTTTTTTTTCCACTACAGTAACAGTTACGTCAATGCAGAAAATGTTCCTTGTTAATTTCCTGTTATATTCCAGACACAAAGCAATAGTTACCCTGTATTTAAATTTTTTTAATTGGGTAAAGACTTGTACAAAATTATGTAACTCTGAAAATCTAAAAACTCAGTGTAGGGGCTGGAAAGATGGCTCAGCAGTTAAGAGCACCAACTGCTCTTGCAAAGGACCTAGGTTCAATTCCCGCACCCACATGGCCGCTAAGAACTGTGGTGGCACATGCCTTTAATCCTAGCACTCAGGAGGCAGAGGCAGGTGGATTCATGTGAGTTCAAGGCCAGCCTGGTCTACAGAGTGAGTTCCAGGCTACCTGGGGCTGCAGAGAGACTTGTCTCAAAAAACAAAACTCAAATGTAAAAACAAAAAAATGATAAAAAAAAAAAAAAAAAAAAAAAAAAAACACACACCCACACACACACACCACCACACACACACACACACCACACACATATATATTTATATATATAATATATTATATTATATGTTATTTTTTTCAATGCAGAGGCTGGATAGTCCAACAGTGGAAATCTTCAGGTTGCAAAGCTGGGAAATCCAGGTGCTGTTCAGTCCAAGAAGCTTCAGAATAAGACCAACCATAAAAGCTGTCACAATCTGAGGATAAAGGCTTGATAAGCCTTGGAAATCCTGTAGCCTGTCCATAATGAATACAAAAGAATCTGGAATCTCCTAGTCTGATGATCAACAGCAACAACAAAAATCTGTACATGAAGATTCAACTGTATATGAAACATTCACTACCCCATTCTGCTCTTTCATTCCATTCAGATCCCATTATATTGGATAGCGCCACCATGTTCAGAGTGAAACTTCTTCACCCTGTTGCCTGACCTCCTGGTGTGATGTGGGTATGAAATATTCCTCAAAAACTCGTGTATCAAAAGCTTGGTCCTCAATGCAACAGTGTTGAGAGATGAGATTCGGGGGGTGGGAAGAGTTGGGGCCAACTAGATTCTGAAGATGCTAATCCAAAGAACTGATAAGTGTGTGTGTGGTTGAAGGGACTATTAGAAGATGGAACATAACTAGTGAAAGTAGATCACTGAATGGGAAAGAAAGTGCCTTGAAGAGTGGATCTTGTCCCTCAGTCCTTTTGCTCTTGCTGTTTCCTGACTGACATGAGGTGACAAGGTTTTCTCTACCACCAGCTCCTTGCCAAGATAGTCTGCATCGCCTCCCGACAGATATATCTGTGGAATGAAGCCTCTAAAGAGGTGAATTATACCTTTATTTTGTTCAAGTATTTTCTTTCAGTTATCTAAAGTGATAGCATATCAAAACACCAATTGTTTATGGAGAACACATTAATCAAGTCAAATGTACAATAAAAATAATCACCACAAATGCTCTGAACACTTTTAGTCTCACAAAAATAAAATTCATTCAATGAATAGTTGGACTTATTAAATAAAAGAACAGTATTAATGTCATCAGTATCATTTTGCTTTTTCTGAGTAATAAGAACATTTAGCAAAATCATACCATTTTTAGCAATATCACAAATTGCTATGCTATAAATCAATTTTAGCCCAAGAAGACAGTTAAGGCTTTTGTATATGTCTTGGAAGTACTTAACATCAGTTGCATATTTATAAGAAAAAGACACAAACTACAGTGAAATGAAAGAAAAATGACCTGACAGCAAAAGAACCTTCAGATTACTTTCCATTCTATTCCAAGTCATCATTTTCTCCTGTTTTTTTTCATAGTTCTTCTGATCATTTTACACAAGATGAATTCACAGCATCCTCATTCCTCCATCTCCAATTTGATAAGTAAATATTTTTGTTGGTACTGGGAACTGTATCAAGAGTCCTGAACCTCTACAGTTCTATCAGATGAAGTGCTTAGAAGTTGCCTAGAGATCAAAGTGCTAATGCTATTTCCCCGAAAGTGATTGAACAGGAAATTTATGAGAATGTTTTATTTTGATTTTGATTTGTCCTCTAAACTTTGGAAGTCCAGTCCTCTGATGTAATTTGATGGGGAATGGTCCCACTGGCTGAAATACTGCCTTTGATTTTTGCTGGCTTAAGTCCGGGAAAACAATCTTAAGTCTTATTTTGTAACTCTTAGTCAAAAAGGCACTGTGAACTAAATTCGTCTTTGAATGTGTGGTCTTCACTGAGATACATCATGATAATAGATGAAACATAAAATAAATTTGTTTTTAAAAAACAGTAATGCTCAAATAAAAGACAGAGATGTCCATTTATCAGAAACACGATGAAAAAAAAACTAAAAGTGGGGCATGGACCAGTCCAATCCAGAGCTGGACAGGCAGCAGCAGCAGCCTGCTTAGGAGGATGATGCTTGTCAGGAATCAGCACTTCTCTGTAGAGCTAAAGACCACAACCTGTTCTGTGAAGTCACATAATGAAGAAGAAAAAACTCATCAAGGAATCACGGGTCAGGGGTGCCATTGGGATCAGTGATTGTATCTGTTCTCTGTTAAATTGTCTTGATCCTGGGTGTGATGGCACACACCTCAACTCCCAGCACTCGGGAGACAGAGAAAGATGCAGGCAGACCTCTGTGATATCTATATAGGGAGTTCCAGGTGGCTGGGGCTACAAAGAGACCCTATCTTAAAACAACAACAGCAACAAAGAATTTGTATTAGCTTGAATTAGCTTGGGAGCCTTTGCTCCCAATTCAGATCTGGAGAACTTTCTGGAAGCTTTAGACAAATATACTTCCCTAAAAATACAAGTATCAAGATTAAAATTCAGAACATAAACTAGTTTCAATGGTATTTGGAAATGATTATATATATATATATATATATATATATATATATATAATATTTAATTAGATAAAACAAGAAATAACATACAAAGGAGCAGAAAGAAAAATTAACTAAATGTGTGAATGAGGAACTGGACAAGTATGAATGTATTCAAATCCTAACTAGGCTACAGCTCAGTTCTAGAATACTTGCCTAGCAGGCATAAAACCAAAATGGCAAATCTGACTCGAAAGCTGACTTTGCTCTCCTTGTGTTCCTGCTCAGCCACTCCAACTGCAGCCAGCCAGCCATGAAGCCGCACCTGTCATTTCAGAGGGTATATTTTTCATACCGCACAGGGAAACTTCCAACAAACCCAGTAGCATATGCCTGCATCTCCAAGGAGCCCATTGTTTCTGCAATACTGAGAAACTTATTTTTCCTAACTAAAGCTTTTTGTGAACTGAAAACCTTTGCTCAGCCCTGCCTCTGTAACTATGGTGATCTAATATAACTATTGTGTTGGGTCTTTCCCATCACAATGTAATTGTGATTTTAGGCTTTATTAACTCCACTCTGGCTCCCCTCAGGGGCAAGAGATTTTTGAGCATTAGCACCCTCTTGGCCACTGGCTAATAAAAGACTCCTTATTTGACCCAAAACTGTACGGAGTTTCTCTAAGAGTATTAGAAAATCATAGTTTCAATCCCCAATAAAACACACACACACACACACACACACACACACACACACACACACACACACACGGAGGAATAGTGGTGCTATAATCTCAGCAAAACTACCTAAACCAAATAAATAAAATCCATGTGACTCCACCAAAGCACAATTCTATAAAGGCAAAGATTTTTTTTTAAATACCTACAAGAATACTTTGGCTTATATTGATCTCAGTAATTATTTGTTGAAAATTTAAATGACTTTCATAGAATTTTTTGTTGGTTTGACGTTATTGTTGTTGTTGTTGTTGTTGTGACATGGTTTCCTGTAGTCCTACCTGGCCTGGAACTCTACATAAACCAGGCTGGCCTTGGTCTCACAGAGATCTGTCTGCCTCTGACTCCTGAGTACTGAGATTAAAGGCAGGTGCCACCATGTGTGGATTTAAAGATTATTTTAGTTTAGGGATACTTGAAGTAACACAGCCCCCCCCCCAAAAAGAGTGAATGGTTTCCGTTGTTTGTGGATGCTAACACCAAATCCCCAGTTGGCAGGCAAACTGAGCAACTTTATTATTGTATTTCATTGTATCTGAAAGCAACTGTGCTATTACAATGTGAATCTCTTAATTGGCCCTAGAATTGTCCTACCACTTGTATTCACACATTGTAGTTAACATATATGAATGGAAGATATGTATTCATATTCTATTCATATTCTTTTTACCTGCATGCAACTTTACTGTTAAAATGTGAATCTCTAAATGTGTTTAGGAATTAACCTGTAGTTTATTTTCAGAATTTGTAATTTTGATTTATATGTGGAGTGTGTATATGCATATTTTGGAATAATATAAAATAGAATGGAACAAAAAAGAGAGAAAAACATAAAAAAACTGACCAAAGCAGTAAACTTGTGCATCAAAAAAATTATAAAAGACTGAGAAAAAGATGCAAGGCAGGACTTAACATGTATGACAGAGTCCATGAGCTCTGGCAGGGGGTGGGGGGATGTAAGGGGTGGGCATGGATGGGGAAAGAGTCTAGATTTGATTGAGAAATGTTGTACAAAATACACTCAATAAAAATTAAATTTAAGAAAGGATACCTTATAATCTGAGGTTATTGATATTTTCATATATCCTATTATGGTCATTCAAATTCTTTGAAATATTTATTACATAATTTTCTTTCTGAAGAAAATTCCATATATATAATAAATATGGTGGAAGAGACTGTTTAAACTGACTTATGTAGGAAGATATGTTTACCATCGGGGGGGTAGAAAAGAAAGGCATACGTAGAATCCAAAAGCATAAAAGATAAAGAGGAGAAATTAAAATAAAGCAATCATATTCAAACACAAAACAGATACATCAACTGGCCAGAAACAAGAGAAACATTTTACAGCAGAGCAGCTAGGCCATGGTGACACCCTGCAAGCCCATCTTATGTCTGCTCTAATAATGTGTTTCTATATTGTTTCTTTCTGCAATATAGCTTTCTGTGTTCTCCATGTTAAAAAATGGTATTTTACAATCCGTGACATTGTATTCCAGGTTCTTACCAGGCCAAAACCTAGAAAAGCATAAACTACCCAGAGTCCTGTAGAGTGGCTCATTAACCCTACTGTAGTACACACTCATCACCAAATGGCATGAGATGCCATCTTTGGAGATAATGGACATGGGCTCAGATGTCTTAGTCACAGAGACCTACTGCAAGAGTTAAGGGGACTTGGTCCAGGCATGTAAATGGTAAAAGGCTTTCTCATAATGTCAAAAGTGTTCTAATGAAAAGAGTGGAACCAGACCATTAAAGTGCTACTGATTAAGTCCCATGTAGTAGAGATCAATTTCCCTTCATAAGGCCTTGAACTGTACACTTTTGACAATGATAATATTTGGTTGTTTTTATGGTTGCTGCTTTTAAGATAGCTCTCTGTCATTTTCTCTTATACACTCTTATACCTATACATAGTTTCACAGTCAAATGACAGATGTGAAATTACAAGGATCTATAAAAATATAAAGATAACATAAAATAATTATGTCGAATATATATTCAAAATATGCATTCCTCTAAACATCACAGTAATTACATTTCGTAATTGAGTTTAGCAGAAACAGTGAATAATTCAGCCTTTTTAACAAATGTCCCTTTATAGCCAGGCATGGTGGCACATGCCTTTAATCTCAGCATTTGGAAGGCACAGGTAGACAAATCTCTTTGAGATGGAGGCCAAACTGGTATACACTGCAAGTTCCAGACCAGCTGAGGTTTCAAACAATAACAAAAGGCAACCCTGAATATTCCATTGTAATATAAGTGTGAATCTGCAATATTCTTCTGCATTTAATGGGGAAAGGAGTATTTTAAGTACTGAGCTTACAGCAATTATGGAATTAAATACTACATTTTTAAATCAGGACTCTTCATGAAGAACTGATTGGCATTCTTAAGTAAACCAGTTTCAACTTTTCATGTTCCCATCTTTGACACATGCATTATTTTAACTTCATTTGAATACATGAAGCTTACAGCTGGCACTACCATCTGCTACTATAATTCTCCTCATTGTTTAGTTTTGGTTCCTTCCATATTGTGGATTAAACATTCACCCAAACCATTTTACAATAGCCATTTCACTGTAAAAAAAAATCTTTTTGATATATTTCAGGTCTGACTGCATTTCAGTGCTTTTTCTTATTACCTTCCCTTTTTGGGGGGAGGTTTGGGTACTATATTTCTTCCTTTCATTGAAGGGGATTCCACATGGCTTTTGATATTTGATATTTCTTGAGTGATATCTTAAAGTGACATAGCAACTTTTTGACCCTCAGTACCTTTAAGACCCTGTTCTGTTGAAGGCTGCTGTGGAAAATATTAAATTACCTTAGTATTTTGCCAATTTGCAATACTCTTCTTTGTCTAGATGACTGAAGAATTCTTTCTTTATATTTTCAGTTCAATAACTTACTAAGGTGGTGTTCTATTTGTAGAGCCCCAAATCAATTTCTTTTTGTACACCAAGTCTTTTCAGTAGATTGACCCAGTCTTTTCTTCATTTCAGAGAAATTTTAATCAGTTGACTCGGAAGCCTTTTCCTATTTCAGGGATGTGCGTTGTGTTTATTTGGCCTTTTTCTCCACTAATGAAGCATTGCGTCTTTGCTGACAATAGCTCACTTAATCTCCTTAGTATTTCTTCCATACACGATGCGATTTGATAGATATTACCAGATTATCCACCAAAAATGCCAAAGCAATCAGTTCACACCATCGCTTGCTGGACTGAGCATTTGAATAAGATGGAATTGTACTACCTGTCCAAAATAACTCACCTCCTGGGAGATGAAGGGGCAGTTACATTTACTAAAGTAAATGAAACCTCAGAGATACATTGATTCACTGTTGTAACATGACTGCTGGATTTTACCACTTGAATCTTGCTCTGGCAAAGCTAGAGTCCTCTTCTAACACTCCCTCATGTGACATGTACAAAGATACACATGCACTCTCTCTTGGCTTTCAGTGCCAGGCATGGTAACCCCTATCTCTGTAGTCATACCAGGTGAATCCATCTACTGAGGATAAAACACTGTAACTGCCAGAACACTCTCTTCTGTGACTTTATTAAAGGAAAATTAAGAGACATTCCCACAGTATGGAAGAGGACCAGAATCAGATGCTGAAAACACCAAAACAACCACATCTTCATAATTTTGCCCTGACCGTATTTCCCAATATCAGTAAAATCTGTAGTTCCATGCTCATTTTTTCTTACATTGCTCAAATACTTCTCTAAAACTCCAAATAAAGTACAAACCTAAGGAAATAATCATACTAGGGTTTCTTCATTATTTCTCAAATGCCAAAAGCATTGCAGAGAGAATTAGTTTCCAGTTCTTTGAAATATTAATTTCAATCTCACATCTGAAAGAGGTAAGGGGACAGGAAAGAGGACATTAGGACATTGGGGCATCTGCCCTCTTTGGCCAGAATTTCTCATTGTTCAACTTGGCTGAGAGGATTAAATCACAGTTGTTTCATGTCTGCGACTAACCTTCTAGGCCAGTATTTTCCTCTCTGACTGAACATACTTGACTGCATGCTTCTCATTATTCCCTTGGGGCTCTAAACAGGACATGCTCGCATCATTCTGATCATAAAATCTTCTGGTCTTCCCTGCCCTGAAAGTAGAGCCCAGTCCTCTGTCCCAGCCCTAATAAGAAGGCTTAGAAAATGAGTACTATCCACATTCCTTCCCTGAGTCCACATACTGCAGCTTTTCTCTGATTTGACTTCTCTTCAAAAGTTGATGCATCTTTTAATATCTAAATGGATTAATTATTATCCTAAAGATAGGAGGACATGGGGAGAAGAAAATGGAATAAGAGTCACAGAAAATCTGGTTTCTTTCTTTTTTTAATATACTTTCTTTTATTTCATTTTTAAAATAAGTAATAAGTTATGAGTATAAGCATCCTTCATGTAAAACCAATTTGCAAGCAGTTGTGCCCAAACCCACATAACCCAAGAGTCCCACCATCCGGCTGGGGGGACTTGTATGTACAACCAAGTGGATCAAATAAGTGTCCAGACTATAATGCTGTAGTTTCACCATTCATCCCAATCGCAGCCCTTTCATTCTACCACACCCCCTCTTCTGCAGATTGTTCCCTAGGCTTAGAAAAGGGGCACAGGTGGACGAGAAGCAAAACAGTCTACTTTCTCTGGAGATGTCGTTTTGGATTCTGACCAGTCCTGGCAGTTTCCTTTCATGGGCTGACAGTTTGTCCAGGAATAACCTTTCAATCCTACTAATGAAGCACAAGCAATGAAATATATAGGTATTTAAACAGTGCTAATTGTTATGGTAGGTTACTTTGGTATAGACACAGATGTTTGGATGGTATGCTAATCCATGAATTATGCTTTTTCTGTAAAAGATGGCAAGGTCTTACTGTGGCTTATAACATCTCCTAACCACTAGAGGATGTAAGCTTGTGGCATCAGCCATGAGTTATTCCTCCAAGGAGAGAGCTAATAGCCAATTAGATTTGGGATATACAGACATATGGTTGCCACTGCTGCACAGTATTTACAGGCAGGTGAGGTGTAGCTGATGCTGACAGAGGAGTCTTGCTTGACTCAAGGAGACCAGTATTTGCTTTATTGGTTAAGTGGCCTTTGGTAACACTCTCTGGTATTCCAGAGACAAACAGTACACTTGCAAGTGCGATCTCGATACATCTTTCCCATGCTTACATCAGGTCTTTGACAGCAGGGCTTTACCGCCTCTCTTCTTGCAGGTATCCCAGTTTACAGGCAAGAAGCCTTTACCTTTTGGGGCGGGGAGCTTGGATCCCCTGGCCAACATCTCCTTGGCAGAATAATCCATTGCTGATATCAGAGCACTCCTGTATTAATATATTTTGCTTAGATGCACAGCTTAAAGAGACTTTAGTATTATATTTGGTTCTGAATACAGAATAATCCTTTTCACAGTTCCTATGTCTATTAGTCAATTAAAGAAAGCAGTTTTACTGGTTTTATAAGAGATTACCTCTATAACAGTCAGCTCTAATTTACAGTTAAAGAATGACTTCATTACCATCATATTTTTCTTTGTTCTATGAAAAGGAGGAAAGAAAGTCTCTCATATTAATTAAAACTTTGTGGCACCTAGAAGGTAAGGTTCATTAGGACTCATTATAAACAGTTGTTACAAATAGGATCCACAGAGATGTTTGATGCCTGTAGCAGTCTGAGACTTTTCTTCCTTTTAAAGTTTAGATAGGCCAACTTCTCTGCTGGTATTTCTTGGTACATCCTACAAAATGCAAAGCCGATAAGTTGGTGATGTTTTGACCTGTGGGAACATACAAATCTTTTCCCATAGTTAGTTTTAAGATTTAAATTGAAAAAGTTTTGACAAAAAGGTTTAATATATAACCATATCTCCCCCTTTTTTATTTTAGGTTTTTATTTTTTGACCCATGAGTCTCAAAAAGGCAGTTGTAGTATACATACCTATAGGCAGGAATCAAGGTGTAAATTTCATTAAATTTATCCAAGCTGTTTTGGGTGATTGTATATTGTTAATTTGGGAAGCAAACTTAATTCCTTAAGTTAAATTATCCTACAGGTAAAAGAGAATGTTACAAGATGATACTGTATAACACAAAAATTATAGAGAACATCTGTATATGTTAATCCCAAAGTTATTGCTATACAAACTTTAAGTAAAACAAATGTAGACAACAATTTATATTTCCAATTAACTTAGATGTATTACCATTTTTATTAAAACCTTTAAACCAATGTTGTTTAATATAGACATTTTTACTTTTACTAAGTCCTAAAATACCATGTAATTTGTAGATAGAATTTGGGCAAAATTGGATACTTGTTGAACTCACGTCAATTAAATATGCATTAGTTGAATATACACCTGTGTCCCTCTCCCAACCCTCCCACCCTTCCAGATTCACCATTTCAGTCAGTTTTCTGATGCAGTCTTTCTGTTGTTGTTCTTTCAATGTGCATCCCTCTCCACAAGAAATATTTACAACTGGGTTATTGACACTAGCATCCACAGATGAGGGATACCATTTGTCCTTTGTTTTTCTGGGACTGTGTTACTTCACTTAATATAATATCTTCTAGATCCATCCATTTCCCTGCAAAGTTCATGATGTTGTCTTTCTTTACTGCTGCATAGAACTCCATTGTGTACATGTACCACATTTTCACTATCCACTCGTCAGTTGAGGGGCATTTGGGTTGGTTCTGGCTTTTTGCTATTGTGAACAGAGTTGCAGTAAATATAGCTGTGCATATATTTCTGCAGTAATATGAGTCTTGTGGGTATATACCCAGGAGTTGTATGACTGGGTCAAATTGCAAGCTCATTTTGAGTCTTCCAAGTGTTCTCCACACTGCTTTCCATAATGGCTATACAAGTTTACATTCCCACCAGAAATGGATGAGTGAGAAAATTTGATTTCTTTCTACTACCTATGGTATTAGTATTCCTCCATGACTTCCCATGCTGACCACTTGGCATTGGCCCCTTGAACTTTGAGCAGCTGTGAGATATGAATGACTTGGGCAAATGAATATTCCATTATCAGGTGGGGGTTTATGAGGCTACATATCTCTCCAAAGATACATTGGCAGTTAACAGTTGTTAAGAGAGAATTTTTCTTCAGTTATGTAGCCACATGTAAGTTGCCCATCTCCTGAAAGGAACCTTCGGCCACTCTCAATGACCTCTGTTCAAACTCACTGTTTCATCAAGCTAGAGTTGCTTGGAATTGTTTCTTTGAGCTGTTATTGGTGTTCTGATATAAAGAGATGCTTGATGATCCATAGGAATAGTTTGACATTAATTCATCTGATCATTGATAATTTTATTGAACTTTTGAGCATTTCATACAACATTTCCTAATCAAATTTGAGCCCATTCCCCCTTCCATGCCCACCATTCCTCTAGAGCTTGTTCATTCTGCCATACATGTCTTACATCTTTTTCTCAGCTCAAAATCCTTACTTGTAAGGCAAACTGGATTTTTTTTTCATTTTTAGTAAATATAATACCTTATGCTACTATAAAAAAGTATATTGACTTTTTCTAATTTTTCTTTTACTTAGCACTGTGATGTGTATAGTTTTAGTATCACTCAAACAACGGCTATGTGGTGGGCATTGAACTAGGTACCACAGAAAGTTAGCAGTGTAATAAGTACTTAACTGGAGAGATGGCCTAGCGGTTAAGAGCACCGACCGCTCTTGCAGAGGACCCGGGTTCGATCCCCAGCACCCACATGGCGGCCGAGAACCGTCTGAAACTCCAATTCCAGGAGAACTCCAGTTCCAGGGGAATCCGACACCCTCTTCTGACCTCCGTGGCGTTGCATGACACGGGTGCACAGACTTGCATGCAGACAGTACATTCATACACATACAGAAATAAATAAAATTAATTTTTAAAAATTTTTTTAAAAGTTTAAAAAAAATAAGTACTTAACTGAAGTCACATTTATGGCTGGGGTTACAGCTGAGTCAATAAAGGGCTTGAAATACAAGTATTACAATAGAAGTTCAATCCCCAGACCGCACGTAAATTTTACATTTATAATCCCAGATATTGGGGACAGAACAAAGCAGATCCCCAGGGATTGACTAATCAGCCCACCTAGCCCAATTGGTGAGTCACAGATTCAAAGAAGCCCTGTCTCACAAAACAAGATGGACAAGACCTGAGGAACAACACCTAAAGTTGGCATCCACAGGCTTCTACATCCACATGCACACAATCCATGTGTACCTACACATACATGTGTACAGGCACACACAGGTATGCATACGCCTCACACCAAAAATAAATCAAGAAAATCACAGTTCTGCCACGTGCTAGCTTTGAAATGCTGAAGAAATCCCTTAACTTGTGTGAATCTCAAATTTCTCAAGCTTGAAGAAGAGAAGACTAAAGATGGTAAAGATATGATAATGTTGACACAACCACTGCAAGCCTCGTGCTGCGTTTACACTTGGAAAATGGCACCCCTCTGAACCATTTCCCAGAATTGTCTCACAACACTGCAACATCCTTGTTTTCCTAAAATAAGCCACTATCCAATCATCAGATAGAAAATAGTCACAATAAATTCCTAGAACTATTATATCACTACTGAAATGATAAATGATCCTTAGAGCCAAATATCATAGTCCGTTTTTTTGTTCTGTACCTCCTATATTAATAAGAATTCCAAAGACTATGACAGTTTTATTTTGTAGCTTCATGGGTTTTTTTTTTCTGTGTAAAGATATGACCCTATAGGTCCCTTGCTTTATACAATCTGCTATTGAAACGAACTGGAAAACATTGGAGTGAAACAGATTTTCATTGGGTAGACACAATGCATGCAGCCATGTCATATCAAAGTAGGACAGGAAAATGAGGCTTAGAGTGGTAGTGCTACATTTTTGTAGAAATTCTAAATATAAGATTATACAGCAATATGTGAAGAGGCTAGACTGAACATCAGACAGAACTGGGTGATGACTAAAACAACCCTGTAAAAACAGGAATCATCATCATCACTGTTGCCACCATACAGACTATAAAAATGGCAAAATTTAACTTCCTTTACATGCTATACTTCCTTTGCAACCATAATTCTCATACACTGCCAGTTTTAACTTGGTCACAATCACACAGTCAAACAGTAATATAATCAGAATTCAAACACATTTGTCTTTTATTTCTTGGGTTTTGCCCTTTGCCTTTTTTATAGTGGGAATCTTTGTGTGAGTGTGAGTGTGAGTGTGTGTGTGTGTGTGTGTGTGTGTGTGTGTGTATCTCTGTGAGTGTGGGCATGTTTGTGCCACAGTGTTATGGAGGTCATGGGCAGCTTTCAGGATTGATTCTCCCCTTCCACCTGCTGGAAACAGTGACTCTTGTTCCCACCAAATTGCATACTCCAGAAAAACTGGGTGATGCGTTTCCAAGAGATTCCTCCTGTCTCCAGCTCTCACTTCGCCATAGGAATGCTGGGAGTACAATGTGAATCACCACATGCAGCTTTTTTGTGGTTCCTGGGGGGTTGAACTCAGGTTATCAGGCTTGGGCAGCAAGCACTTTTACCAACTGAGCCAAACCACCATACCGGGTTTTACTCTTTTTTTTTTTTTCACAACATTTTTTTTATTGATGCTTTGTGCATTTCATACATCATTTTCCAATTCAGTTCAGGCATATCTCCCCTTCCCTTCACCCCCACCCCCACCCCAACCGAGATCATGCATTCTGCCATGACTGTCCTGCATATCTCTCTCAGTTTTTTTTTTTCCATTTTTTAGCTATAAGTGATAATCCATGAGTACAAGCATCCTTCATGTATAACCAATTTGCAGGCTGTTGTGCCCAAACACCCA